>JAQJVK010000055.1:1200000-1800000 GCA_035578135.1 Flexamia atlantica | reverse complement strand
GTTTTTACGGTAACTTGGGTGGTATAATACAGAAGTTCTGGTCCTATTCTATCACCCTATGTGTACGTCTTGTTGGCACACTCGCGTATTTATTTTATATTTCATTTCAAACTTAGGCGGATCGCTTACCACACAACCAAAGCGACTATTTTAATTACCCGTATTTCCAAAACCTAAGTTTTGACGGTAACCTGAGTGGTATAATAATATAGTTCTAATCCTATTCTATCACCCAATGTGTATGTCATGTATCCAAAATTCCGTATTTATTTTTATATTTCATGTCAAACTAAATTTCAGGACCTATTCTATCATCCTATGTGTACGTCATGTTGGCACACTTCCGTATTTATTTTATTTTTCATGTCATACTTTGACAAATCGCTGTCCGCACATCTCAATGCGACTACTTTAATCAGCCATATTTCCAAAACCTAAGTTTTTCGGATAACCTGAGTGGTATAATACTATAGTTCTGAGCCTATTCAATCACCCTATGTAACCGTAATGTTGGCACACTTCCAAATTTATTTCTATATTACATGTCAAACTTAGACAAATCGTTGTCCGCACATCTCAATGCGACTACTTTAATCAGCCATATTTCCAAAACCTAAGTTTTTACGGTAACTTGGGTGGTATAGTACTAAAGTTCTGGACCTATTCTATCATCCTATGTGTACGTCATGTTGGCACACCTCCGTATTTTTTTTATATTTCGTGTCAAACTTCGACAAATCTCTGTCCACACATCCAAAGCGACTATTTTAATCACCCGTATTTCCAAAACCTAAGTTTTGACGGTAACCTGAGTGGTATAATAATATAGTTCTAATCCTATTCTATCACCCAATGTGTACGTCATGTATCCAAAATTCCGTATTTATTTTTATATTTCATGTCAAACTAAATTTCAGGACATATTCTATCATCCTATGTGTACGTCATGTTGGCACACCTCCGTATTTTTTTTATATTTCGTGTCCAACTTCGACAAATCTCTGTCCGCACATCTCTATGCGACTACTTTAATCAGCCATATTTCCAAAACCTAAGTTTTTACGGTAACTTGGGTGGTATAATACAGAAGTTCTGGTCCTATTCTATCACCCTATGTGTACGTCATGTATCCACAATTCCGTATTTATTTTTATATTTCATGTCAAACTTAGACAAATCGTTGTCCGCACATCGCATAGCGACTAATTTAATCACCCATATTTCTAAAACCTAAGTTTTTAAGGTAACTTGGGTGGTATAATACTAAATTTCAGGACCTATTCTATCATCCTACGTGTACGTCATGTTGGCACACTTCCGTATTTATTTTATTTTTCATGTCATACTTTGACAAATCGCTGTCCGCGCATCTCAATGCGACTACTTTAATCAGCCATATTTCCAAAACCTAAGTTTTTACGGTAACTTGGGTGGTATAATAGAGAAGTTCTGGTCCTATTATATCACCCTATGTGTACGTCATGTATCCACAATTCCGTATTTATTTTTATATTTCGTGTCAAACTTCGACAAATCTCTGTCCGCACATCTCAATGCGACTTCTTTAATCAGCCATATTTCCAAAACCTAAGTTTTTACGGTAACTTGGGTGGTATAATACAGAAGTTCTGGTCCTATTCTATCACCCTACGTGTACGTAATGTTGGCACACCTCCGTATTTATTATTATATTTCATGTCATACTTAGACAAATCGTTGTCCGCACATCGCATAGCGACTAATTTAATCAGCCATATTTCCAAAACCTAAGTTTTTACGGTAACTTGGGTGGTATAATACAGACGTTCTGGTCCTATTCTATCACCCTACGTGTACGTATTGTTGGCACACCTCCGTATTTATTATTATATTTCATGTCATACTTAGACAAATCGTTGTCCGCACATCGCATAGCGACTAATTTAATCACCCATATTTCCAAAACCTAAGTTTTTACGGTAACTTGGGTGGTATAATACAGAAGTTCTGGTCCTATTCTATCACCCTATGTGTACGTAATGTTGGCACACCTCCGTATTTATTTTTATATTTCATGTCAAACTTAGACAAATCGTTGTCCGCACATCGCATAGCGACTAATTTAATCACCCATATTTCCAAAACCTAAGTTTTTACGGTAACTTGGGTGGTATAGTACTAAAGTTCTGGACCTATTCTATCATCCTATGTGTACGTCATGTTGGCACACCTCCGTATTTTTTTTATATTTCGTGTCAAACTTCGACAAATCGTTGTCCGCACATCTCAATGCGACTAATTCAATCACCCATATTTCCAAAACCTAAGTTTTTACGGTAACTTGGGTGGTATAATACAGAAGTTCTGGTCCTATTCTATCACCCTATGTGTACGTCATGTATCCACAATTCCGTATTTATTTTTATATTTCATGTCAAACTTAGACAAATCGCTGTCCGCACATCTCAATGCGACTACTTTAATCAGCCATATTTCCAAAACCTAGGTTTTTACGGTAACTTGGGTGGTATAATACAGAAGTTCTTGTCCTATTCTATCACCCTATGTGTACGTCATGTATCCACAATTCCGTATTTATTTTTATATTTCATGTCAAACTTAGACAAATCGCTGTCCGCACATCTCAATGCGACTACTTTAATCAGCCATATTTCCAAAACCTAAGTTTTTACGGTAACTTGGGTGGTATAATACAGAAGTTCTGGTCCTATTCTATCACCCTCTGTGTACGTCATGTATCCACAATTCCGTATTTATTTTTATATTTCATGTCAAACTTAGACAAATCGCTGTCCGCACATTTTAATGCGACTACTTTAATCAGCCATATTTCCAAAACCTAAGTTTTTACGGTAACTTGGGTGGTATAATACAGAAGTTCTGGTCCTATTCTATTACCCTATGTGTACGTCATGTATCCACAATTCCGTATTTATTTTTATATTTCATGTCAAACTTAGACAAATCGTTGTCCGCACATCGCATAGCGACTAATTTAATCACCCATATTTCCAAAACCTAAGTTTTTAAGGTAACTTGGGTGGTATAATACTAAATTTCAGGACCTATTTTATCATCCTATGTGTACGTCATGGTGGCACACTTCCGTATTTATTTTATATTTCATGTCAAACTTAGACAAATCGTTGTCCGCACATCGCATAGCGACTAATTTAATCACCCATATTTCCAAAACCTAAGTTTTTAAGGTAACTTGGGTGGTATAATACTAAATTTCTGGTCCTATTTTATCACCCTATGTGAACGTCATGTATTCACAATTCCGTATTTATTTTTATATTTCATGTCATACTTTGACAAATCGTTGTCCGCACATCGCATAGCGACTAATTTAATCACCCATATTTCCAAAACCTAAGTTTATAAGGTAACTTGGGTGGTATAGTACTAAAGATCTGGACCTATTCTATCATACTATGTGTACGTCATGTTGGAACACTTCCGTATTTATTTTATATTTCATGTCAAATTTAGACAAATCGCTGTCCGCCCATCGCAAAGCAACTACTTTAATCAGCCATATTTCCAAAACCCAAGTTTTTACGGTAACTTGGGTGGTATAATACAGAAGTTCTGGTCCTATTCTATCACCCTATGTGTACGTCTTGTTGGCACACTCGCGTATTTATTTTATATTTCATGTCAAACTTAGGCGGATCGCTGTCCACACAACCAAAGCGACTATTTTAATTACCCGTATTTCCAAAACCTAAGTTTTGACGGTAACCTGAGTGGTATAATAATATAGTTCTAATCCTATTCTATCACCCAATGTGTACGTCATGTATCCAAAATTCCGTATTTATTTTTATATTTCATGTCAAACTAAATTTCAGGACCTATTCTATCATCCTATGTGTACGTCATGTTGGCACACTTCCGTATTTATTTTATTTTTCATGTCATACTTTGACAAATCGCTGTCCGCACATCTCAATGCGACTACTTTAATCAGCCATATTTCCAAAACCTAAGTTTTTCGGATAACCTGAGTGGTATAATACTATAGTTCTGGTCCTATTCAATCACCCTATGTGACCGTAATGTTGGCACACTTCCAAATTTATTTCTATATTACATGTCAAACTTAGACAAATCGCTGTCCGCACATCTCAATGCGACTACTTTAATCAGCCATATTTCCAAAACCTAAGTTTTTACGGTAACTTGGGTGGTATAGTACTAAAGTTCTGGACCTATTCTATCATCCTATGTGTACGTCATGTTGGCCCACCTCCGTATTTTTTTTATATTTCGTGTCAAACTACGACAAATCTCTGTCCACACATCCAAAGCGACTATTTTAATCACCCGTATTTCCAAAACCTAAGTTTTGACGGTAACCTGAGTGGTATAATAATATAGTTCTAATCCTATTCTATCACCCAATGTGTACGTCATGTATCCAAAATTCCGTATTTATTTTTATATTTCATGTCAAACTAAATTTCAGGACATATTCTATCATCCTATGTGTACGTCATGTTGGCACACCTCCGTATTTTTTTTATATTTCGTGTCCAACTTCGACAAATCTCTGTCCGCACATCTCTATGCGACTACTTTAATCAGCCATATTTCCAAAACCTAAGTTTTTACGGTAACTTGGGTGGTATAATACAGAAGTTCTGGTCCTATTCTATCACCCTATGTGTACGTCATGTATCCACAATTCCGTATTTATTTTTATATTTCATGTCAAACTTAGACAAATCGTTGTCCGCACATCGCATAGCGACTAATTTAATCACCCATATTTCTAAAACCTAAGTTTTTAAGGTAACTTGGGTGGTATAATACTAAATTTCAGGACCTATTCTATCATCCTACGTGTACGTCATGTTGGCACACTTCCGTATTTATTTTATTTTTCATGTCATACTTTGACAAATCGCTGTCCGCGCATCTCAATGCGACTACTTTAATCAGCCATATTTCCAAAACCTAAGTTTTTACGGTAACTTGGGTGGTATAATAGAGAAGTTCTGGTCCTATTATATCACCCTATGTGTACGTCATGTATCCACAATTCCGTATTTATTTTTATATTTCGTGTCAAACTTCGACAAATCTCTGTCCGCACATCTCAATGCGACTTCTTTAATCAGCCATATTTCCAAAACCTAAGTTTTTACGGTAACTTGGGTGGTATAATACAGAAGTTCTGGTCCTATTCTATCACCCTACGTGTACGTAATGTTGGCACACCTCCGTATTTATTATTATATTTCATGTCATACTTAGACAAATCGTTGTCCGCACATCGCATAGCGACTAATTTAATCAGCCATATTTCCAAAACCTAAGTTTTTACGGTAACTTGGGTGGTATAATACAGACGTTCTGGTCCTATTCTATCACCCTACGTGTACGTATTGTTGGCACACCTCCGTATTTATTATTATATTTCATGTCATACTTAGACAAATCGTTGTCCGCACATCGCATAGCGACTAATTTAATCACCCATATTTCCAAAACCTAAGTTTTTACGGTAACTTGGGTGGTATAATACAGAAGTTCTGGTCCTATTCTATCACCATATGTGTACGTAATGTTGGCACACCTCCGTATTTATTTTTATATTTCATGTCAAACTTAGACAAATCGTTGTCCGCACATCGCATAGCGACTAATTTAATCACCCATATTTCCAAAACCTAAGTTTTTACGGTAACTTGGGTGGTATAGTACTAAAGTTCTGGACCTATTCTATCATCCTATGTGTACGTCATGTTGGCACACCTCCGTATTTTTTTTATATTTCGTGTCAAACTTCGACAAATCGTTGTCCGCACATCTCAATGCGACTAATTCAATCACCCATATTTCCAAAACCTAAGTTTTTACGGTAACTTGGGTGGTATAATACAGAAGTTCTGGTCCTATTCTATCACCCTATGTGTACGTCATGTATCCACAATTCCGTATTTATTTTTATATTTCATGTCAAACTTAGACAAATCGCTGTCCGCACATCTCAATGCGACTACTTTAATCAGCCATATTTCCAAAACCTAAGTTTTTACGGTAACTTGGGTGGTATAATACAGAAGTTCTGGTCCTATTCTATCACCCTATGTGTACGTCATGTATCCACAATTCCGTATTTATTTTTATATTTCATGTCAAACTTAGACAAATCGCTGTCCGCACATCTCAATGCGACTACTTTAATCAGCCATATTTCCAAAACCTAAGTTTTTACGGTAACTTGGGTGGTATAATACAGAAGTTCTGGTCCTATTCTATCACCCTCTGTGTACGTCATGTATCCACAATTCCGTATTTATTTTTATATTTCATGTCAAACTTAGACAAATCGCTGTCCGCACATTTTAATGCGACTACTTTAATCAGCCATATTTCCAAAACCTAAGTTTTTACGGTAACTTGGGTGGTATAATACAGAAGTTCTGGTCCTATTCTATTACCCTATGTGTACGTCATGTATCCACAATTCCGTATTTATTTTTATATTTCATGTCAAACTTAGACAAATCGTTGTCCGCACATCGCATAGCGACTAATTTAATCACCCATATTTCCAAAACCTAAGTTTTTAAGGTAACTTGGGTGGTATAATACTAAATTTCAGGACCTATTTTATCATCCTATGTGTACGTCATGGTGGCACACTTCCGTATTTATTTTATATTTCATGTCAAACTTAGACAAATCGTTGTCCGCACATCGCATAGCGACTAATTTAATCACCCATATTTCCAAAACCTAAGTTTTTAAGGTAACTTGGGTGGTATAATACTAAATTTCTGGTCCTATTTTATCACCCTATGTGAACGTCATGTATTCACAATTCCGTATTTATTTTTATATTTCATGTCATACTTTGACAAATCGTTGTCCGCACATCGCATAGCGACTAATTTAATCACCCATATTTCCAAAACCTAAGTTTATAAGGTAACTTGGGTGGTATAGTACTAAAGATCTGGACCTATTCTATCATACTATGTGTACGTCATGTTGGAACACTTCCGTATTTATTTTATATTTCATGTCAAATTTAGACAAATCGCTGTCCGCCCATCGCAAAGCAACTACTTTAATCAGCCATATTTCCAAAACCCAAGTTTTTACGGTAACTTGGGTGGTATAATACAGAAGTTCTGGTCCTATTCTATCACCCTATGTGTACGTCTTGTTGGCACACTCGCGTATTTATTTTATATTTCATGTCAAACTTAGGCGGATCGCTGTCCACACAACCAAAGCGACTATTTTAATTACCCGTATTTCCAAAACCTAAGTTTTGACGGTAACCTGAGTGGTATAATAATATAGTTCTAATCCTATTCTATCACCCAATGTGTACGTCATGTATCCAAAATTCCGTATTTATTTTTATATTTCATGTCAAACTAAATTTCAGGACCTATTCTATCATCCTATGTGTACCTCATGTTGGCACACTTCCGTATTTATTTTATTTTTCATGTCATACTTTGACAAATCGCTGTCCGCACATCTCAATGCGACTACTTTAATCAGCCATATTTCCAAAACCTAAGTTTTTCGGATAACCTGAGTGGTATAATACTATAGTTCTGGTCCTATTCAATCACCCTATGTGACCGTAATGTTGGCACACTTCCAAATTTATTTCTATATTACATGTCAAACTTAGACAAATCGCTGTCCGCACATCTCAATGCGACTACTTTAATCAGCCATATTTCCAAAACCTAAGTTTTTACGGTAACTTGGGTGGTATAGTACTAAAGTTCTGGACCTATTCTATCATCCTATGTGTACGTCATGTTGGCACACCTCCGTATTTTTTTTATATTTCGTGTCAAACTACGACAAATCTCTGTCCACACATCCAAAGCGACTATTTTAATCACCCGTATTTCCAAAACCTAAGTTTTGACGGTAACCTGAGTGGTATAATAATATAGTTCTAATCCTATTCTATCACCCAATGTGTACGTCATGTATCCAAAATTCCGTATTTATTTTTATATTTCATGTCAAACTAAATTTCAGGACATATTCTATCATCCTATGTGTACGTCATGTTGGCACACTTCCGTATTTATTTTATTTTTCATGTCATACTTTGACAAATCGCTGTCCGCACATCTCAATGCGACTACTTTAATCAGCGATATTTCCAAAACCTAAGTTTTTTACGGTAACTTGGGTGGTATAATACAGAAGTTCTGGTCCTATTCTATCACCCTATGTGTACGTAATGTTGGCACACCTCCGTATTTATTATTATATTTCATGTCATAATTAGACAAGTCGTTGTCCGCACATCTCAATGCGACTACTTTAATCAGCCATATTTCCAAAACCTAAGTTTTTACGGTAACTTGGGTGGTATAATACAGAAGTTCTGGTCCTATTCTATCATCCTATGTGTACGTCATGTTGGCACACCTCCGTATTTTTTTTATATTTCGTAACAAACTTTGACAAATCTCTGTCCGCACATCTCAATGCGACTACTTTAATCAGCCATATTTCCAAAACCTAAGTTTTTACGGTAACTTGGGTGGTATAATACTAAATTTCAGGACCTATTCTATCATCCTATGTGTACGTCATGTTGGCACAATTCCGTATTTATTTTTATTTTTCATGTCATACTTTGACAAATCGCTGTCCGCACATCTCAATGCGACTACTTTAATCAGCCATATTTCCAAAACCTAAGTTTTTACGGTAACTTGGGTGGTATAATACAGAAGTTCTGGTCCTATTCTATCACCCTATGTGTACGTCATGTATCCACAATTCCGTATTTATTTTTATATTTCATGTCAAACTTAGACAAATCCTTGTCCGCACATCGCATAGCGACTAATTTAATCACCCATATTTCCAAAACCTAAGTTTTTACGGTAACTTGGGTGGTATAGTACAGAAGGTCTGGTCCTATTCTATCACCCTATGTGTACGTCATGTATCCACAATTCCGTATTTATTTTGATATTTCATGTCAAACTTAGACAAATCGCTGTCCGCACATCTCAATGCGACTACTTTAATCAGAGATATTTCCAAAACCTAAGTTTTTACGGTAACTTGGGTGGTTTAGTACTAAAGTTCTGGACCTATTCTATCATCCTATGTGTACGTCCTGATGGCACACCTCCGTATTTTTTTATATTTCGTGTCAAACTTCGACAAATCTCTGTCCGCACATCTCAATGCGACTACTTTAATCACCCATATTCCCAAAACCTAAGTTTTTAAGGTAACTTGGGTGGTATAGTACTAAAGTTCTGGTCCTATTCTTTCACCCTATGTGTACGTCATGTATCCACAATTCCGTATTTATTTTTATATTTCATGTCAAACTTAGACAAATCGTTGTCCGCACATCGCATAGCGACTAATTTAATCACCCATATTTGCAAAACCTAAGTTTTTACGGTAACTTGGGTGGTTTAATACAGAAGTTCTGGTCCTATTCTATCACCCTATGTGTACGTCATGTATCCACAATTCCGTATTTATTTTTATATTTCATGTCAAACTTAGACAAATCGTTGTCCGCACATCGCATAGCGACTAATTTAATCACCCATATTTCCAAAACCTAAGTTTTTAAGGTAACTTGGGTGGTATAATACTAAATTTCTGGACCTATTCTATCATCCTATGTGTACGTTATGTTGGCATACTTCCGTATTTATTTTATTTTTCATGTCATACTTTGACAAATCGCTGTCCGCACATCTCAATGCGACTACTTTAATCAGCCATATTTCCAAAACCTAAGTTTTTACGGTAACTTGGGTGGTATAATACAGAAGTTCTGGTCCTATTCTATCACCCTATGTGTACGTCATGTATCCACAATTCCGTATTTATTTTTATATTTCATGTCAAACCTAGACAAATCGTTGTCCGCACATCGCATAGCGACTAATTTAATCACCCATATTTCCAAAACCTAAGTTTTTAAGGTAACTTGGGTGGTATAATACTAAATTTCAGGACCTATTCTATCATCCTATGTGTACGTCATGTTGGCACACTTCCGTATTTATTTTATTTTTCATGTCATACTTTGAGAAATCGCTGTCCGCACATCTCAATGCGACTACTTTAATCAGCCATATTTCCAAAACCTAAGTTTTTACGGTAACTTGGGTGGTATAATACAGAAGTTCTGGTCCTATTCTATCACCCTACGTGTACGTAATGTTGGCACACCTCCGTATTTATTATTATATTTCATGTCATACTTAGACAAATCGTTGTCCGCACATCGCATAGCGACTAATTTAATCACCCATATTTCCAAAACGTAAGTTTTTAAGGTAACTTGGGTGGTATAGTACTAAAGTTCTGGTCCTATTCTTTCATCCTACGTGTACGTCATGCTGACACACTGCCGTATTTATTTTATATTTTATGTCAAACTTAGGTAGATCGCTGTCCACACATCCAAAGCGACTATTTTAATCACCCGTATTTCCAAAACCTAAGTTTTTAAGGTAACTTGGGTGGTATAGTACTAAAGTTCTGGACCTATTCTATCATCCTATGTGTACGTCATGTTGGCACACCTCCGTATTTTTTTTATATTTCGTGTCAAACTTCGACAAATCTCTGTCCGCACATCTCAATGCGACTACTTTAATCAGCCATATTTCCAAAACCTAAGTTTTTACGGTAACTTGGGTGGTATAATACAGAAGTTCTGGTCCTATTCTATCACCCTACGTGTACGTAATGTTGGCACACCTCCGTATTTATTATTATATTTCATGTCATAATTAGACAAATCGTTGTCCGCACATCGCATAGCGACTAATTTAATCACCCATATTTCCAAAACCTAAGTTTTTAAGGTAACTTGGGTGGTATAGTACTAAAGTTCTGGTCCTATTCTTTCATCCTACGTGTACGTCATGCTGACACACTTCCGTATTTATTTTATATTTTATGTCAAACTTAGGTGGATCGCTGTCCACACATCCAAAGCGACTATTTTAATCACCCGTATTTCCAAAACCTAAGTTTTGACGGTAACCTGAGTGGTATAATAATATAGTTCTAATCCTATTCTATTACCCAATGTGTACGTCATGTATCCAAAATTCCGTATTTATTTTTATATTTCATGTCAAACTTAGACAAATCGTTGTCCGCACATCGCATAGCGACTAATTTAGTCACCCATATTTCCAAAACCTAAGTTTTTACGGTAACTTGGGTGGTATAATACAAAAGTTCTGGTCCTATTCTAACACCCTATGTGTACGTCATGTATCCACAATTCCGTATTTATTTTTATATTTCATGTCAAACTTAGACAAATCGTTGTCCGCACATCGCATAGCGACTAATTTAATCACCCATATTTCCAAAACCTAAGTTTTTAAGGTAACTTGGGTGGTATAATACTAAATTTCAGGACCTATTCTATCATCCTATGTGTACGTCATGTTGGCACACTTCCGTATTTATTTTATTTTTCATGTCATACTTTGACAAATCGCTGTCCGCACATCTCAATGCGACTACTTTAATCAGCCATATTTCCAAAACCTAAGTTTTTACGGTAACTTGGGTGGAATAATACAGAAGTTCTGGTCCTATTTCATCACCCTACGTGTACGTCATGCTGACACACTGCCGTATTTATTTTATATTTTATGTCAAACTTAGGTGGATCACTGTCCACACATCCAAAGCGACTATTTTAATCACCCGTATTTCCAAAACCTAAGTTTTTAAGGTAACTTGGGTGGTATAGTACTAAAGTTCTGGACCTATTCTTTCATCCTATGTGTACGTCATGTTGGCATACCTCCGTATTTTTTTATATTTCGTGTCAAACTTCGACAAATCTCTGTCCGCACATCTCAATGCGACTACTTTAATCAGCGATATTTCCAAAACCTAAGTTTTTCGGATAACCTGAGTGGTATAATACTATAGTTCTGGTCCTATTCAATCACCCTATGTGACCGTAATGTTGGCACACTTCCAAATTTATTTCTATATTACATGTCAAACTTAGACAAATCGCTGTCCGCACATCTCAATGCGACTACTTTAATCAGCCATATTTCCAAAACCTAAGTTTTTACGGTAACTTGGGTGGTATAGTACTAAAGTTCTGGACCTATTCTATCATCCTATGTGTACGTCATGTTGGCACACCTCCGTATTTTTTTTATATTTCGTGTCAAACTACGACAAATCTCTGTCCACACATCCAAAGCGACTATTTTAATCACCCGTATTTCCAAAACCTAAGTTTTGACGGTAACCTGAGTGGTATAATAATATAGTTCTAATCCTATTCTATCACCCAATGTGTACGTCATGTATCCAAAATTCCGTATTTATTTTTATATTTCATGTCAAACTAAATTTCAGGACATATTCTATCATCCTATGTGTACGTCATGTTGGCACACTTCCGTATTTATTTTATTTTTCATGTCATACTTTGACAAATCGCTGTCCGCACATCTCAATGCGACTACTTTAATCAGCGATATTTCCAAAACCTAAGTTTTTTACGGTAACTTGGGTGGTATAATACAGAAGTTCTGGTCCTATTCTATCACCCTATGTGTACGTAATGTTGGCACACCTCCGTATTTATTATTATATTTCATGTCATAATTAGACAAGTCGTTGTCCGCACATCTCAATGCGACTACTTTAATCAGCCATATTTCCAAAACCTAAGTTTTTACGGTAACTTGGGTGGTATAATACAGAAGTTCTGGTCCTATTCTATCATCCTATGTGTACGTCATGTTGGCACACCTCCGTATTTTTTTTATATTTCGTAACAAACTTTGACAAATCTCCGTCCGCACATCTCAATGCGACTACTTTAATCAGCCATATTTCCAAAACCTAAGTTTTTACGGTAACTTGGGTGGTATAATACTAAATTTCAGGACCTATTCTATCATCCTATGTGTACGTCATGTTGGCACAATTCCGTATTTATTTTTATTTTTCATGTCATACTTTGACAAATCGCTGTCCGCACATCTCAATGCGACTACTTTAATCAGCCATATTTCCAAAACCTAAGTTTTTACGGTAACTTGGGTGGTATAATACAGAAGTTCTGGTCCTATTCTATCACCCTATGTGTACGTCATGTATCCACAATTCCGTATTTATTTTTATATTTCATGTCAAACTTAGACAAATCCTTGTCCGCACATCGCATAGCGACTAATTTAATCACCCATATTTCCAAAACCTAAGTTTTTACGGTAACTTGGGTGGTATAGTACAGAAGGTCTGGTCCTATTCTATCACCCTATGTGTACGTCATGTATCCACAATTCCGTATTTATTTTGATATTTCATGTCAAACTTAGACAAATCGCTGTCCGCACATCTCAATGCGACTACTTTAATCAGAGATATTTCCAAAACCTAAGTTTTTACGGTAACTTGGGTGGTTTAGTACTAAAGTTCTGGACCTATTCTATCATCCTATGTGTACGTCCTGATGGCACACCTCCGTATTTTTTTATATTTCGTGTCAAACTTCGACAAATCTCTGTCCGCACATCTCAATGCGACTACTTTAATCACCCATATTCCCAAAACCTAAGTTTTTAAGGTAACTTGGGTGGTATAGTACTAAAGTTCTGGTCCTATTCTTTCACCCTATGTGTACGTCATGTATCCACAATTCCGTATTTATTTTTATATTTCATGTCAAACTTAGACAAATCGTTGTCCGCACATCGCATAGCGACTAATTTAATCACCCATATTTGCAAAACCTAAGTTTTTACGGTAACTTGGGTGGTTTAATACAGAAGTTCTGGTCCTATTCTATCACCCTATGTGTACGTCATGTATCCACAATTCCGTATTTATTTTTATATTTCATGTCAAACTTAGACAAATCGTTGTCCGCACATCGCATAGCGACTAATTTAATCACCCATATTTCCAAAACCTAAGTTTTTAAGGTAACTTGGGTGGTATAATACTAAATTTCTGGACCTATTCTATCATCCTATGTGTACGTTATGTTGGCATACTTCCGTATTTATTTTATTTTTCATGTCATACTTTGACAAATCGCTGTCCGCACATCTCAATGCGACTACTTTAATCAGCCATATTTCCAAAACCTAAGTTTTTACGGTAACTTGGGTGGTATAATACAGAAGTTCTGGTCCTATTCTATCACCCTATGTGTACGTCATGTATCCACAATTCCGTATTTATTTTTATATTTCATGTCAAACCTAGACAAATCGTTGTCCGCACATCGCATAGCGACTAATTTAATCACCCATATTTCCAAAACCTAAGTTTTTAAGGTAACTTGGGTGGTATAATACTAAATTTCAGGACCTATTCTATCATCCTATGTGTACGTCATGTTGGCACACTTCCGTATTTATTTTATTTTTCATGTCATACTTTGAGAAATCGCTGTCCGCACATCTCAATGCGACTACTTTAATCAGCCATATTTCCAAAACCTAAGTTTTTACGGTAACTTGGGTGGTATAATACAGAAGTTCTGGTCCTATTCTATCACCCTACGTGTACGTAATGTTGGCACACCTCCGTATTTATTATTATATTTCATGTCATACTTAGACAAATCGTTGTCCGCACATCGCATAGCGACTAATTTAATCACCCATATTTCCAAAACGTAAGTTTTTAAGGTAACTTGGGTGGTATAGTACTAAAGTTCTGGTCCTATTCTTTCATCCTACGTGTACGTCATGCTGACACACTGCCGTATTTATTTTATATTTTATGTCAAACTTAGGTAGATCGCTGTCCACACATCCAAAGCGACTATTTTAATCACCCGTATTTCCAAAACCTAAGTTTTTAAGGTAACTTGGGTGGTATAGTACTAAAGTTCTGGACCTATTCTATCATCCTATGTGTACGTCATGTTGGCACACCTCCGTATTTTTTTTATATTTCGTGTCAAACTTCGACAAATCTCTGTCCGCACATCTCAATGCGACTACTTTAATCAGCCATATTTCCAAAACCTAAGTTTTTACGGTAACTTGGGTGGTATAATACAGAAGTTCTGGTCCTATTCTATCACCCTACGTGTACGTAATGTTGGCACACCTCCGTATTTATTATTATATTTCATGTCATAATTAGACAAATCGTTGTCCGCACATCGCATAGCGACTAATTTAATCACCCATATTTCCAAAACCTAAGTTTTTAAGGTAACTTGGGTGGTATAGTACTAAAGTTCTGGTCCTATTCTTTCATCCTACGTGTACGTCATGCTGACACACTTCCGTATTTATTTTATATTTTATGTCAAACTTAGGTGGATCGCTGTCCACACATCCAAAGCGACTATTTTAATCACCCGTATTTCCAAAACCTAAGTTTTGACGGTAACCTGAGTGGTATAATAATATAGTTCTAATCCTATTCTATTACCCAATGTGTACGTCATGTATCCAAAATTCCGTATTTATTTTTATATTTCATGTCAAACTTAGACAAATCGTTGTCCGCACATCGCATAGCGACTAATTTAGTCACCCATATTTCCAAAACCTAAGTTTTTACGGTAACTTGGGTGGTATAATACAAAAGTTCTGGTCCTATTCTAACACCCTATGTGTACGTCATGTATCCACAATTCCGTATTTATTTTTATATTTCATGTCAAACTTAGACAAATCGTTGTCCGCACATCGCATAGCGACTAATTTAATCACCCATATTTCCAAAACCTAAGTTTTTAAGGTAACTTGGGTGGTATAATACTAAATTTCAGGACCTATTCTATCATCCTATGTGTACGTCATGTTGGCACACTTCCGTATTTATTTTATTTTTCATGTCATACTTTGACAAATCGCTGTCCGCACATCTCAATGCGACTACTTTAATCAGCCATATTTCCAAAACCTAAGTTTTTACGGTAACTTGGGTGGAATAATACAGAAGTTCTGGTCCTATTTCATCACCCTACGTGTACGTCATGCTGACACACTGCCGTATTTATTTTATATTTTATGTCAAACTTAGGTGGATCACTGTCCACACATCCAAAGCGACTATTTTAATCACCCGTATTTCCAAAACCTAAGTTTTTAAGGTAACTTGGGTGGTATAGTACTAAAGTTCTGGACCTATTCTTTCATCCTATGTGTACGTCATGTTGGCATACCTCCGTATTTTTTTATATTTCGTGTCAAACTTCGACAAATCTCTGTCCGCACATCTCAATGCGACTACTTTAATCAGCCATATTTCCAAAACCTAAGTTTTTACGGTAACTTGGGTGGTATAATACAGAAGTTCTGTTCCTATTCTATCACCCTACGTGTACGTAATGTTGGCACACCTCCGTATTTATTATTATATTTCATGTCATACTTAGACAAATCGCTGTCCGCACATCTCAATGCGACCACTTTAATCAGCCATATTTCCAAAACCTAAGTTTTTACGGTAACTTGGGTGGTATAATACAGAAGTTCTGGTCCTATTCTATCACCCTATGTGTACGTCATGTATCCAAAATTCCGTATTTATTTTTATATTTCATGTCAAACTTAGACAAATCGTTGTCCGCACATCGCAAGGCGACTAATTTAGTCACCCATATTTCCAAAACCTAAGTTTTTACGGTAACTTGGGTGGTATAATACAGAAGTTCTGGTCCTATTCTATCACCCTATGTGTACGTCATGTATCCACAATTCCGTATTTATTTTTATATTTCATGTCATACTTAGACAAATCGCTGTCCGCACATCTCAATGCGACTACTTTAATCAGCCATATTTCCAAAACCTAAGATTTTACGGTAACTTGGGTGGTATAGTACTAAAGTTCTGGACCTATTCTATCATCCTATGTGTACGTCATGTTGGCACACCTTCGTATTTTTTTTATATTTCGTGTCAAACTTCGACAAATCTCTGTCCGCACATCTCAATGCGACTACTTTAATCAGCCATATTTCCAAAACCTAAGTTTTTACGGTAACTTGGGTGGTATAATACAGAGGTTCTGGTCTTATTCTATCACCCTACGTGTACGTAATGTTGGCACACCTCCGTATTTATTATTATATTTCATGTCATACTTAGACAAATCGTTGTCCGCACATCGCATAGCGACTAATTTCATCACCCATATTTCCAAAACCTAAGTTTTTACGGTAACTTGGGTGGTATAATACTAAATTTCAGGACCTATTCTATCATCCTATGTGTACGTCATGTTGGCACACTTCCGTATTTATTTTATTTTTCATGTCATACTTTGACAAATCGCTGTCCGCACATCTCAATGCGACTACTTTAATCAGCCATATTGAGATGTGCGGACAGCGATTTGTCAAAGTATGACATGAAAAATAAAATAAATACGGAAGTGTGCCAACATGACGTACACATAGGATGATAGAATAGGTCCTGAAATTTAGTATTATACCAACCAAGTTACCTTAAAAACTTAGGTTTTGGAAATATGGCTGATTAAAGTAGTCGCATTGAGATGTGCGGACAACGATTTGTCTAAGTTTGACATGAAATATAAAAATAAATACGGAATTGTGGATACATGACGTACACATAGGGTGATAGAATAGGTCCTGAAATTTAGTATTATACCACCCAAGTTACCTTAAAAACTTAGGTTTTGGAAATATGGGTGATTAAATTAGTCGCTATGCGATGTGCGGACAACGATTTGTCTAAGTTTGACATGAAATATAAAAATAAATACGGAATTGTGGATACATGACGTACACGTAGGGTGATAGAATAGGACCAGAACTTCTGTATTATACCACCCAAGTTACCGTAAAAACTTAGGTTTTGGAAATATGGGTGATTAAATTAGTCGCTATGCGATGTGCGGACAACGATTTGCCAAAGTTTGACATGAAATATAAAAATAAATACGGAATTGTGGATACATGACGTACACATAGGGTGATAGAATAGGACCAGAACTTCTGTATTATACCACCCAAGTTACTGTAAAAACTTAGGTTTTGGAAATATGGCTGATTAAAGTAGTCGCATTGAGATGTGCGGACAGAAATTTGTCGAAGTTTGACACGAAATATAAAAAAAATACGGAGGTGTGCCAACATGACGTACACATAGGATGATAGAATAGGTCCAGAACTTTAGTACTATACCACCCAAGTTACCTTAAAAACTTAGGTTTTGGAAATATGGGTGATTAAATTAGTCGCTATGCGATGTGCGGACAACGATTTGTCTAAGTATGACATGAAATATAATAATAAATCTGGAGGTGTGCCAACATTACGTACACATAGGATGATAGAATAGGTCCAGAACTTTAGTACTATACCACCCAAGTTACCGTAAAAACTTAGGTTTTGGAAATATGGCTGATTAAAGTAGTCGCATTGAGATGTGCGGACAACGATTTGTCAAAGTGTGACATGAAAAATAAAATAAATACGGAAGAGTGCCAACATGACGTACACATATGATGATAGAATAGGTCCTGAAATTTAGTATTATACCACCCAAGTTACCTTAAAAACTTAGGTTTTGGAAATATGGGTGATTAAATTAGTCGCTATGCGATGTGCGGACAACGATTTTTCTAAGTTTGACATGAAATATAAAAATAAATACGGAATTGTGGATACATGACGTACACATAGGGTGATAGAATAGGACCAGAACTTCTGTATTATACCACCCAAGTTACCGTAAAAACTTGGGTTTTGGAAATATGGCTGATTAAAGTAGTCGCTTTGCGATGGGCGGACAGCGATTTGTCTAAGTTTGACATGAAATATAAAATAAATACGGAAGTGTTCCAACATGACGTACACATAGTATGATAGAATAGGTCCAGAACTTTAGTACTATACCACCCAAGTTATCTTAAAAACTTAGGTTTTGGAAATATGGAATCGCTGTCCGCACATCTCAATGCGACTACTTTAATCAGCCATATTTCCAAAACCTAAGTTTTTACGGTAACTTTGGTGGTATAGTACTAAAGTTCTGGTCCTATTCTATCACCCTACGTGTACGTAATGTTGGCACACCTCCGTATTTTTTTTATATTTCATGTCATACTTAGACAAATCGTTGTCCGCACATCGCATAGCGACAACTTTAATCACCCATATTTCCAAAACCTAAGTTTTTAAGGTAACTTGGGTGGTATAGTACTAAAGTTCTGGTCCTATTCTTTCATCCTACGTGTACGTAATGTTGGCACACCTCCGTATTTATTATTATATTTCATGTCATACTTAGACAAATCGTTGTCCGCACATCGCATAGCGACTAATTTAATCACCCATATTTCCAAAACCTAAGTTTTTAAGGTAACTTGGGTGGTATAATACAGAAGTTCTGGTCCTATTCTATCACCCTACGTGTACGTAATGTTGGCACACCTCCGTATTTATTATTATATTTCATGTCATACTTTGACAAATCGTTGTCCGCACATCGCATAGCGACTAATTTAATCACCCATATTTCCAAAACCTAAGTTTTTACGGTAATTTGGGTGGTATAATACAGAAGTTCTGGTCCTATTCTATCACCCTACGTGTACGTAATGTTGGCACACCTCCGTATTCATTTTTACATTTCATGTCAAACTTCGACAAATCTCTGTCCGCACATCTCAATGCGACTACTTTAATCAGCCATATTTCCAAAACCTAAGTTTTTAAGGTAACTTGGGTGGTATAGTACTAAAGTTCTGGACCTATTCTATGATCCTATGTGTACGTCATGTTGGCACACCTCCGTATTTTTTTTATATTTCGTGTCAAACTTCGACAAATCTCTGTCCGCACATCTCAATGCGACTACTTTAATCAGCCATATTTCCAAAACCTAAGTTTTTAAGGTAACTTGGGTGGTATAATACTAAATTTCAGGACCTATTCTATCATCCTATGTGTACGTCATGTTGGCACACTTCCGTATTTATTTTATTTTTCATGTCATACTTTGACAAATCGCTGTCCGCACATCTCTATGCGACTACTTTAATCAGCCATATTTCCAAAACCTAAGTTTTTACGGTAACTTGGGTGGTATAAAACAAAAGTTCTGGTCTTATTCTATCACCCTATGTGTACGTCATGTATCCACAATTCCGTATTTATTTTTATATTTCATGTCAAACTTAGACAAATCGCTGTCCGCATATCTCAATGCGACTACATTAATCAGCCATATTTCCAAAACCTAAGTTTTTACGGTAACTTGGGTGGTATAGTACTAAAGTTTTGGACCTATTCTATCATCCTATGTGTACGTCATGTTGGCACACCTCCTTATTTTTTTTATATTTCGTGTCAAACTTCGACAAATCTCTGTCCGCACATCTCAATGCGACTACCTTAATCAGCATTATTTCCAAAACCTAAGTTTTTACGGTAACTTGGGTGGTATAATCCAGAAGTTCTGGTCCTATTCTATCACCCTATGTGTACGTCATGTATCCACAATTCCGTATTTATTTTTATATTTCATGTCAAACTTAGACAAATCGTTGTCCGCACATCGCATAGCGACTAATTTAATCACCAATATTTCCAAAACCTAAGTTTTTAAGGTAACTTGGGTGGTATAATACTAAATTTCAGGACCTATTCTATCATCCTATGTGTACGTCATGTTGGCACACTTCCGTATTTATTTTATTTTTCATGTCATACTTTGACAAATCGCTGTCCGCACATCTCAATGCGACTACTTTAATCAGCCATATTTCCAAAACCTAAGTTTTTACGGTAACTTGGGTGGTATAATACAGAAGTTCTGGTCCTATTTCATCACCCTACGTGTACGTCATGCTGACACACTGCCGTATTTATTTTATATTTTATGTCAAACTTAGGTGGATCACTGTCCACACATCCAAAGCGACTATTTTAATCACCCGTATTTCCAAAACCTAAGTTTTTAAGGTAACTTGGGTGGTATAGTACTAAAGTTCTGGACCTATTCTATCATCCTATGTGTACGTCATGTTGGCACACCTCAGTTTTTTTTTTATATTTCGTGTCAAACTTCGACAAATCTCTGTCCGCACATCTCAATGCGACTTCTTTAATCAGCCATATTTCCAAAACCTAAGTTTTTACGGTAACTTGGGTGGTATAATACAGAAGTTCTGGTCCTATTCTATCACCCTACGTGTACGTAATGTTGGCACACCTCCGTATTTATTATTATATTTCATGTCATACTTAGACAAATCGTTGTCCGCACATCGCATAGCGACTAATTTAATCACCCATATTTCCAAAACCTAAGTTTTTACGGTAACTTGGGTGGTATAATACAGAAGTTCTGGTCCTATTCTATCACCCTATGTGTACGTCATGTATCCACAATTCCGTATTTATTTTTATATTTCATGTCAAACTTAGACAAATCGTTGTCCGCACATCGCATAGCGACTAATTTAATCACCCATATTTCCAAAACCTAAGTTTTTAAGGTAACTTGGTTGGTATAATACTAGTAGTTATTAACAGGCCATTCTAGCGCAGGACGTACGAGACGTACGAGACGTACGAGACGTACGAGGCGTATGAAGCGTATGAGGCGTACGAGGCGTACGAGCGCAAAGTCCAAGGCCATCGCTACGTCATTATTTCTCGCGCGCGCCAAGAGCGCAAAGTCCAAGGCCATCGCTACGTCATTATTTCTCGCGCGCGCCACGAGCGCAAAGTCCAAGGCCATCGCTACGTCATTATTTGACGCGCGCGCCACCACCGTTGCGCCGTTTGCTCGGCTCGAGCGCGCCGGTTCCTACTAGATTCTGCCGCCCTGATACTTCGGAAGAATAAAAAACGGAATAATTCGATATTCGATTGTCGATTTCGATTTATCGAATCATTTCGTTATTCGATTTTAAAGTTTCTACCGTATTCCGCCCTCCTGATACATAAAAATCAATTTTGAAAGCCATTTTAGGACTTGTAATTTTTTCAATAAATACTGTTTGGACTTAGAATATTTTTAGCTAGTTTGATTTTAGGACTTGTAAATTTTTTCAATAAATACAGTTTGGGACTTAGAAAATTTTCAATAGTCAACTTTTTCGACTTAGAAAATTTCTCAACAAATATTTTTTCGGACTTTGAAAACTTTTTTTGGAGTTAGAAAATTATTTTTCAGGAACGAAAAAAAATACAAATAACAAGTATGATCAAAATAATAATAACGGGTATAATCGATTAAACGAATATTCACTCTCTCACGAACTTGATATCGTGTTTAAACATATCATTCGACATCGGGATCTTTCCGTGGTACACCACATACAACGGTTGCTCCGATTTCAATAGCGCGTTTATATTTTTCGTACTCATTCTCTCGTTCCAACTCTCGGGTAGTTGAAACCGCACATCATCGCATGTAACCAAAACTCTTACTCCGTAAGCGTAGTGCATTCTCTCTATGCTATTTTACCGATTTCTAAATCGCTTATCTTCGCGAAAGCGTTACCGTTCACTTCGTCGAGGATATCTTTATAATAACCCTTTTCCATTTCCATCTTTCTTCCGTCTATATATAAAAATATATTTTCACGGTCGAATAAAAAATTGAGAGCGTTTCAAAAGATGTAATAAATCATCGCTTTTGACGAAAACTAATTCATATTTAATTCCGACTCATCGACTAGTTTTAAATAAATAATATAATCGGCCAGAGCGTTTTGCAGGGGAACTTTGTTTTCATCTGTCAGATAAATGTTGATTTCTCTTATCGTCTGCGTGTTAGGTTTGAGCGGCATATAATTTAAAACGGACGGTTTCTCGTAAATTTTATCTCTGTGTTCTCGCGGACTCGAGTGATACAACAACGAGGAGTTATCGTGTCTGTGCCAATGCTCCGCGTGATTGATATACGAATGTTCGACTAAATCGCAATGCACTTCGATCATCTCGAACGGTCTGATTTGTAATTTACTCTCTTCTTCGTAAATTGATAAAATAGTTTCCGACTCGAACATCAATTCGAACGCGGTTTCATCTTTTTTCAATTCTGTAAACCCTAGAAACCGTCGTAGCTCGTTGTTCATATGGAACTTAACTGGAGATTTGATACATATCTTAGACTGTGGGTCTCGAAAAATCTTAAACTTTTCCACATCTATCGCCGGTGTGATCTTACCAATCCTCATGAATTCCCTGATTTCTCTCTGCATAGTTTTCAAATCCCAAAACTCCGCATCAAAAGTTAGTGTAGGACGATCCTTCTCACTCTTAAAAAAAGTAATCGAAGCCGGCTCTTTCAAGTTATAAAAATAGTTATGAAATGAAAACCCCGTGAGCGCGAGATAATAACGCACGTCCTCTTCCAAGTGTATGGGGTTTTCGAGCTTCAACTGCAGATGCGGTTTTTGACCGATCAATTTGAAGTACAGCATTTTCTCTATATATACTTTTAAAACATTACGGTTACGATTATTTATTAAGAGTGGGGGAGAAAAAAATAAATTATTCGAACCATCTCAAAAATGTGTATTTATCGTTTTGTAAAGCACGTTCTATCGTATTGAAATCCTGTCCTCTGGAAAAACGCCGCAATACCTCCAAAAACAAATGACCGCATATCGGGGGATCTTCGTAATCTTGATATCTCGCGTGGTTATAACAAATACCTTCGGACATGTTTAGGTATTCCTTCAACTCCAAAGGTGGCGGCGCCTCGCCGAACGAATCGAAATATATGACATAATTATCTTTCTTCGTATAACAAGTCCAATGAGTGCCGCCCGACTCGGAATCGTCTAAATTTATAATAGTGCATTCGTTTTTGCGCGGTTTCTCGGGTAAACGCTCTCTCATGAAAACACCGCGAAAATCGTCAATTTTCAACTTATCCGCCCACGTCTCCAAATCGGACATTGTCAGCGGAACTAGTTTTTTTTAACCTCTCTCGCACCGTCGAGACACTTATTCAATTTATTCAGTTGACCCTTGGTCAAATTTATCTTCCTCTTATGACTCGCCATATCTATATATATACGAGAGGCATTATCGAATTTATATAAAAAGTTCGAACTCCTCGAAAGTTCGTAACGTTTTCCTTCGAACGAAATTTTAAATTCGCTAATGTAAGAGATGAATTCCTACTGTCGCACGTGTAAAACGCAAACGGCTTCGGAGAACGTGAAGACTGTGAAAACGAAAAATAAAAGATGGTTGGCGAGTTCCGATTGCGCGGTCTGCGGCGGCGTTAAAAACACGTTTATCAAAGAGCCGCCCGAAGTGGTGGAGGCTAAAGAACTGCACAAACCGGTAGTGAAAAAATTTATAAAACGCAGGATAATCATGAAAGGTCTGGATAATCTGTGGGCCGCGGATCTGCTCATCATGAAACAATTCGCCAGAGAGAACAACTGGTACAAATACATCTTAAACGTGATAGACTGTTTTAGCAAATTCGTCTGGTGCGAACCGTTGAAGAAAAAAGACGGCGCAGTAGTGACGGCCGCTTTTGAGAGGATAATAGAGAGAACGAAAAAGGACGGTCACACTACGCCCGAACTGCTGCACACGGATAAGGGGACCGAGTTTAAAAATAAACCTTTTAACGACATGCTCAAAAAACACGGCATAAAAATGTACCATACGGAGAGCGAGGAAAAGTCGGCGATAATCGAGAGATACCACAGGACGTTAAACGATAAATTCAGAGTCAAATTCCAAGTGAGAAACTCGCACAAATGGTACGACGTCTTACAAGAGCTCACCGACGAATACAACAAACACGATTACCACAGCACGATAAAAATGCGTCCGGCCGATGTCAATAAGAGCAACGAGTCCGATCTGTTGAAAATGTATCAGGAGCTCGAAAGTGAAGTGCCGCGTAAAAAACCGAAATTCGACGTCGGAGACAGAGTCCGTATAACGGCGAGTAAAGTCGTATTTAGAAATAAATATAAACAAAACTGGACTAGCGAAATTTTTGTAATCGCGCAAGTTTTAAACACCAAACCCGTCACGTACAAAATCGAGGCTCCAGACGGTGAAGAAGTGATCGGTGGTTTTTATGAGAGGGAACTGCAAAAGACCGAATTTTGAGTATTTTTAAAAGTACCATTACCAGTACCATCACAGTACTATTAATATTTTTTAAAGTACCAGTACCATCACAGTACTATTAATATTTTTTAAAGTACCGGTACCATCGCAGTACTATTAATATTTTTAAAGTATCAGTACCATCGCGGTACTAATGCACCGTCGTAATAAGAGAACCATAATAAAATCAAAAGTACCGATACAGTACCATTTCTTATTTATTTCGAAATTATCGTGACAATATTAAATCGGATTTTCTCATCGTCTAATATTATTAATTAGAGTCTCGTAGCTCGACATTGTATTTTTTAAATAAGTCGAAATACCTAAAGTGCTTATATAGAATAACATGACTGACACGATTGACGTTTATCATACCGAGCTTACTTTTAAAAACCGTAATATCTCGATAGTGCGCGGTGTTGATAAAATATGTTGGTTTAAAACGAACGATATCACACATATACTGGGATACAAGAACCCCAAAAAGGCGATTTACGATCATGTGAACGAAAAATATAAAACTACATATCGAGATTTAAAAGTCAATAATCCGAATTTACATCTAAAACGAACGCATCCCGATACGGTTTTCATAGACGAACCGGCGATCGGGGTTCTGTTGAATAAATGCGCGAAGGAAAGTGATGAGTTTCGGGAGTGGTTTTTCAAAGAACTCGAAAATATACATTCGGAACACGCCGACCGAAATATCGAGAATGACGAATCGACCGAGTCGGAATCGGATTATGAATGGTTAGACGACGAAAGCGAGGATACCTCGGACGATGTCGCCCGTTTGAAAACGGAAAACGGATTATTCCGCGAGATGATAGATAGAACGCAAATACAACAAATTTTCGGTGTATCGAAGAGTGTGGATAATAATAAGGAATATAAATTCATAGACACGCAAAAACGCTCTTTTAAAAAAGCCGTCGAGGATTCCTGCGGATACGATTTATGTTTCGAAACGGAATACATAATTATCGACGACGAGAATATGATAAAAAAGGTTTTGAGAAAAAAAAATAAAGAGGGTGTGGAATACGAATATAACGGAAAGAGCAAATGTATAACGATTCGCGATGACGATTTCGACCTGATTGACCTGGTTAAAAGAACGATGTCGGAAGTGATGTTGTGGTGAAATAAATACGTTTCCGATCGCGCGAACTATATGATTTTATTTTTTTATTTTTTCGATCGTTATAAAACGTTGACGTTCGATCGGTCGTTTTTCTATAGTAGGTACGAAATGAATAACGATATTACGATCGATACGGGAATTACGCGTGATGAGATTTCCGACGAAAGTTCTTCACCGTCTCGTTCCTCCGATGCGTCCAACGCGGATGAGAACGAAAGTTCTCGTTCCTCCGATGCGACCAACACGGATGAGTACGAGATGGAGGATGATATCGCGAGTAAATTCGTTTTTAAAAATCAAAAGGTCACAGTGATTTTCGATGATGACGATAACTCGTGGTTTAAGGGTAAAGATGTGGGCGAAATATTAGGATATTCCAATCTGAAGAAGGTCTTACAAACGCACGTTAACGATCGTTATAAGAGAAATCTGGCCGATTTAGCTGGGCCCCAATTTGGGTCCCAACCTATTTCGCACCATAAAGGCTTAGAAGTATACATATCCGAGCCCGGATTATACGAATTAATATTTTCATCGAGGTTACCATCGGCGAACGACTTTAAACGTTGCGTCTTCGAAGACGTTTTGCCTTCCATCCGTAAATACGGTGAGTACAAACTCAAAAATAAAATCGTAACGCTCATGGAATCGATCGATCGTATGGAAAATGAAAATCGTCGTTTAAAAAATACGATAAAAATCATGAAACCTAAAGTAGCTCGTATGCCGCGAAACCCGAACCTAAGACACGTCTTCGCCGTCTTTAAACGATATTCTTATGTAGGACGTATTTATACATACTACTGCGTGAGAACTGAAGATCGGTATTTTTCTAAGGTTTTTAAAAAGGAAATCGATGAAGGTTATTCACTCTCGTTTTACGAAGAGGAAGTGCCGAACAGTATAAACGTTTTGAACTGCGTAAAAGATATCATGAGATGCCACTATATAGCCTATAAATCGCGCAATAATGTCGTAATAACGCCGTACGATTTCATAGAATTAGTAAAATAATTCTTCGAAGATTTGACGAAATAAATAGTAAACATTTTTCCCTCGTAATAAATTCTTATTTCTCGTAATGTATTTTATTTTTTTTTCTTAACCGACGCGTCATTTTTTTCCCCATAGAGAGTAATGGATATCGTGCCGTATTACGAAGAAAAGATCGAAGATGACCTTCTTCCCCGACCGTTACGTTGTCTGATAGTAGGCTCCTCGGGCTGCGGAAAAACGAACTTGTTGTTGAATTTTATTTTATAATCCGCGCGGTCTCGTGTTTAGAAATATATACGTGTTCAGTAAGTCTATAGAGCAGCCGGCTTATGCGGACTTGCGTGGAAAATACATCGATATCGAGAACAAGTTGAATAAGAGGATAGCTTACTTTTTTAACAATTGCGAAGATTTACCTCCGCTGGACGAGTGCGAGAAAAACTCCCTCGTGGTGTTCGACGACTGTTTGATGGAAAAACAAGAAGCGATAAAGGACTACTTCATCAGAGGTAGACATAAAAAACTGTCCTGCGTCTACCTCAGTCAGAGCTACGGTAAAGTCGACATGCAAGTGATACGGAACAACGTGAACCTGCTATGCGTCTTCAAACAGAACAAGTACTACACTAAACGTATTTACGACGATTTCGTAGGATCGGACATGACCGTCGATGAATTCGAAAAGATGTGTGTAAAGTGTTGGAGCGAGCCGTTCGGATTTCTGTCTATAAACGCCGCTAAGAAAGCGCACAACGGAAAATACATGTTCAAGTTGAAATACGACTTAAACGAGCGATAATCGATGTGTACGCGTCGTTTTCGATAAACGATTCGTACACGTTATTTTTTAAAAACGACGTGTACGCATCGTTTTATTTTAAAAAACAACGTGTACACATCGTTTTTAATAAACGACGCGTACACGTAATATTTTATAAAAATAACGTGTACGCGTCGTTTTCGGATTTTTATTCGGATTTATTTTTTTTCTTTATTTTTGAAAAGCGAAACACCGGACTCGAAACCTATATATATAGATAATACGATGAAGAGGAAAAGCGATGATAAGGAGATCATCAGCACGCTGGTGAAAAAACAGAAGATGGCCGATAAGATGTGGCCGGACGATGCGGACGTGCGAACGGCTAGAAAGAACGAGAAGTTACAAGAAAAATGGCTCGAAGATAGTAAGAAGAATCGGATACGCGAAGCGGAGGAGAGGAGAAAGCTTTTCAGTTCACACCCGACGTCGTTAGTAAACGCTAAACCGAAAGAACGATTGATCGCGCCTCCTCCTCCTCCGCGTGAAAACAAACCTATAACCGTCGCGGAGGCTAAGAGGTTGGATAAATTGGAAGATCGATTTAAGAGCGAATTCGACACGTCTAGAAGAGCGGAAGTCGAAAAGGTGCGCGAACAGGAGAAGCGACACGAACCCGTAGTTAAAGCTATAAAAGAACAGACGGAAACTTTGAAAAAACCGACCAATACACGCGTTATCGTGAGGAGACCGATCGCCGCCGTCGGGGAACAGTTCAGACCCAGAGTGTCGAGCACGCCCGGTAGGAGTAAAAAGGATGACACGTTAGCTCCGCTCGCGGACCCCGACGTATTCGACGCGCCTACGATTACGACACCGTCGCAAGCATCGCAGGAATTACAGAATCGTTCTATCCGCGAATTTACCGAAAACGAGCGCGAAAGAATACCTAGCGAACTGCAACGATATGAGTTTCGGCGTTTATTACGATTTCGCGAATAGCAAACTCGCGATAGGATCGCAAACCATATCCATCGAAAACAACGATATCATACTGGACAGAACTATGGACAGATACGTAGGTACCGAGGGATTGTGGTCACTCTTGACTAGAGCGGAGATTCACGGTGTACAATCCACAGCCGCGGTCGGTACGACACCGAAGGAGAGACTCATAAGTATAGGCGCGTTCACTTCTCAGGACTTTGAAAAATATAAAGATATTTTAATCAAAACACACGCTCTACATCATAACAACGATCCCACCTCACCCAGACCCAAGGCGAGCGGTGGTTGGAAATGGAAGAATTTAATAAGTGACGTATGGAAAGAACTCAAACAAAAGCCGTCTTCGTCCGGCAGCGGTCTACTCGTGGATACGAACAACCCAGTGGAATATAAATATATAGGCGAAAACGACAAGTTGACGGAGAGAATAAAGTTTATACAAGCCGAGGAGGAAGCGGGAAATAATAATTTTAATAATGAAAAAATCGGGATCGTCAAGTTTATAAATAACGAGATCGAAAAACTGATCACTCGGCCGGAAGGTGTTAAACGGATAAGTCGGTGTTTGTCCGCGTTGAAGGAAAAGGGTGTCGAAGGAGGTAAATTGACTAACACCGCGGATGTTAAGTTTCGCGTAGATAAATTGGGTTTGGCGTCGGATAGGAAGAAACGTATGCGCATGTTCGGTAGGAGATTAATATTTTATTTATCCGAAAATTTTAAAAGTATATTTTTCATTAAGTTCGAATCGCGTTTTTTATTTTTTTTATTCGAAACCGAAAACTTAAAATCTATATATAGATATGGAGAAGTATTACGAGGAAGCGTCCGACAAGATAGAACGGTGCGAATTCTATACCGTCGAACCGGTGTCCGATCTGAATTTCAATTCACCCAATCAGATGATCACGTTCAGATTAGACGGCGGAGACGTTTTTTACGATAAGGAAATATATTTTCACATACGAGGCGAAGTGTTGAAAAAAGCGAATGGCGCGAAGTACGAGGCGACAGACCCGATCACGTTGGTCGATAATTTCCCGGCGTTTTTATTTAAGAGAATCGAATTGAGAAAACACGGTCAGTTGATAGACTTCGTCGACGAAGTCGGTATCACGAGTACGATCAAAGCTCTGACGACATACGGCAAATCGAGCGAGAGCACTTTTCACACGAGCGGATTCAAATCTAAATTCGATAAAGGAGTCGGCAAGTTCGAAGCTCACGGCCCCTTATCGCATCTCGGTTTAGGGGTTTTCGACGCGCTGAAATATCCGATGTACAGAGGAGGATTCCAAATAATTTTTACACGCAACGAAGATAACGACGCGATATACCGTTGGAAGGAGGGTACCGGCGCTAACGAGAAAACTGCGGACGAGGGAAAGATACAAATCACAAGGTTCGATTTAAAAGTGCCCCTGGTCGATTATGACGCTGCGAAAAAAGTACCGCTCATAGAGGGACTGAGACGATTGAGTACGAAGGGCGATTTGACATACAACTATTACCAGTGGCAGTGTATCGAGAAGTTCGGTGTGTCGGGGTCTTCGTTCAGTTTCGACTTATCCGGCTTATTCGGGAATATATCCGACCCGCTGTTCGTAATCATAGGTCTACAGACCAACCTCAAAAAAATTCAAGAGAAGGATCCGAGCCGATTCAACGCTATAAACATAAAAAACTACCGCGTCAAAATCAATGGACTAGGGTATCCGCACGAGCCGCAGAATTTGTCTATAAACGATAAGGTGTACGGTATTTTATACATGAGTTATTGCTCGATCAGGCGGGTGTTATTCGGAGACGAAGACGTTTATTTAAGCGATATCGATTTTATAGACAAGTATCCGTTGATGGTCGTCGACACGCATCACCATCCGTTCTCCAGCGATAATAGGCAAAAAGATATTAAAATAGAATTGGAATTTACGAACCCCGTTGCCAGTCCGGTTGCGGATCAGGGGACGACCGCTTATGCGGTAGTCGTTTCGGAGAAAGGTTTCACTTACGATTTGGAGAGGAATAGAATTACAATGTTTTGAGATATTTTTTAATGTGAAGATGATGATAAACCGTCTACAGCATAGACGGTTGAAAATTGTTTTCGTTTTTTATGAATATAATTATATGTTAACTTTTTACACGTGAGAATGAATTTATTTTTTTTCCAAAGTGTGTAGTTTAAAGGGAGGAACGAAACGTTCCCTTTATAAAAAAAAGAAAAAAAGGAATTTTAAATAATAAGTCGGTTATGTATTTATTATCTTTTTTTAATCCGTGTACAAGTCAAGTGTGACATTTAGTTTAATTATTCCGTAGACGAATTAGCATCAAGTTCTAACGCGGACTCGACCTCTCGCGGTATCTTGTAGTGCCCCCAAGGGAGACTGGTGATGCCGTCTTCTAAAATAAACCTTTTATCGTCACTCACCGATAATGCTTTCTTGTGCAGTTCTACACTATACAATTCATGCTTCTTACTTCTTATCATATTCATACATCTATACATGTCTCTCTGTTCGAACAAGCATTCCTTGTAGTCTTTAAAAGTAATTTTAGTTTCCACAACCGATTTCTTAATTCCTTTCGCTTTTTTAAATTCTTTCCCATCAAAATCTTCATACGATCTTAACCGATTGGAGTACATCTTCGCTTTGAGTCCTACATATTCCGATAATGGATCACCCCGCATTTCATCCTTAAATGTGCCGAGTATTTTTTCTCGAAATAAGTCATATCTTTCATCATGTTTCCTCATATCCAAATAGAAATCCGGAGTTTCTATTAGGTATTCCAAACTGTCGGTGTCCGCATACTGCAATTTCGCTTTTTCTCCGTATTCTTTTTTAATATAATTATAATGAAAGTCGTACATCTGCGTTTTAGCGATGTCTAATATACACATTCCTATATATATGGGTTTGTTAAATAATAAACTAGTTTTTCTCATGTGAACGGCAGAAAGATCTTCACAAAATATAGTTCTATGCTTAAAAATCGGTTTCGCCACCCATTTCTCGATCTGTTTAGTCTGCGTAGCGAGTCGTATGTCCACTCTATTTCTGACATTTTCGATGGTTTTACCGAACACGGAATTGTTTAGAAGCTTGTAAAATTGCTTTGCGGGTTTATTAGTAGCGTTTTTCCAATAGCGTACATTTTTATTGATAAAATCCGACATCCAATAACTCTGACTGAAACTTAGAATTCTATGTATTTTTTTAGTTTCAACCCTAACGAAAGATATAATTTTAACGCTTTGTAATGAACGACATATTTTTCTTTATCGTATAACGTGGTCAAGAGTTTGATCGCCTTTGAACCGGGGGGTGCCCGTCTTTCGACCGCTAGCGGTAGGTCGGAATGTAAATCGTGTAATTCTCGCGGATATTCTAAATCCACTTCGAATATATATCCTACGTCGCTATTATTGGGTATCCGCATTACATCGATTTCCTCTTCGACCCATTTAAAATTACCCGTAGGCATTTTGTGTTTAGACATTGCCCAACCGTATTGGTTCACGGCGTCCAAGTACATGAGATACGTTATAGGCTTACTCTCATCATACCCATCGACATCCGGGTTATTCGCTTTCGCGTGTCTGTTCGACACTTGAGCTAAACCGCCTCTAATCCCCCTCGTGATCATGAGTATCATTTCGTAGTCGTACAAATAGTCTAAAACCGCTCCGCTTTCTTTTAATAATATGCTCCACGCCAGACCCGGCGTTGTAAAGTACCACGCTAAATCCAATCCGTATGATCCCAAAGAAATATTTCTATAATCTTCCATCACATCGGCTAGTAATAAAACATCGAGTCTGTTATAAAATAGTGTATATTCTTTCATATTCTTTATTTTAAATGTTTTCCAAACCAGTTCCGCGTGTTCATAATCCGACGGACTAATACCTTGATTGTTCAACTTATTATCAAATTTTTCTCTCGGTGGTAAGCTAGTCTCGAGATATTTTTCATCATCGTCCATATAATCGTACGGATAAACTCCTTTTCTCAATAATAACTTCATGGGATCGGGATTTTTATATTCATGTAAAAATAAATCAAATTTCATTTGAAATTCTATACTCGATTTATATTTATGCAACCCAGCATCGATTAGTCCACCGAATTTTTTCTCTTGTAGAAATTCATAATATTTTTTTTGATGGTCGGACCAATTATTCATATCTTTATCTTTGAAAGAGTCTTCAAAAAATCCTCCACCATCCGAATCGGAATCTGAACTGGAATCTGAATCGGAATCATTTTGCAACTTTCTCGATCTATTATACTTTTTGATATCATTATATTTATTTTTTATCTCATCTCTCTCCTTTAACCATCTCGTATAATACTCTTTTTGTTCCTCAGGCATTCCATACTTTTTTACATGTATAAACTTAGATTCACTCAATTCACTAGTTAAATCGTCTAACGAATAAATTGTAAACTTATACGAGTCTAAAAATCTCGCTTTTATTCCGATCCCGAAATCGACAGTATACGAGATATATCTCTCTTCGTTATTCGGAATGATATCGATACGCGTATTTTAATCTAATCTCAACATTTTTATTATTAAATGCGTATCATAACCGCTCAAGTTATGGATAAATATGGGAATAAACTTCGGAATTTTAAAGTTTAAATTACAAGACTGGTGCGCCGCACCTCTATACATTCCAGTCAGATGACAATGATCGCAAACACAGATATCCTCTTTTTTATCCTTTTTTTATCATTTTTTCCATGATCAAGACGAATAAAGCGATAAGGCCGTGTGAATAAGTTAGCGATATCCCGTTCATCATCATTTTTTTCATCAATATCATTTTTTTCATCGGTTTCGAATTCATTCCCGCATATGTGACATATTTTAGCATCTGAAAAATCTTTTTCTTGTTCAGTGGTTAGAGGAAGCATGGGTTTTTCGTTGTTTTCATAATAATCTTTAATCGCTTGCAATTCTGATTTAAGTGTTTTAGCAAACTGTTTCCCAGCGTCGGTTCCGTAGTATAAAATCGGTTCTTTATACTCGCCGAAGGTATAAACCGTGTAGAGACAGAAGGATCTCGCTACATGATGTTGATATGTGTGGGTGTAAGAAACATATTTCGCATACCCCTCAGGTGTTCTTATAGTGTTAGGCGGTTGACACGTAGCTTCGTTTTCAGCGACTTTTTTGATTAATTTCATTGGGGACGGTTTACAGCTGTCTACATTTTCTAATAAACACTCAAAATCCGCGTACATAACGAAAGGAATTTTCATCCGACATTTGTAATCTTTAAATTTTATAACTTCCCCTTTTCCTGGTATATTTACTTTTACAGAGTCGTGTTCTTTACAATACTCTTTGTGTCTAATCAATAAATCTTCTCTACCGAAATATTGCAGGCATCGTTTGCATATGTAGATTTTTTTATGTCTTTTCGTCACCTGAATATGTACCAGTTTTTCCAGATCTTTAATATAACAATAATGCGATTTTTTTCCTTTTTTAATATATAAAAGATCGATATGCGTATCCTTTTCTTCATCTGTCACAATCAGCGGATATATATTATAGTTACTATTGTAACCGTAAACGTTTATCGATATTCCGCTTCGCTTTACGAATTTTTTTACATCGTCCAAGGCGACTGGAAACTCTATGTCTTTCATCACATCGACAAACTGGTTTTCATATCTTTTATATTTTTTAACTCTTTCAGCATCTTTATTAACGGGGTGTAAAGCGGATAAAATCGCCCACAAAAAACATTTTTCATCTTCGTTTTTTACATTTATTATGGCTTTTTTATTTTTTATTTTATCTGGAAGATCGATGTAACTCGATCCTCTAAAAGGCGAGTATTTGTTAATCGCTAAATCTAGTCCTTCGATTTCGTAAAGGCTCCATCCGGATCCTCTCGCTTCAAACTCCTCCATATTCGAAAATAATATATCAGTCATCATCCCCAATGTTTGTTTCAAATCGGTAGTACTGTATGCTCTAAAATTTTCAGTTCTAAAAAACATCTTCTCTATTTCACATTTGTCACTCAAATTACGCTTATACTTAGCGATAAAAGTCAAATTAAACTTAATATTATGTTTTGCGAGATAATCTTCTATGAACTTTATGATCGAATCGATAAATCTATTAATAAAAACTTTCGGATCTTTTATTCCGTGAATATTTTTAAAGTGATATGTAATTAACCTACTTTCAAAAGCCATTTCTTTTAAAATAATCTCATTTTCAATAACGGGTGGAAGTTTATCGCTTTTTACAGGCTTCACTAGATTAATAATCGTGCTCATTGCTAACAATGCGGCGCCGTGTAAAACGTTAAAAACGGAATTATTTTTATTTGTAGTAGGTCGTATATCGAGTCTGGGTCGTTTGGCTGAAGTCGGTCCATCTTCAACATCATCATGTCTCTCTATATCCGTTTTAGCAGTCGAAGTCCGAGCCGGAGCGTACTGAATAACTGAAGGTCTGCTTTGATAATCTCGAGGATTGAAATCTTCGATAGGAATTAAGTCGGGTACAGGCCGCTTTAATCTATTGATCCCACTCGTACTCGGTTTCGGTAGATAATTCGCATTACATTTTTTCATGTGTCGGCTAAAATTTAAACTTGTGATTTCTTTTCCACATTTATTACACGTCTTCTTATAACGTGTATTATCTCGTTCTGGATTCGATGAACATATTTTCACATGGTGGGATAAGTTTGTCTTCAATATCAGTTTACCGCAGAAACCACATTCAATTTTGGAAGTCATTTTTTTCACCTATAACAGAAAATAAAAAGATTAGTTATCAATAAAAAATTAAATTCGAATGCATTCTTACAAATAATATTTATTTAAAAAATATTTATCGAAAAATTTTACAAGTCTAAAAAAGTCGACTACTGAAAATTTTCAGTCTCAAAAAATATTTATCGAAAAATTTTACAAGTCCGAAAAAGTTGACTATCGAAAAATTTCAAAGTCCCCGAAAAAATATTTATCGAAAAATTTTACAAGTCTAAAAAAGTTGACTATCGAAAAATTTTACAAGTCCTAAAAAAATATTTATCGAAAAATTTTACAAGTCCAAAAAAGTATTTTTCGAAAAATTTTACAAGTCCGAAAAAGTTGACTAACGAAAATTTTCAAAGTCCCGAAAAGTATTTTTTGAACAATTTTACAAGACCCAAAAATGTTGACTACCAACAATTTTCAAAGTCACAAGATATATTTATTGAAAATTTACAAGTCCTAAACTGAGCAAAATATTCTCACTATATAGGTTAGGTTAGGTTACAACCTACAAGTCCAAACAGCATTTATTGTAAAATTTACAAGTCCTAAACTGGCTGAAAATTTTCTAAGTCCAAACAGTATTTATTGAAAAATTTACAAGTCCTAAAGTGAAACTTGCTAAAAATATTCTAAGTCCAAACAGTATTTATTGAAAAATTTACAAGTTCTAAACTGAGCGAAAATTTTCTAAGTCCAAACAGCATTTATTGAAAAATTTACAAGTCCTAAAAATGTTAAAGTCTTAATAAACCAAAGTCGGCACTTACCTCAGGAACTGTCGAGACGATCTTCAAAACACAACTGGTCAAACTCAAAATCGGACCGGTATATATACCCGGAAAATCACGTGGCTCACGTGTAAAGTTGCACGTGCTCTTAGGGGCAAAGTCAGCTTTCAACGTGATCAAAATTTTCCATTGAAAACCGTTTAAAATTACAAATTTTTAAGAGAAAATAATTCAAAATTGATTTTTATGTATCAGGAGGGCAGAACACCGTAGAAACATTAAAATCGATTAACGAAACGATTCGATAAATCGAAATCGACAATCGATTATCGAATTATTCCGTTTTTTATTCTTCCGAAGTATCAGGGCGGCAGAATCTAGTAGGAACCGGCGCGCTCGAGCCGAGCGAACGGCGCAACGGTGGTGGCGCGCGCGTCAAATAATGACGTAGCGATGGCCTTGGACTTTGCGCTCGCAACAGTGGTGGCGCGCGCGAGAAATAATGACGTAGCGATGGCCTTGGACTTTGCGCTCCTACGCCTCGTACGCCTCATACGCTCCATACGCCTCGTACGTCTCGTACGTCTCGTACGTCCTGCGCTAGAATGGCCTGTTAATAACTACTAATACTAAATTTCAGGACCTATTCTATCATCCTATGTGTACGTCATGTTGGCACACTTCCGTATTTATTTTATTTTTCATGTCATACTTTGACAAATCGCTGTCCGCACATCTCAATGCGACTACTTTAATCAGCCATATTTCCAAAACCTAAGTTTTTACGGTAACTTGGGTGGTATAATACAGAAGTTCTGGTCCTATTCTATCACCCTACGTGTACGTAACCTCCGTATTTATTATTATATTTCATGTCAAACTTAGACAAATCGTTGTCCGCACATCGCATAGCGACTAATTTAATCACCCATATTTCCAAAACCTAAGTTTTTAAGGTAACTTGGGTGGTATAATACTAAATTTCAGGACCTATTCTATCATCCTATGTGTACGTCATGTTGGCACACTTCCGTATTTATTTTATTTTTCATGTCATACTTTGACAAATCGCTGTCCGCACATCTCAATGCGACTACTTTAATCAGCCATATTTCCAAAACCCAAGTTTTTACGATAATTGGGGTGGTATAATACAGAAGTTCTGGTCCTATTCTATCACCCTATGTGTACGTCATGTATCCACAATTCCGTATTTATTTTTATATTTCATGTCAAACTTAGACAAATCGTTGTCCGCACATCGCATAGCGACTAATTTAATCACCCATATTTCCAAAACCTAAGTTTTTAAGGTAACTTGGGTGGTATAATACTAAATTTCTGGTCCTATTCTATCATCCTATGTGTACGTTATGTATCCAAAATTCCGTATTTATTTTTATATTTCATGTCAAACGTAGACAAATTGTTGTCCGCACATCGCATAGCGACTAATTTAATCACCCATATTTCCAAAACCTAAGTTTTTACGGTAACTTGGGTGGTATAATACAAAAGTTCTGGTCCTATTCTATCACCCTATGTGTACGTCATGTATCCACAATTCCGTATTTATTTTTATATTTCATGTCAAACTTAGACAAATCGCTGTCCGCACATCTCAATGCGACTACTTTAATCAGCCATATTTCCAAAACCTAAGTTTTTACGGTAACTTGGGTGGTATAGTACTAAAGTTCTGGACCTATTCTATCATCCTATGTGTACGTCATGTTGGCACACCTCCGTATTTTTTTATATTTCGTGTCAAACTTCGACAAATCTCTGTCCGCACATCTCAATGCGACTACTTTAATCAGCCATATTTCAAAAACCTAAGTTTTTACGGTAACTTGGGTGGTATAATACAGAAGTTCTGGTCCTATTCTATCACCCTTCGTGTTCGTAATGTTGGCACACCTCCGTATTTATTATTATATTTCATGTCATACTTAGAAAAATCGTTGTCCGCACATCGCATAGCGACTAATTTAATCACCCATATTTCCAAAACCTAAGTTTTTAAGGTAACTTGGGTGGTATAGTACTAAAGTTCTGGTCCTATTCTTTCATCCTACGTGTACGTCATGCTGACACACTTCCGTATTTATTTTATATTTTATGTCAAACTTAGGTGGATCGCTGTCCACACATCCAAAGCGACTATTTTAATCACCCGTATTTCCAAAACCTAAGTTTTGACGGTAACCTGAGTGGTATAATAATATAGTTCTAATCCTATTCTATCACCCAATGTTTACGTCATGTATCCAAAATTCCGTATTTATTTTTATATTTCATGTCAAACTTAGACAAATCGTTGTCCGCACATCGCATAGCGACTAATTTAATCACCCATATTTCCAAAACCTAAGTTTTGACGGTAACTTGGGTGGTATAATACAAAAGTTCTGGTCCTATTCTATCACCCTATGTGTACGTCATGTATCCACAATTCCGTATTTATTTTTATATTTCATGCCAAACTTAGACAAATCGCTGTCCGCACATCTCAATGCGACTACTTTAATCAGCCATATTTCCAAAACCTAAGTTTTTACGGTAACTTGGGTGGTATAGTACTAAAGTTCTGTACCTATTCTATCATCCTATGTGTACGTCATGTTGGCACACCTCCGTATTTTTTTATATTTCGTGTCAAACTTCGACAAATCTCTGTCCGCACATCTCAATGCGACTACTTTAATCAGCCATATTTCCAAAACCTAAGTTTTTACGGTAACTTGGGTGGTATAATACAGAAGTTCTGGTCCTATTCTTTCATCCTAGGTGTACGTCATGCTGACACACTTCCGTATTTATTTTATATTTTATGTCAAACTTAGGTGGATCGCTGTCCACACATCCAAAGCGACTATTTTAATCACCCGTATTTCCAAAACCTAAGTTTTGACGGTAACCTGAGTGGTATAATAATATAGTTCTAATCCTATTCTATCACCCAATGTTTACGTCATGTATCCAAAATTCCGTATTTATTTTTATATTTCATGTCAAACTTAGACAAATCGTTGTCCGCACATCGCATAGCGACTAATTTAATCACCCATATTTCCAAAACCTAAGTTTTTAAGGTAACTTGGGTGGTATAGTACTAAAGTTCTGGTCCTATTCTTTCATCCTATGTGTACGTCATGTTGGCACACCTCCGTATTTATTTTATATTTTATGTCAAACTTAGGTGGATCGCTGTCCACACATCCAAAGCGACTATTTTAATCACCCGTATTTCCAAAACCTAAGTTTTTAAGGTAACTTGGGTGGTATAGTACTAAAGTTCTGGACCTATTCTATCATCCTATGTGTACGTCATGTTGGCACACCTCCGTATTTTTTTTATATTTCGTGTCAAACCTCGACAAATCTCTGTCCGCACATCTCAATGCGACTACTTTAATCAGCCATATTTCCAAAACCTAAGTTTTTACGGTAACTTGGGTGGTATAATACAGAAGTTCTGGTCCTATTCTATCACCCTACGTGTACGTAATGTTGGCACACCTCCGTATTTATTTTATATTTTATGTCAAACTTAGGTGGATCGCTGTCCACACATCCAAAGCGACTATTTTAATCACCCGTATTTCCAAAACCTAAGTTTTTAAGGTAACTTGGGTGGTATAGTACTAAAGTTCTGGACCTATTGTATCATCCTATGTGTACGTCATGTTGGCACACCTCCGTATTTTTTTATATTTCGTGTCAAACCTCGACAAATCTCTGTCCGCACATCTCAATGCGACTACTTTAATCAGCCATATTTCCAAAACCTAAGTTTTTACGGTTACTTGGTTGGTATAATACAGAAGTTCTGGTCCTATTCTATCACCCTACGTGTACGTAATGTTGGCACACCTCCGTATTTATTATTATATTTCATGTCATACTTAGACAAATCGTTGTCCGCACATCGCATAGCGACTAATTTAATCACCCATATTTCCAAAACCTAAGTTTTTAAGGTAACTTGGGTGGTATAGTACTAAAGTTCTGGTCCTATTCTTTCATCCTACGTGTACGTCATGCTGACACACTGCCGTATTTATTTTATATTTTATGTCAAACTTAGGTGGATCGCTGTCCACACATCCATAGCGACTAATTTAATCACCCATATTTCCAAAACCTAAGTTTTTAAGGTAACTTGGGTGGTATAGTACTAAAGTTCTGGACCTATTCTATCATCCTATGTGTACGTCATGTTGGCACACCTCCGTATTTTTTTTATATTTCGTGTCAAACTTCGACAAATCTCTGTCCGCACATCTCAATGCGACTACTTTAATCAGCCATATTTCCAAAACCTAAGTTTTTACGGTAACTTGGGTGGTATAATACAGAAGTTCTGGTCCTATTCTATCACCCTACGTGTACGTAATGTTGGCAAACCTCCGTATTTATTATTATATTTCATGTCATACTTAGACAAATCGTTGTCCGCACATCGCATAGCGACTAATTTAATCACCCATATTTCCAAAACCTAAGTTTTTACGGTAACTTGGGTGGTATAATACAGAAGTTCTGGTCCTATTCTATCACCCTATGTGTACGTCATGTATCCACAATTCCGTATTTATTTTTATATTTCATGTCAAACTTAGACAAATCGTTGTCCGCACATCGCATAGCGACTAATTTAATCACCCATATTTCCAAAACCTAAGTTTTTAAGGTAACTTGGGTGGTATAATACTAAATTTCAGGACCTATTCTATCATCCTACGTGTACGTAATGTTGGCACACCTCCGTATTTATTATTATATTTCATGTCAAACTTAGACAAATCGTTGTCCGCACATCGCATAGCGACTAATTGAATCACCCATATTTCCAAAACCTAAGTTTTTACGGTAACTTGGGTGGGATAGTACTAAAGTTCTGGTCCTATTCTTTCATCCTACGTGTACGTCATTCTAACACACTTCCGTATTTATTTTATATTTTATGTCAAACTTAGGTGGATCGCTGTCCACACATCCAAAGCGACTATTTTAATCACCCGTATTTCCAAAACCTAAGTTTTGACGGTAACTTGAGTGGTATAGTACTAAAGTTCTGGACCTATTCTATCATCCTATGTGTACGTCATGTTGGCACACCTCCGTATTTTTTTTATATTTCGTGTCAAACTTCGACAAATCTCTGTCCGCACATCTCAATGCGACTACTTTAATCAGCCATATTTCCAAAACCTAAGTTTTTACGGTAACTTGGGTGGTATAATACAGAAGTTCTGGTCCTACTCTATCACCCTACGTGTACGTAATGTTGGCAAACCTCCGTATTTATTATTATATTTCATGTCATACTTAGACAAACCGTTGTCCTCACATCGCATAGCGACTAATTTAATCACCCATATTTCCAAAACCTAAGTTTTTAAGGTAACTTGGGTGGTATAGTACTAAAGTTCTGGTCCTATTCTTTCATCCTACGTGTACGTCATGCTGACACACTTCCGTATTTATTTTATATTTTTTGTCAAACTTAGGTGGATCGCTGTCCACACATCCAAAGCGACTATTTTAATCACCCGTATTTCCAAAACCTAAGTTTTGACGGTAACCTGAGTGGTATAATAATATAGTTCTAATCCTATTCTATCACCCAATGTGTACGTCATGTATCCAAAATTCCGTATTTATTTTTATATTTCATGTCAAACTTAGACAAATCGTTGTCCGCACATCGCATATCGACTAATTTAATCACCCATATTTCCAAAACCTAAGTTTTTACGGTAACTTGGGTGGTATAATACAGAAGTTCTGGTCCTATTCTATCACCCTATGTGTACGTCATGTATCCACAATTCCGTATTTATTTTTATATTTCATGTCAAACTTAGACAAATCGTTGTCCACACATCTCAATGCGACTACTTTAATCAGCCATATTTCCAAAACGGTAACTTGGGTGGTATAATACAGAAGTTCTGGTCCTATTCTATCACCCTACGTGTACGTAATGTTGGCACTCCTCCGTATTTATTATTATATTTCATGTCATACTTAGACAAATCGTTGTCCGCACATCGCATAGCGACTAATTTAATCACCCATATTTCCAAAACCTAAGTTTTTAAGGTAACTTGGGTGGTATAGTACTAAATTTCTGGACCTATTCTATCATCCTATGTGAACGTCATGTTGGCACACCTCCGTATTTTTTTTATATTTCGTGTCAAACTTCGACAAATCTCTGTCCGCACATCTCAATGCGACTACTTTAATCAGCCATATTTCCAAAACCTAAGTTTTTACGGTAACTTGGGTGGTATAATACAGAAGTTCTGGTCCTATTCTATCACCCTACGTGTACGTAATGTTGGCACAACTCCGTATTTATAATTATATTTCATGTCATACTTAGACAAATCGTTGTCCGCACATCGCATAGCGACTAATTTAATCACCCATATTTCCAAAACCTAAGTTTTTACGGTAACTTGGGTGGTATAATACAGAAGTTCTGGTCCTATTCTATCAACCTACGTGTACGTAATGTTGGCACACCTCCGTATTTATTTTTATATTTCATGTCAAACTTAGACAAATCGTTGTCCGCACATCGCATAGCGACTAATTTAATCACCCATATTTCCAAAACCTAAGTTTTTACGGTAACTTGGGTGGTATAGTACTAAAGTTCTGGACCTATTCTATCATCCTATGTGTACGTCATGTTGGCACACCTCCGTATTTTTTTTATATTTCGTGTCAAACTTCGACAAATCGTTGTCCGCACATCGCATAGCGACTAATTTAATCACCCATATTTCCAAAACCTAAGTTTTTACGGTAACTTGGCTGGTATAATACAGAAGTTATGGTCCTATTCTATCACCCTATGTGTACGTCATGTATCCACAATTCCGTATTTATTTTTATATTTCATGTCAAACTTAGACAAATCGTTGTCCGCACATCGAATAGCGACTAATTTAATCACCCATATTTCCAAAACCTAAGTTTTTAAGGTAACTTGGGTGGTATAATACTAAATTTCAGGACCTATTCTATCATCCTATGTGTACGTCATGTTGGCACACTTCCGTATTTATTTTATTTTTCATGTCATACTTTGACAAATCGCTGTCCGCACATCTCAATGCGACTACTTTAATCAGCCATATTTCCAAAACCTAAGTTTTTACGGTAACTTGGTTGGTATAATACAGAAGTTCTGGTCCTATTCTATCATCCTATGTGTACGTCATGTTGGCACACCTCCGTATTTTTTTTTATATTTCGTGTCAAACTTCGACAAATCTCTGTCCGCACATCTCAATGCGACTACTTTAATCAGCCATATTTCCAAAACCTAAGTTTTTACGGTAACTTGGGTGGTATAATACAGAAGTTCTGGTCCTATTCTATCACCCTACGTGTACGTAATGTTGGCACACCTCCGTATTTATTATTATATTTCATGTCATACTTAGACAAATCGTTGTCCGCACATCGCATAGCGACTAATTTAATCACCCATATTTCCAAAACCTAAGTTTTTAAGGTAACTTGGGTGGTATAGTACTAAAGTTCTGGTCCTATTCTTTCATCCTATGTGTACGTCATATTGGCACACTTCCGTATTTATTTTATTTTTCATGTCATACTTTGACAAATCGCTGTCCGCACATCTCAATGCGACTACTTTAATCAGCCATATTTCCAAAACCTAAGTTTTTACGGTAACTTGGGAGGTATAATACAGAAGTTCTGGTCCTATTCTATCACCCTATATGTACGTCATGTATCCACAATTCCGTATTTATTTTTATATTTCATGTTAAACTTAGACAAATCGTTGTCCGCACATCGCATAGCGACTAATTTAATCACCCATATTTCCAAAACCTAAGTTTTTACGGTAACTTGGGTGGTATAATACAGAAGTTCTGGTCCTATTCTATCACCCTACGTGTACGTAATGTTGGCACACCTCCGTATTTATTATTATATTTCATGTCATACTTAGACAAATCGTTGTCCGCACATCGCATAGCGACTAAATTAATCACCCATATTTCCAAAACCTAAGTTTTTAAGGTAACTTGGGTGGTATAGTACTAAAGTTCTGGTCCTATTCTTTCATCCTACGTGTACGTAATGTTGGCACACCTCCGTATTTATTATTATATTTCATGTCAAACTTAGACAAATCGTTGTCCGCACATCGCATAGCGACTAATTTAATCACCCATATTTCCAAAACCTAAGTTTTTACGGTAACTTGGGTGGTATAATACAAAAGTTCTGTTCCTATTCTACCACCCTATGTGTACGTCATGTATCCACAATTCCGTATTTATTTTTATATTTCATGTTAAACTTAGACAAATCGTTGTCCGCACATCGCATAGCGACTAATTTAATCACCCATATTTCCAAAACCTAAGTTTTTACGGTAACTTGGGTGGTATAATACAGAAGTTCTGGTCCTATTCTATTACCCTATGTGTACGTCATGTATCCACAATTCCGTATTTATTTTTATATTTCATGTCAAACTTAGAAAAATCGTTGTCCGCACATCTCAATGCGACTACTTTAATCAGCCATATTTCCAAAACCTAAGTTTTTAAGGTAACTTGGGTTGTATAATACTAAATTTCAGGACCTATTCTATCACCCTATGTGTACGTCATGTATCCACAATTCCGTATTTATTTTTATATTTCATGTCAAAATTAGACAAATCGTTGTCCGCACATCGCATAGCGACTAATTTAATCACCCATATTTCCAAAACCTAAGTTTTTAAGGTAACTTGGGTGGTATAATACTAAATTTCAGGACCTATTCTATCATCCTATGTGTACGTCATGTTGGCACACTTCCGTATTTTTTTTATTTTTCATGTCATACTTTGACAAATCGCTGTCCGCACATCTCAATATGGCTGATTAAAGTAGTCGCATTGAGATGTGCGGACAGCGATTTGTCAAAGTATGACATGAAAAATAAAATAAATACGGAAGTGTGCCAACATGACGTACACATAGGATGATAGAATAGGTCCTGAAATTTAGTATTATACCACCCAAGTTACCGTAAAAACTTAGGTTTTGGAAATATGGCTGATTAAAGTAGTCGCATTGAGATGTGCGGACAGCAATTTGTCAAAGTATGACATGAAAAATAAAATAAATACGGAAGTGTGCCAACATGACGTACACATAGGATGATAGAATAGGTCCTGAAATTTAGTATTATACCACCAAAGTTACCTTAAAACCTTAGGTTTTGGAAATATGGGTGATTAAATTAGTCGCTATGCGATGTGCGGACAACGATTTGTCTAAGTTTGACATGAAATATAAAAATAAATACGGAATTGTGGACACATGACGTACACTTAGGGTGATAGAATAGGACCAGAACTTCTGTATTATACCACCCAGGTTACCGTAAAAACTTAGGTTTTGGAAATATGGCTGATTAAAGTAGTCGCATTGAGATGTGCGGACAGCGATTTGTCGAAGTTTGACACGAAATATAAAAAAAATACGGAGGTGTGCCAACATGACGTACACATAGGATGATAGAATAGGTCCAGAACTTTAGTACTATACCACCCAAGTTACCGTAAAAACTTAGGTTTTGGAAATATGGCTGATTAAAGTAGTCGCATTGAGATGTGCGGACAGCGATTTGTCTAAGTTTGACATGAAATATAAAAATAAATACGGAATTGTGGATACATGACGTACACATAGGGTGATAGAATAGGACCAGAACTTCTGTATTATACCACCCAAGTTACCGTAAAAACTTAGGTTTTGGAAATATGGGTGATTAAATTAGTCGCTATGCAATGTGCGGACAACGATTTGTCTAAGTTTGACATGAAATATAAAAACAAATACGGAGGTTTGCCAACATTACGTACACGTAGGATGAAAGAATAGGACCAGAACTTTAGTACTATACCACCCAAGTTACCTAAAAAACTTAGGTTTTGGAAATATGGGTGATTAAATTAGTCGCTATGCGATGTGCGGACAACGATTTGTCTAAGTATGACATGAAATATAATAATAAATGCGGAGGTGTGCCAACATTACGTACTTGTAGGGTGATAGAATAGGACCAGAACTTCTGTATTATACCACCCAAGTTACCGTAAAAACTTAGGTTTTGGAAATATGGGTGATTAAATTAGTCGCTATGCGATGTGCGGACAACGATTTGTCTAAGTTTGACATGAAATATAAAAATAAATACGGAATTGTGGATACATGACGTACACATAGGGTGATAGAATAGGACCAGAACTTCTGTATTATACCACCCAAGTTACCGTAAAAACTTAGGTTTTGGAAATATGGCTGATTAAAGTAGTCGCATTGAGATGTGCGGACAGAGATTTGTCGAAGTTTGACATGAAATATAAAAATAAATACGGAAGTGTGGATACATGACGTACACATAGGGTGATAGAATAGGACCAGAACTTCTGTACTATACCACCCAAGTTACCTTAAAATCTTAGGTTTTGGATGTATGGGTGATTAAATTAGTCGCTATGCGATGTGCGGACAACGATTTGTCTAAGTATGACATGAAATATAATAATAAATACGGAGGTGTGCCAACATTACGTACATATAGGGTGATAGAATAGGACCAGAACTTCTGTATTTTACCACCCAAGTTACCGTAAAAACTTAGGTTTTGGAAATATGGGTGTTTAAAGTAGTCGCATTGAGATGTGCGGACAACGATTTGTCTAAGTTTGACATGAAATATAAAAATAAATACGGAATTGTGGATACATGACGTACACATTGGGTGATAGAATAGGATTAGAACTATATTATTATACCACTCAGGTTACCGTCAAAACTTAGGTTTTGGAAATACGGGTGATTAAAATAGTCGCTTTGGATGTGTGGACAGCGATCCACCTAAGTTTGACATAAAATATAAAATAAATACGGAAGTGTGTCAGCATGACGTACACGTAGGATGAAAGAATAGGACCAGAACTTTAGTACTATACCACCCAAGTTACCTTAAAAACTTAGGTTTTGGAAATATGGGTGATTAAATTAGTCGCTATGCGATGTGCGGACAACGATTTGTCGAAGTTTGACATGAAATATAAAAATAAATACGGAATTGTGGATACATGACGTACACATAGGGTGATAGAATAGGACCAGAACTTCTGTATTATACCACCCGAGTTACCGTAAAAACTTAGGTTTTGGAAATATGGCTGATTAAAATCGTCGCATTAAGATGTGCGGACAGCGATTTGTCAAAGTATGACATGAAAAATAAAATAAATACGGAAGTGTGCCAACATGACGTACACATAGGATGAAAGAATAGGACCAGAACTTTAGTACTATACCACCCAAGTTACCTTAAAAACTTAGGTTTTGGAAATATGGGTGATTAAAGTAGTCGCATTGAGATGTGCGGACAGCGATTTGTAAAAGTATGACATGAAAAATAAAATAAATACGAAAGTGTGCCAACATGACGTACACATAGGATGATAGAATAGGTCCTGAAATTTAGTATTATACCACCCAAGTTACCGTAAAAACTTAGGTTTTGGAAATATGGCTAGTTAAAGTAGTCGCATTGAGATGTGCGGACAGAGATTTGTCGAAGTTTGACACGAAATATAAAAAAAATACGGAGGTGTGCCAACATGACGTACACATAGGACGAAAGTATAGGACCAGAACTTTAGTACTATACCACCCAAGTTACCGTAAAAACTTAGGTTTTGGAAATATGGGTGATTAAATTAGTCGCTATGCGATGTGCGGACAACGATTTGTCTAAGTTTGACATGAAATATAAAAATAAATACGGAATTGTGGATACATGACGTACACATAGGATGAAAGAATAGGTCCAGAATTTTAGTACTATACCACCCAAGTTACCTTAAAAACTTAGGTTTTGGAAATATGGGTGATTAAATTAGTCGCTATGCGATGTGCGGACAACGATTTGTCTAAGTATGACATGAAATATAATAATAAATACGGATGTGTGCCAACATTACGTACACGTTGGGTGATAGAATAGGACCAGAACTTCTGTATTATACCACCCAAGTTACCGTAAAAACTTAGGTTTTGGAAATATGGCTGATTAAAGTAGTCGCATTGAGATGTGCGGACAGAGATTTGTCGAAGTTTGACACGAAATATAAAAAAAATACGGAGGTGTGCCAACATGACGTACACATAGGATGATAGAATAGGTCCAGAACTTTAGTACTATACCACCCAAGTTACCTTAAAAACTTAGGTTTTGGAAATACGGGTGATTAAAATAGTCGCTTTGGATGTGTGGACAGCGATCCACCTAAGTTTGACATAAAATATAAAAATAAATACGGCAGTGTGTCAGCATGACGTACACGTAGGATGAAAGAATAGGACCAGAACTTTAGTACTATACCATCCAAGTTACCTTAAAAACTTAGGTTTTGGAAATATGGCTGATTAAATTAGTCGCTATGCGATGTGCGGACAACGATTTGTCTAAGTATGACATGTAATATAGAAATAAATACGGAAGTGTGCCAACATTACGGTCACATAGGGTGATAGAATAGGACCAGAAAGTCTGTATTATACCACCCAAGTTACCGTAAAAACTTAGGTTTTAGATATATGGCTGATTAAAGTAGTCGCATTGAGATGTCCGGACAGCGATTTGTCTAAGTTTGACATGAAATATAAAAATAAATACGGAATTGTGGATACATGACGTACACATAAGGTGATAGAATAGGACCAGAACTTCTGTATTATACCACCCAAGTTACTGTAAAAACTTAGGTTTTGGAAATATGGGTGATTAAATTAGTCGCTATGCGATGTGCAAACAACGATTTGTCGAAGTTTGACACGAAATATAAAAAAAATACGGAGGTGTGGCAACATGACGTACACATAGGATGATAGAATAGGTCCAGAACTTTAGTACTATACCACCCAAGTTACCGTAAAAACTTAGGTTTTGGAAATATGGGTGATTAAATTAGTCGCTATGCGATGTGCGGACAACAATTTGTCTAAGTTAGACATGAAATATAAAAATAAATACGGAGGTGTGCCAACATTACGTACACGTAGGGTGATAGAATAGGACCAGAACTTCTGTATTATACCACCCAAGTTACCTTAAAAACTTAGGTTTTGGAAATATGGGTGATTAAATTAGTCGCTATGCGATGTGCGGACAACGATTTGTCTAAGTATGACATGAAATATAATAATAAATACGGAGGTGTGCCAACATTACGTACACGTAGGGTGATAGAATAGGACCAGAACTTCTGTATTATACCACCCAAGTTACCGTAAAAACTTAGGTTTTGGAAATATGGCTGATGAAAGTAGTCGCATTGAGATGTGCGGACAGAGATTTGTCGAAGTTTGACACGAAATATAAAAAAAATACGGAGGTGTGCCAACATGACGTACACATAGGATGATAGAATAGGTCCAGAACTTTAGTACTATACCACCCAAGTTACCTTAAAAACTTAGGTTTTGGAAATACGGGTGATTAAAATAGTCGCTTTGGATGTGTGGACAGCGATCCACCTAAGTTTGACATAAAATATAAAAATAAATACGGCAGTGTGTCAGCATGACGTACACGTAGGATGAAAGAATAGGACCAGAACTTTAGTACTATACCACCCAAGTTACCTTAAAAACTTAGGTTTTGGAAATATGGCTGATTAAATTAGTCGCTATGCGATGTGCGGACAACGATTTGTCTAAGTATGACATGAAAAATAAAATAAATACGGCAGTGTGTCAGCATGGCGTACACATAGGATGATAGAATAGGTCCAGAACTTTAGTACTATACCACCCAAGTTACCGTAAAAACTTAGGTTTTGGAAATATGGCTGATTAAAGTAGTCGCATTGAGATGTGCGGACAGCGATTTGTCTAAGTTTGACATGAAATATAAAAATAAATACGGAATTGTGGATACATGACGTACACATAGGGTGATAGAATAGGACCAGAACTTCTGTATTATACCACCCAAGTTACCGTAAAAACTTAGGTTTTGGAAATATGGGTGATTAAATTAGTCGCTATGCGATGTGCGGACAACGATTTGTCAAAGTTTGACACGAAATATAAAAAAATACGGAGGTGTGCCAACATGACGTACACATAGGATGATAGAATAGGACCAGAACTTTAGTACTATACCACCCAAGTTACCGTAAAAACTAAGGTTTTGGAAATATGGCTGATTAAAGTAGTCGCATTGAGATTTGCGGACAGAGATTTGTAGAAGTTTGACACGAAATATAAAAAAAATACGGAGGTGTGCCAACATGACGTACACATAGGATGATAGAATAGGTCCAGAACTTTAGTACTATACCACCCAAGTTACCTTAAAAACTTAGGTTTTGGAAATACGGGTGATTAAAATAGTCGCTTTGGATGTGTGGACAGTGATCCACCTAAGTTTGACATAAAATATAAAATAAATACGGCAGTGTGTCAGCATGACGTACCCGTAGGGTGATGAAATCGGACCAGAACTTCTGTATTATACCACCCAAGTTACCGTAAAAACTTAGGTTTTGGAAATATGGCTGATTAAAGTAGTCGCATTGAGATGTGCGGACAGCGATTTGTCAAAGTATGACATGAAAAATAAAATAAATATGGAAGTGTGCCAACATGACGTACACATAGGATGATAGAATAGGTCCTGAAATTTAGTACTATACTACCCAAGTTACCTTAAAAACTTAGGTTTTGGAAATACGGGTGATTAAAATAGTCGCTTTGGATGTGTGGACAGTGATCCACCTAAGTTTGACATAAAATATAAAATAAATACGGCAGTGTGTCAGCATGACGTACACGTAGGGTGATGAAATAGGACCAGAACTTCTGTATTATACCACCCAAGTTACCGTAAAAACTTAGGTTTTGGATATATGGCTGATTAAAGTAGTCGCATTGAGATGTGCGGACAGCGATTTGTCAAAGTATGACATGAAAAATTAAATAAATACGGAAGTGTGCCAACATGACGTACACATAGAATGATAGAATATGTCCTGAAATTTAGTATTATACCACCCAAGTTACCTTAAAAACTTAGGTTTTGGAAATATGGGTGATTAAATTAGTCGCTATGCGATGTGCGGACAACGATTTGTCTAAGTTTGACATGAAATATAAAAATAAATACGGAATTGTGGATACATGACGTACACATAGGGTGATGGAATAGGACCAGAACTTCTGTATTATACCACCCAAGTTACCGTAAAAACTTAGGTTTTGGAAATATGGGTGATTAAATTAGTCGCTATGCGATGTGCGGACAACGATTTGTCTAAGTTTGACATGAAATATAAAAATAAATACGGAATTGTGGATACATGACGTACACATAGGGTGATAGAATAGGATTAGAACTTCTGTATTATACCACCCAAGTTACCGTAAAAACTTAGGTTTTGGAAATATGGCTGATTAAATTAGTCGCTATGCGATGTGCGGACAACGATTTGTCTAAGTATGACATGAAATATAATAATAAATACGGAGGTGTGCCAACATTACGTACACGTAGGGTGATAGAATAGGACCAGAACTTCTGTATTATACCACCCAAGTTACCGTAAAAACTTAGGTTTTGGGAATATGGCTGATTAAAGTAGTCGCATTGAGATGTGCGGACAGAGATTTTTCGAAGTTTGACACGAAATATAAAAAAAATACGGAGGTGTGCCAACATGACGTACACATAGGATGATAGAATAGGTCCAGAACTTTAGTACTATACCACCCAAGTTACCTTAAAAACTTAGGTTTTGGAAATACGGGTGATTAAAATAGTCGCTTTGGATGTGTGGACAGTGATCCACCTAAGTTTGACATGAAATATAAAATAAATACGCGAGTGTGCCAACAAGACGTACACATAGGGTGATAGAATAGGACCAGAACTTCTGTATTATACCACCCAAGTTACCGTAAAAACTTAGGTTTTGGAAATATGGCTGATTAAAGTAGTCGCATTGAGATGTGCGGACAGCGATTTGTCAAAGTATGACATGAAAAATAAAATAAATATGGAAGTGTGCCAACATGACGTACACATAGGATGATAGAATAGGTCCTGAAATTTAGTACTATACTACCCAAGTTACCTTAAAAACTTAGGTTTTGGAAATACGGGTGATTAAAATAGTCGCTTTGGATGTGTGGACAGTGATCCACCTAAGTTTGACATAAAATATAAAATAAATACGGCAGTGTGTCAGCATGACGTACACGTAGGGTGATGAAATAGGACCAGAACTTCTGTATTATACCACCCAAGTTACCGTAAAAACTTAGGTTTTGGATATATGGCTGATTAAAGTAGTCGCATTGAGATGTGCGGACAGCGATTTGTCAAAGTATGACATGAAAAATTAAAAAAATACGGAGGTGTGCCAACATGACGTACACATAGGATGATAGAATAGGTCCAGAACTTTAGTACTATACCACCCAAGTTACCTTAAAAACTTAGGTTTTGGAAATACGGGTGATTAAAATAGTCGCTTTGGATGTGTGGACAGTGATCCACCTAAGTTTGACATAAAATATAAAATAAATACGGCAGTGTGTCAGCATGACGTACCCGTAGGGTGATGAAATCGGACCAGAACTTCTGTATTATACCACCCAAGTTACCGTAAAAACTTAGGTTTTGGAAATATGGCTGATTAAAGTAGTCGCATTGAGATGTGCGGACAGCGATTTGTCAAAGTATGACATGAAAAATAAAATAAATATGGAAGTGTGCCAACATGACGTACACATAGGATGATAGAATAGGTCCTGAAATTTAGTACTATACTACCCAAGTTACCTTAAAAACTTAGGTTTTGGAAATACGGGTGATTAAAATAGTCGCTTTGGATGTGTGGACAGTGATCCACCTAAGTTTGACATAAAATATAAAATAAATACGGCAGTGTGTCAGCATGAGGTACACGTAGGGTGATGAAATAGGACCAGAACTTCTGTATTATACCACCAAAGTTACCGTAAAAACTTAGGTTTTGGATATATGGCTGATTAAAGTAGTCGCATTGAGATGTGCGGACAGCGATTTGTCAAAGTATGACATGAAAAATTAAATAAATACGGAAGTGTGCCAACATAACGTACACATAGAATGATAGAATATGTCCTGAAATTTAGTATTATACCACCCAAGTTACCTTAAAAACTTAGGTTTTGGAAATATGGGTGATTAAATTAGTCGCTATGCGATGTGCGGACAACGATTTGTCTAAGTTTGACATGAAATATAAAAATAAATACGGAATTGTGGATACATGACGTACACATAGGGTGATGGAATAGGACCAGAACTTCTGTATTATACCACCCAAGTTACCGTAAAAACTTAGGTTTTGGAAATATGGGTGATTAAATTAGTCGCTATGCGATGTGCGGACAACGATTTGTCTAAGTTTGACATGAAATATAAAAATAAATACGGAATTGTGGATACATGACGTACACATAGGGTGATAGAATAGGATTAGAACTTCTGTATTATACCACCCAAGTTACCGTAAAAACTTAGGTTTTGGAAATATGGGTGATTAAATTAGTCGCTATGCGATGTGCGGACAACGATTTGTCTAAGTATGACATGAAATATAATAATAAATACGGAGGTGTGCCAACATTACGTACACGTAGGGTGATAGAATAGGACCAGAACTTCTGTATTATACCACCCAAGTTACCGTAAAAACTTAGGTTTTGGGAATATGGCTGATTAAAGTAGTCGCATTGAGATGTGCGGACAGAGATTTGTCGAAGTTTGACACGAAATATAAAATAAATACGCGAGTGTGCCAACAAGACGTACACATAGGGTGATAGAATAGGACCAGAACTTCTGTATTATACCACCCAAGTTACCGTAAAAACTTGGGTTTTGGAAATATGGCTGATTAAAGTAGTCGCTTTGCGATGGGCGGACAGCGATTTGTCTAAGTTTGACATGAAATATAAAATTAATACGGATGTGTTCCAACATGACGTACACATAGTATGATAGAATAGGTCCTGAAATTTAGTATTATACCACCCAAGTTACCTTAAAAACTTAGGTTTTGGAAATATGGCTGATTAAAGTAGTCGCATTGAGATGTGCGGACAGCGATTTTTCAAAGTATGACATGAAAAATAAAATAATTACGGAAGTGTGCCATCATGACGTACACATAGGATGATAGAATAGCTCCTGAAATTTAGTATTATACCACCCAAGTTACCTTAAAAACTTAGGTTTTGGAAATATGGGTGATTAAATTAGTCGCTATGCGATGTGCGGACAACGATTTGTCTAATTTGACATGAAATATAAAAATAAATACGGAATTGTGGATACATGACGTACACATAGGGTGATAGAATAGGACCAGAACTTCTGTATTATACCACCCAAGTTACCGTAAAAACTTAGGTTTTGGAAATATGGCTAATTAAAGTAGTCGCATTGAGATGTGCGGACAGAGATTTGTCGAAGTTTGACACGAAATATAAAAAAAATACGGAGGTGTGCCAACATGACGTACACATAGGATGATAGAATAGGTCCAGAACTTTAGTACTATACCACCCAAGTTACCTTAAAAACTTAGGTTTTGGAAATATGGGTGATTAAATTAGTCGCTATGCGATGTGCGGACAACGATTTGTCTAAGTATGACATGAAATATAATAATAAATACGGAGGTGTGCCAACATTACGTACACATAGGGTGATAGAATAGGACCAGAACTTCTGTATTATACCACCCAAGTTACCGTAAAAACTTAGGTTTTGGAAATATGGCTGATTAAAGTAGTCGCATTGAGATGTGCGGACAGCGATTTGTCAAAGTATGACATAAAATATAAAAAAAATACGGAGGTGTGCCAACATGACGTACACATAGGATGATAGAATAGGACCAGAACTTTAGTACTATTATTTCATGTCATACTTTGACAAATCGCTGTCCGCACATCGCATAGCGACTAATTTAATCACCCATATTTCCAAAACCTAAGTTTTTAAGGTAACTTGGGTGGTATAGTACTAAAGTTCTAATCCTATTCTATCATTCAATGTGTACGTCATGTATCCACAATTCCGTATTTATTTTTATATTTCATGTCAAACTTAGACAAATCGCTGTCCGCACATCTCAATGCGACTACTTTAATCAGCCATATTTCCAAAACCTAAGTTTTCACGGTAACTTGGGTGGTATAATTCAGAAGTTCTGGTCCTATTCTATCACCCTATGTGTACGTCAGGTATCCACAATTCCGTATTTATTTTTATATTTCATGTCAAACTTAGACAAATCGTTGCCCGCACATCGCATAGCGACTAATTTAATCACCCATATTTCCAAAACCTAAGTTTTTAAGGTAACTTGGGTGGTATAATACTAAATTTCAGGACCTATTCTATCATCCTATGTGTAGGTCATGTTGGCACACTTCCGTATTTATTTTATTTTTCATGTCATACTTTGACAAATCGCTGTCCGCACATCTCAATGCGACTACTTTAATCAGCCATATTTCCAAAACCTAAGTTTTTACGGTAACTTGGGTGGTATAATACAGAAGTTCTGGTCCTATTTCATCACCCTACGTGTACGTCATGCTGACAAACTGCCGTATTTATTTTATATTTTATGTCAAACTTAGGTGGATCGCTGTCCACACATCCAAAGCGACTATTTTAATCACCCGTATTTCCAAAACCTAAGTTTTGACGGTAACCTGAGTGGTATAATAATATAGTTCTAATCCTATTCTATCACCCAATGTGTACGTCATGTATCCAAAATTCCGTATTTATTTTTATATTTCATGTCAAACTTAGACAAATCGTTGTCCGCACATCTCAATGCGACTACTTTAATCAGTTATATTTCCAAAACCTAAGTTTTTACGGTAACTTGGGTGGTATAATACAGAAGTTCTGGTCCTATTCTATCACCCTAAGTGTACGTAATGTTGGCACACTTCCGTATTTATTATTACATTTCATGTCATACTTAGACAAATCGTTGTCCGCACATCGCATAGCGACTAATTTAATCACCCATATTTCCAAAACCTAAGTTTTTACGGTAACTTGGCTGGTATAATACAGAAGTTCTGGTCCTATTCTATCACCCTATGTGTACGTCATGTTGGCACACCTCCGTATTTATTATTATATTTCATGTCATACTTAGACAAATCGTTGTCCGCACATCGCATAGCGACTAATTTAATCACCCATATTTCCAAAACCTAAGTTTTTACGGTAACTTGGGTGGTATAGTACTAAAGTTCTGGACCTATTCTTTCATCCTATGTGTACGTCATGTTGGCACACTTCCGTATTTATTTTATTTTTCATGTCATACTTTGACAAAACGCTGTCCGCACATCTCAATGCGACTACTTTAATCAGCCATATTTCCAAAACCTAAGTTTTTAGGGTAACTTGGGTGGTATAGTACTAAAGTTCCGTACCAATTCTATCATCCTATGTGTACGTCATGTTGGCACACCTCCGTATTTTTTTTATATTTCGTGTCAAACTTCGACAAATCTCTGTCCGCACATCTCAATGCGACTACTTTAATCAGCCATATTTCCAAAACCTAAGTTTTTACGGTAACTTGGAAGGTATAATACAGAAGTTCTGGTCCTATTCTATCACCCTACGTGTACGTAATGTTGGCACACCTCCGTATTTATTATTATATTTCATGTCATACTTAGCAAAATCGTACTTGCCGTATTTATTCTATCACCCTATGTGTACGTCATGTATCCACAATTCCGTATTTATTTTTATATTTCATGTCAAACTTAGACAAATCGTTGTCCGCACATCGCATAGCGACTATTTTAATCACCCATATTTCCTAAACCTAAGTTTTTACGGTAACTTGGGTGGTATAGTACTAAAGTTCTGGACCTATTCTATCATCCTATGTGTACGTCATGTTGGCACACCTCCGTATTTTTTTATATTTCGTGTCAAACTTCGACAAATCTCTGTCCGCACATCTCAATGCGACTACTTTAATCAGCCATATTTCCAAAACCTAAGTTTTTACGGTAACTTGGGTGGTATAATACAGAAGTTCTGGTCCTATTCTATCACCCTATGTGTACGTCATGTATCCACAATTCCGTATTTATTTTTATATTTCATGTCAAACTTAGACAAATCGTTGTCCGCACATCGCATAGCGACTAATTTAATCACCCATATTTCCAAAACCTAAGTTTTTAAGGTAACATGGGTGGTATAATACTAAATTTTAGGACCTATTCTATCATCCTATGTGTACGTCATGTTGGCACACCTCCGTATTTATTTTTATATTTCATGTCAAACTTAGACAAATCGCTGTCCGCACATCTCAATGCGACTAATTTAATCACCCATATTTCCAAAACCTAAGTTTTTAAGGTAACTTGGGTGGTATAATACTAAATTTCAGGACCTATTCTATCATCCTATGTGTACGTCATGTTGGCACACTTCCGTATTTATTTTATTTTTCATGTCATACTTTGACAAATCGCTGTCCGCACATCTCAATGCGACTACTTTAATCAGCCATATTTCCAAAACCTAAGTTTTTACGGTAACTTGGGTGGTATAATACAGAAGTTCTGGTCCTATTCTATCTTCCTACGTGTACGTAATGTTGGCACACTTCCGTATTTATTTTATTTTTCATGTCATACTTTGACAAATCGCTGTCCGCACATCTCAATGCGACTACTTTAATCAGCCATATTTTCAAAACCTAAGTTTTTACGGTAACTTGGGTGGTATAATACAGAAGTTCTGGTCCTATTCTATCACCCTATGTGTACGTCATGTATCCACAATTCCGTATTTATTTTTATATTTCATGTCATACTTAGACAAATCGTTGTCCGCACATCGCATAGCGACTAATTTAATCACCCATATTTCCAAAACCTAAGTTTTTAAGGTAACTTGGGTGGTATAGTACTAAAGTTCTGGTCCTATACTTTCATCCTATGTGTACGTCATGTTGGCACACTTCCGTATTTATTTTATTTTTCATGTCATACTTAGACAAATCGCTGACCGCACATCTCAATGCGACTACTTTAATCAGCCATATTTCCAAAACCTAAGTTTTTACGGTAACTTTGGTGGTATAATACAGAAGTTCTGGTCCTATTCTATCACCCTATGTGTACGTCATGTATCCACAATTCCGTATTTATTTTTATATTTCATGTCAAACTTAGACAAATCGTTGTCCGCACATCGCATAGCGACTAATTTAATCACCCATATTTCCAAAACCTAAGTTTTTACGGTAACTTGGGTAGTATAATACAGAAGTTCATGTCCTATTCTATCACCCTATGTGTACGTCATGTATCCACAATTCCGTATTTATTTTTATATTTCATGTCAAACTTAGACAAATCGCTGTCCGCACATCTCAATGCGACTACTTTAATCAGCCATATTTCCAAAACCTAAGTTTTTACGGTAACTTGGGTGGTATAGTACTAATGTTCTGGACCTATTCTATCATCCTATGTGTACGTCATGTTGGCACACCTCCGTATTTTTTTTATATTTCGTGTCAAACTTCGACAAATCGTTGTCCGCACATCGCATAGCGACTAATTTAATCACCCATATTTCCAAAACCTAAGTTTTTACGGTAACTTGGGTGGTATAATACAGAAGTTCTGGTCCTATTCTATCACCCTATGTGTACGTCATGTATTTACAATTCCGTATTTATTTTTATATTTCGTGTCAAACTTCGACAAATCGTTGTCCGCACATCGCATAGCGACTAATTCAATCAGCCATATTTCCAAAACCTAAGTTTTTACGGTAACTTGGGTGGTATAATACAGAAGTTCTGGTCCTATTCTATCACCCAATGTGTACGTCATGTATCCAAAATTCCGTATTTATTTTTATATTTCATGTCAAACTTAGACAAATCGTTGTCCGCACATCGCATAGCGACTAATTTAATCACCCATATTTCCAAAACCTAAGTTTTTACGGTAACTTGGGTGGTATAATACAGAAGTTCTGGTCCTATTCTATCACCCTATGTGTACGTCATGTTGGCACACCTCCGTATTTATTATTATATTTCATGTCATACTTAGACAAATCGTTGTCCGCACATCTCAATGCGACTACTTTAATCAGCCATATTTCCAAAACCTAAGTTTTTACGGTAACTTGGCTGGTATAATACAGAAGTTCTGGTCCTATTCTATCACCCTATGTGTACGTCATGTTGGCACACCTCCGTATTTATTATTATATTTCATGTCATACTTAGACAAATCGTTGTCCGCACATCGCATAGCGACTAATTTAATCACCCATATTTCCAAAACCTAAGTTTTTACGGTAACTTGGGTGGTATAGTACTAAAGTTCTGGACCTATTCTTTCATCCTATGTGTACGTCATGTTGGCACACTTCCGTATTTATTTTATTTTTCATGTCATACTTTGGCAAAACGCTGTCCGCACATCTCAATGCGACTACTTTAATCAGCCATATTTCCAAAACCTAAGTTTTTAGGGTAACTTGGGTGGTATAGTACTAAAGTTCCGTACCAATTCTATCATCCTATGTGTACGTCATGTTGGCACACCTCCGTATTTTTTTTTTATTTCGTGTCAAACTTCGACAAATCTCTGTCCGCACATCTCAATGCGACTAGTTTAATCAGCCATATTTCCAAAACCTAAGTTTTTACGGTAACTTGGGTGGTATAATACAGAAGTTCTGGTCCTATTCTATCACCCTACGTGTACGTAATGTTGGCACACCTCCGTATTTATTATTATATTTCATGTCATACTTAGCAAAATCGTACTTGCCGTATTTATTCTATCACCCTATGTGTACGTCATGTATCCAAAATTCCGTATTTATTTTTATATTTCATGTCAAACTTAGACAAATCGTTGTCCGCACATCGCATAGCGACTAATTTAATCACCCATATTTCCAAAACCTAAGTTTTTACGGTAACTTGGGTGGTATAATACAGAAGTTCTGGTCCTATTCTATCACCCTATGTGTACGTCATGTATCCACATTTCCTTTTTATTTTTATATTTCATGTCAAACTTAGACAAATCGTTGTCCGCACATCGCATAGCGACTAATTTAATCACCCATATTTCCAAAACCTTAGTTTTTAAGGTAACTTGGGTGGTATAATACTAAATTTCAGGACCTATTCTATCATCCTATGTGTACGTCATGTTGGCACACATACGTATTTATTTTATTTTTCATGTCATACTTTGACAAATCGCTGTCAGCACATCTCAATGCGACTACTTTAATCAGCCATATTTCCAAGACCTAAGTTTTTACGGTAACTTGGGTGGTATAATACAGAAGTTCTGGTCCTATTCTATTACCCTATGTGTACGTCATGTATCCACAATTCCGTATTTATTTTTATATTTCATGTCAAACTTAGACAAATCGTTGTCCGCACATCGCATAGCGACTATTTTAATCACCCATATTTCCTAAACCTAAGTTTTTACGGTAACTTGGGTGGTATAGTACTAAAGTTCTGGACCTATTCTATCATCCTATGTGTACGTCATGTTGGCACACCTCCGTATTTTTTTTATATTTCGTGTCAAACTTCGACAAATCTCTGTCCGCACATCTCAATGCGACTACTTTAATCAGCCATATTTCCAAAACCTAAGTTTTTACGGTAACTTGGGTGGTATAATACAGAAGTTCTGGTCCTATTCTATCACCCTATGTGTACGTCATGTATCCACAATTCCGTATTTATTTTTATATTTCATGTCAAACTTAGACAAATCGTTGTCCGCACATCGCATAGCGACTAATTTAATCACCCATATTTCCAAAACCTAAGTTTTTAAGGTAACTTGGGTGGTATAATACTAAATTTTAGGACCTATTCTATCATCCTATGTGTACGTCATGTTGGCACACCTCCGTATTTATTTTTATATTTCATGTCAAACTTAGACAAATCGCTGTCCGCACATCTCAATGCGACTAATTTAATCACCCATATTTCCAAAACCTAAGTTTTTAAGGTAACTTGGGTGGTATAATACTAAATTTCAGGACCTATTCTATCATCCTATGTGTACGTCATGTTGGCACACTTCCGTATTTATTTTATTTTTCATGTCATACTTTGACAAATCGCTGTCCGCACATCTCAATGCGACTACTTTAATCAGCCATATTTCCAAAACCTAAGTTTTTTCGGTAACTTGGGTGGTATAATACAGAAGTTCTGGTCCTATTCTATCTTCCTACGTGTACGTAATGTTGGCACACTTCCGTATTTATTTTATTTTTCATGTCATACTTTGACAAATCGCTGTCCGCACATCTCAATGCGACTACTTTAATCAGCCATATTTCCAAAACCTAAGTTTTTACGGTAACTTGGGTGGTATAATACAGACGTTCTGGTCCTATTTCATCACCCTACGTGTACGTCATGCTGACACACTGCCGTATTTATTTTATATTTTATGTCAAACTTAGGTGGATCACTGTCCACACATCCAAAGCGACTATTTTAATCACCCGTATTTCCAAAACCTAAGTTTTTAAGGTAACTTGGGTGGTATAGTAATAAAGTTCTGGTCCTATTATTTCATCCTACGTGTACGTCATGCTGACACACTGCCGTATTTATTTTATATTTTATGTCAAACTTAGACAAATCGTTGTCCGCATATCGCATAGCGACTAATTTAATCACCCATATTTCCAAAACCTTAATTTTTACGGTAACTTGGGTGGTATAATACTACATTTCAGGACCTATTCTATCATCCTATGTGTACGTCATGTTGGCACACCTCCGTATTTATTATTATATTTCATGTCATACTTAGACAAATCGTTGTCCGCACATCGCATAGCGACTAATTTAATCACCCATATTTCCAAAACCTAAGTTTTTAAGGTAACTTGGGTGGTATAGTACTAAAGTTCTGGTCCTATTCTATCACCCTATGTGTACGTCATGTATCCACAATTCCGTATTTATTTTTAAATTTCATGTCAAACTTGGACAAATCGCTGACCGCACATCTCAATTCGACTAATTTAATCACCCATATTTCCAAAACCTAAGTTTTTACGGTAACTTGGGTGGTATAATACAGAAGTTCTGGTCCTATTCTTTCATCCTACGTGTACGTCATGTATCCACAAATTAGTATTTATTTTTATATTTCATGTTAAACTTAGACAAATCGTTGTCCGCACATCGCATAGCGACTAATTTAATCACCCATATTTCCAAAACCTAAGTTTTTAAGGTAACTTGGGTGGTATAATACAGAAGTTCTGGTCCTATTCTATCACCCTACGTGTACGTCATGTTGGCACACTTCCGTATTTATTTTATTTTTCATGTCATACTTTGACAAATCGCTGTCCGCACATCTCAATGCGACTACTTTAATCAGCCATATTTCCAAAACCTAAGTTTTTACGGTAACTTGGGTGGTATAATACAGAAGTTCTGGTCCTATTCTATCCTCCTACGTGTACGTAATGTTGGCACACTTCCGTATTTATTTTATTTTTCATGTCATACTTTGACAAATCGCTGTCCGCACATCTCAATGCGACTACTTTAATCAGCAATATTTCCAAAACCTAAGTTTTTACGGTAACTTGGGTGGTATAATACAGAAGTTCTGGTCCTATTCTATCACCCTACGTGTACGTAATGTTGGCACAGCTCCGTATTTTTTTTATATTTCGTGTCAAACTTCGACAAATCGTTGTCCGCACATCGCATAGCGACTAATTTAATCACCCATATTTCCAAAACCTAAGTTTTTAAGCTAAATTGGGTGGTATAGTACTAAAGTTCTGGTCCTATTCTTTCATCCTACGTGTACGTCATGCTGACACACTGCCGTATTTATTTTATATTTTATGTCAAACTTAGGTGGATCGCTGTCCACACATCCAAAGCTACTATTTTAATCACCCGTATTTCCAAAACCTAAGTTTTGACGGTAACCTGAGTGGTATAATAATATAGTTCTAATCCTATTCTATCACCCAATGTGTACGTCATGTATCCAAAATTCCGTATTTATTTTTATATTTCATGTCAAACTTAGAAATCGTTGTCCGCACATCGTATAGCGAGTAATTTAATCACCCATATTTCCAAAACCTAAGTTTTTAAGGTAACTTGGGTGGTATAGTACTAAAGTTCTGGACCTATTCTATCATCCTATGTGTACGTCATGTTGGCACACCTCCGTATTTTTTTTATATTTCTTGTCAAACTTCGACAAATCTCTGTCCGCACATCTCAAAGCGACTACTTTAATCAGCCATATTTCCAAAACCTAAGTTTTTACGGTAACTTGGGTGGTATAATAGAGAAGTTCTGGTCCTATTCTATCACCCTACGTGTACGTAATGTTGGCACACCTCCGTATTTATTATTATATTTCATGTCATACTTAGACAAATCGTTGTCCGCACATCGTATAGCGACTAATTTAGTCACCCATATTTCCAAAACCTAAGGTTTTACGGTAACTTGGGTGGTATAATACAGAAGTTCTGGTCCTATTCTATCACCCTATGTGTACGTCATGTATCCACAATTCCGTATTTATTTTTATATTTCATGTCAAACTTAGACAAATCGTTGTCCGCACATCGCATTGCGACTAATTTAATCACCCATATTTCCAAAACCTAAGTTTTTACGGTAACTTGGGTGGTATAATATAGAAGTTCTGGTTCTATTCTATCACCCTATGTGTACGTCATGTATCCACAATTCCGTATTTATTTTTATATTTCATGTCAAACTTAGACAAATCGTTGTCCGCACATCGCATAGCGACTAATTTAATCACCCATATTTCAAAAACCTAAGTTTTTACGGTAACTTGGGTGGTATAATACAGAAGTTCTGGTCCTATTCTATCACCCTATGTGTACGTCTTGTTGGCACACTCGCGTATTTATTTTATATTTCATGTCAAACTTAGGTGGATCACTGTCCACACATCCAAAGCGACTATTTTAATCACCCGTATTTCCAAAACCTAAGTTTTTAAGGTAACTTGGGTGGTATAGTACTAAAGTTCTGGACCTATTCTATCATCCTATGTGTACGTCATGTTGGCACACCTCCGTATTTTTTTTATATTTCGTGTCAAACTTCGACAAATCTCTGTCCGCACATCTCAATGCGACTACTTTAATCAGCCATATTTCCAAAATCTAAGTTTTTACGGTAACTTGGGTGGTATAATACAGAAGTTCTGGTCCTATTCTATCACCCTACGTGTACGTAATGTTGGCACACCTCCGTATTTATTATTATATTTCATGTCATACTTAGACAAATCGTTGTCCGCATATCGCATAGCGACTATTTTAATCACCCGTATTTCCAAAACCTAAGTTTTGACGGTAACCTGAGTGGTATAATAATATAGTTCTAATCCTATTCTATCACCCAATGTGTACGTCATGTATCCAAAATTCCGTATTTATTTTTATATTTCATGTCAAACTTAGACAAATCGTTGTCCGCACATCGCATAGCGACTAATTTAATCAGCCATATTTCCAAAACCTAAGTTTTTACGATAACTTGGGTGGTATAATACAGAAGTTCTGGTCCTATTCTATCATCCTATGTGTACGTCATGTTGGCACACATACGTATTTATTTTATTTTTCATGTCATACTTTGACAAATCGCTGTCCGCACATCTCAATGCGACTACTTTAATCAGCCATATTTCCAAGACCTAAGTTTTTACGGTAACTTGGGTGGTATAATACAGAAGTTCTGGTCCTATTCTATCACCCTATGTGTACGTCATGTATCCACAATTCCGTATTTATTTTTATATTTCATGTCAAACTTAGACAAATCGTTGTCCGCACATCGCATAGCGACCATTTTAATCACCCATATTTCCTAAACCTAAGTTTTTACGGTAACTTGGGTGGTATAGTACTAAAGTTCTGGACCTATTCTATCATCCTATGTGTACGTCATGTTGGCACACCTCCGTATTTTTTTTATATTTCGTGTCAAACTTCGACAAATCTCTGTCCGCACATCTCAATGCGACTACTTTAATCAGCCATATTTCCAAAACCTAAGTTTTTACGGTAACTTGGGTGGTATAATACAGAAGTTCTGGTCCTATTCTATCACCCTATGTGTACGTCATGTATCCACAATTCCGTATTTATTTTTATATTTCATGTCAAACTTAGACAAATCGTTGTCCGCACATCGCATAGCGACTAATTTAATCACCCATATTTCCAAAACCTAAGTTTTTAAGGTAACTTGGGTGGTATAATACTAAATTTTAGGATCTATTCTATCATCCTATGTGTACGTCATGTTGGCACACATCCGTATTTATTTTTATATTTCATGTCAAACTTAGACAAATCGCTGTCCGCACATCTCAATGCGACTAATTTAATCACCCATATTTCCAAAACCTAGGTTTTTAAGGTAACTTGGGTGGTATAATACTAAATTTCAGGACCTATTCTATCATCCTATGTGTACGTCATGTTGGCACACTTCCGTATTTATTTTATTTTTCATGTCATACTTTGACAAATCGCTGTCCGCACATCTCAATGCGACTACTTTAATCAGCCATATTTCCAAAACCTAAGTTTTTACGGTAACTTGGGTGGTATAATACAGAAGTTCTGGTCCTATTCTATCTTCCTACGTGTACGTAATGCTGGCACACTTCCGTATTTATTTTATTTTTCATGTCATACTTTGACAAATCGCTGTCCGCACATCTCAATGCGACTACTTTAATCAGCCATATTTCCAAAACCTAAGTTTTTACGGTAACTTGGGTGGTATAATACAGACGTTCTGGTCCTATTTCATCACCCTACGTGTACGTCATGCTGACACAGGCCGCATTTATTTTATATTTTATGTTAAACTTAGGTGGATCACTGTCCACACATCCAAAGCGACTATTTTAATCACCCGTATTTCCAAAACCTAAGTTTTTAAGGTAACTTGGGTGGTATAGTAATAAAGTTCTGGTCCTATTATTTCATCCTACGTGTACGTCATGCTGACACACTGCCGTATTTATTTTATATTTTATGTCAAACTTAAACAAATCGTTGTCCGCACATCGCATAGCGACTAATTTAATCACCCATATTTCCAAAACCTTAATTTTTACGGTAACTTGGGTGGTATAATACTACATTTCAGGACCTATTCTATCATCGTATGTGTACGTCATGTTGGCACACCTCCGTATTTATTATTATATTTCATGTCATACTTAGACAAATCGTTGTCCGCACATCGCATAGCGACTAATTTAATCACCCATATTTCCAAAACCTAAGTTTTTAAGGTAACTTGGGTGGTATAGTACTAAAGTTCTGGTCCTATTCTATCACCCTATGTGTACGTCATGTATCCACAATTCCGTATTTATTTTTATATTTCATGTCAAACTTAGACAAATCGTTGTCCATACATCACATAGCGACTAATTTAATCACCCATATTTCCAAAACCTAAGTTTTTAAGGTAACTTGGGTGGTATAATACTAAATTTCTGGTCCTATTTTATCACCCTCTGTGAACGTCATGTATCCACAATTCCGTATTTATTTTTAAATTTCATGTCAAACTTGGACAAATCGCTGACCGCACATCTCAATTCGACTAATTTAATCACCCATATTTCCAAAACCTAAGTTTTTACGGTAACTTGGGTGGTATAATACAGAAGTTCTGGTCCTATTCTTTCATCCTACGTGTACGTCATGTATCCACAATTCAGTATTTATTTTTATATTTCATGTTAAACTTAGACAAATCGTTGTCCGCACATCGCATAGCGACTAATTTAATCACCCATATTTCCAAAACCTAAGTTTTTAAGGTAACTTGGGTGGTATAATACTAAATTTCAGGACCTATTCTATCATCCTATGTGTACGTCATGTTGGCACACTTACGTATTTATTTTATTTTTCATGTCATACTTTGACAAATGGCTGTCCGCACATCTCAATGCGACTACTTTAATCAGCCATATTTCCAAAACCTAAGTTTTTACGGTAACTTGGGTGGTATAATACAGAAGTTCTGGTCCTATTCTATCCTCCTACGTGTACGTAATGTTGGCACACTTCCGTATTTATTTTATTTTTCATGTCATACTTTGACAAATCGCTGTCCGCACATCTCAATGCGACTACTTTAATCAGCAATATTTCCAAAACCTAAGTTTTTACGGTAACTTGGGTGGTATAATACAGAAGTTCTGGTCCTATTCTATCACCCTACGTGTACGTAATGTTGGCACAGCTCCGTATTTTTTTTATATTTCGTGTCAAACTTCGACAAATCGTTGTCCGCACATCGCATAGCGACTAATTTAATCACCCATATTTCCAAAACCTAAGTTTTTAAGGTAAATTGGGTGGTATAGTACTAAAGTTCTGGTCCTATTCTTTCATCCTACGTGTACGTCATGCTGACACACTGCCGTATTTATTTTATATTTTATGTCAAACTTAGGTGGATCGCTGTCCACACATCCAAAGCTACTATTTTAATCACCCGTATTTCCAAAACCTAAGTTTTGACGGTAACCTGAGTGGTATAATAATATAGTTCTAATCCTATTCTATCACCCAATGTGTACGTCATGTATCCAAAATTCCGTATTTATTTTTATATTTCATGTCAAACTTAGAAATCGTTGTCCGCACATCGTATAGCGAGTAATTTAATCACCCATATTTCCAAAACCTAAGTTTTTACGGTAACTTGGGTGGTATAATACAGAAGTTCTGGTCCTATTCTATCACCCTATGTGTACGTCATGTATCCACAATTCCGTATTTATTTTTATATTTCATGTCAAACTTAGACAAATCGTTGTCCGCACATCGCATTGCGACTAATTTAATCACCCATATTTCCAAAACCTAAGTTTTTAAGGTAACTTGGGTGGTATAGTACTAAAGTTCTGGACCTATTCTATCATCCTATGTGTACGTCATGTTGGCACACCTCCGTATTTTTTTTATATTTCTTGTCAAACTTCGACAAATCTCTGTCCGCACATCTCAAAGCGACTACTTTAATCAGCCATATTTCCAAAACCTAAGTTTTTACGGTAACTTGGGTGGTATAATAGAGAAGTTCTGGTCCTGTTCTATCACCCTACGTGTACGTAATGTTGGCACGCCTCCGTATTTATTATTATATTTCATGTCATACTTAGACAAATCGTTGTCCGCACATCGTATAGCGACTAATTTAGTCACCCATATTTCCAAAACCTAAGTTTTTACGGTAACTTGGGTGGTATAATACAGAAGTTCTGGTCCTATTCTATCACCCTATGTGTACGTCATGTATCCACAATTCCGTATTTATTTTTATATTTCATGTCAAACTTAGACAAATCGTTGTCCGCACATCGCATTGCGACAAATTTAATCACCCATATTTCCAAAACCTAAGTTTTTACGGTAACTTGGGTGGTATAATACAGAAGTTCTGGTCCTATTCTATCACCCTATGTGTACGTCATGTATCCACAATTCCGTATTTATTTTTATATTTCATGTCAAACTTAGACAAATCGTTGTCCGCACATCGCATAGCGACTAATTTAATCACCCATATTTCAAAAACCTAAGTTTTTACGGTAACTTGGGTGGTATAATACAGAAGTTCTGGTCCTATTCTATCACCCTATGTGTACGTCTTGTTGGCACACTCGCGTATTTATTTTATATTTCATGTCAAACTTAGGTGGATCACTGTCCACACATCCAAAGCGACTATTTTAATCACCCGTATTTCCAAAACCTATGTTTTTAAGGTAACTTGGGTGGTATAGTACTAAAGTTCTGGACCTATTCTATCATCCTATGTGTACGTCATGTTGGCACACCTCCGTATTTTTTTTATATTTCGTGTCAAACTTCGACAAATCTCTGTCCGCACATCTCAATGCGACTACTTTAATCAGCCATATTTCCAAAATCTAAGTTTTTACGGTAACTTGGGTGGTATAATACAGAAGTTCTGGTCCTATTCTATCACCCTACGTGTACGTAATGTTGGCACACCTCCGTATTTATTATTATATTTCATGTCATACTTAGACAAATCGTTGTCCGCATATCGCATAGCGACTATTTTAATCACCCGTATTTCCAAAACCTAAGTTTTGACGGTAACCTGAGTGGTATAATAATATAGTTCTAATCCTATTCTATCACCCAATGTGTACGTCATGTATCCAAAATTCCGTATTTATTTTTATATTTCATGTCAAACTTAGACAAATCGTTGTCCGCACATCGCATAGCGACTAATTTAATCAGCCATATTTCCAAAACCTAAGTTTTTACGATAACTTGGGTGGTATAATACAGAAGTTCTGGTCCTATTCTATCACCCTACGTGTACGTCATGTATCCAAAATTCCGTATTTTTTTATATTTCATGTCAAACTTAGACAAATCGTTGTCCGCACATCGCATAGCGACTAATTTAATCACCCATATTTCCAAAACCTAAGTTTATAAGGTAACTTGGGTGGTATAGTACTAAAGTTCTGGACCTATTCTATCATCCTATGTGTACGTCATGTTGGCACACTTCCGTATTTATTTTATTTTTCATGTCATACTTTGACAAATCGCTGTCCACACATCCAAAGCGACTATTTTAATCACCCATATTTCCAAAACCTAAGTTTTTACGGTAACTTGGGTGGTATAATACAGAAGTTCTGGTCCTATTCCATCACCCTATGTGTAATACGGTATAATACTAAATTTCAGGGCCTATTCTATTATCCTATGTGTACGTCATGTTGGCACACTTCCGTATTTATTTTATTTTTCATGTCATACTTTGACAAATCGCTGTCCGCACATCGCATAGCGACTAATTTAATCACCCATATTTCAAAAACCTAAGTTTTTACGGTAACATGGGTGGTATAAGACAGAAGTTCTGGTCCTATTCTATCACCCTACGTGTACGTAATGTTGGCACACCTCCGTATTTATTATTATATTTCATGTCAAACTTAGACAAATCGTTGTCCGCACATCGCATAGCGACTAATTTAATCACCCATATTTTTAAAACCTAAGTTTTTACGGTAACTTGGGTGGTATAATACAGAAGTTCTGGTTCTATTCTATCACCCTATGTGTACGTCTTGTTGGCACACTCGCGTATTTATTTTATATTTCATGTCAAACTTAGGTGGATCACTGTCCACACATCCAAAGCGACTATTTTAATCACCCGTATTTCCAAAACCTAAGTTTTTAAGGTAACTTGGGTGGTATAGTAATAAAGTTCTGGTCCTATTATTTCATCCTACGTGTACGTCATGCTGACACACTGCCGTATTTATTTTATATTTTATGTCAAACTTAGACAAATCGTTGTCCGCACATCGCATAGCGACTAATTTAATCACCCATATTTCCAAAACCTTAATTTTTACGGTAACTTGGGTGGTATAATACTACATTTCAGGACCTATTCTATCATCCTATGTGTACGTCATGTTGGCACACCTCCGTATTTATTATTATATTTCATGTCATACTTAGACAAATCGTTGTCCGCACATCGCAAAGCGACTAATTTAATCACCCATATTTCCAAAACCTAAGTTTTTAAGGTAACTTGGGTGGTATAGTACTAAAGTTCTGGTCCTATTCTATCACCCTATGTGTACGTCATGTATCCACAATTCCGTATTTATTTTTATATTTCATGTCAAACTTAGACAAATCGTTGTCCGCACATCACATAGCGACTAATTTAATCACCCATATTTCCAAAACCTAAGTTTTTAAGGTAACTTGGGTGGTATAATACTAAATTTCTGGTCCTATTTTATCACCCTCTGTGAACGTCATGTATCCACAATTCCGTATTTATTTTTAAATTTCATGTCAAACTTGGACAAATCGCTGACCGCACATCTCAATTCGACTAATTTAATCACCCATATTTCCAAAACCTAAGTTTTTACGGTAACTTGGGTGGTATAATACAGAAGTTCTGGTCCTATTCTTTCATCCTACGTGTACGTCATGTATCCACAATTCAGTATTTATTTTTATATTTCATGTTAAACTTAGACAAATCGTTGTCCGCACATCGCATAGCGACTAATTTAATCACCCATATTTCCAAAACCTAAGTTTTTAAGGTAACTTGGGTGGTATAATACTAAATTTCAGGACCTATTCTATCATCCTATGTGTACGTCATGTTGGCACACTTCCGTATTTATTTTATTTTTCATGTCATACTTTGACAAATCGCTGTCCGCACATCTCAATGCGACTACTTTAATCAGCCATATTTCCAAAACCTAAGTTTTTACGGTAACTTGGGTGGTATAATACAGAAGTTCTGGTCCTATTCTATCCTCCTACGTGTACGTAATGTTGGCACACTTCCGTATTTATTTTATTTTTCATGTCATACTTTGACAAATCGCTGTCCGCACATCTCAATGCGACTACTTTAATCAGCAATATTTCCAAAACCTAAGTTTTTACGGTAACTTGGGTGGTATAATCAGAAGTTCTGGTCCTATTCTATCACCCTACGTGTACGTAATGTTGGCACAGCTCCGTATTTTTTTTATATTTCGTGTCAAACTTCGACAAATCGTTGTCCGCACATCGCATAGCGACTAATTTAATCACCCATATTTCCAAAACCTAAGTTTTTAAGGTAAATTGGGTGGTATAGTACTAAAGTTCTGGTCCTATTCTTTCATCCTACGTGTACGTCATGCTGACACACTGCCGTATTTATTTTATATTTTATGTCAAACTTAGGTGGATCGCTGTCCACACATCCAAAGCTACTATTTTAATCACCCGTATTTCCAAAACCTAAGTTTTGACGGTAACCTGAGTGGTATAATAATATAGTTCTAATCCTATTCTATCACCCAATGTGTACGTCATGTATCCAAAATTCCGTATTTATTTTTATATTTCATGTCAAACTTAGAAATCGTTGTCCGCACATCGTATAGCGAGTAATTTAATCACCCATATTTCCAAAACCTAAGTTTTTACGGTAACTTGGGTGGTATAATACAGAAGTTCTGGTCCTATTCTATCACCCTATGTGTACGTCATGTATCCACAATTCCGTATTTATTTTTATATTTCATGTCAAACTTAGACAAATCGTTGTCCGCACATCGCATTGCGACTAATTTAATCACCCATATTTCCAAAACCTAAGTTTTTAAGGTAACTTGGGTGGTATAGTACTAAAGTTCTGGACCTATTCTATCATCCTATGTGTACGTCATGTTGGCACACCTCCGTATTTTTTTTATATTTCTTGTCAAACTTCGACAAATCTCTGTCCGCACATCTCAAAGCGACTACTTTAATCAGCCATATTTCCAAAACCTAAGTTTTTACGGTAACTTGGGTGGTGTAATAGAGAAGTTCTGGTCCTATTCTATCACCCTACGTGTACGTAATGTTGGCACACCTCCGTATTTATTATTATATTTCATGTCATACTTAGACAAATCGTTGTCCGCACATCGTATAGCGACTAATTTAGTCACCCATATTTCCAAAACCTAAGTTTTTACGGTAACTTGGGTGGTATAATACAGAAGTTCTGGTCCTATTCTATCACCCTATGTGTACGTCATGTATCCACAATTCCGTATTTATTTTTATATTTCATGTCAAACTTAGACAAATCGTTGTCCGCACATCGCATTGCGACTAATTTAATCACCCATATTTCCAAAACCGAAGTTTTTACGGTAACTTGGGTGGTATAATACAGAAGTTCTGGTCCTATTCTATCACCCTATGTGTACGTCATGTATCCACAATTCCGTATTTATTTTTATATTTCATGTCAAACTTAGACAAATCGTTGTCCGCACATCGCATAGCGACTAATTTAATCACCCATATTTCAAAAACCTAAGTTTTTACGGTAACTTGGGTGGTATAATACAGCAGTTCTGGTCCTATTCTATCACCCTATGTGTACGTCTTGTTGGCACACTCGCGTATTTATTTTATATTTCATGTCAAACTTAGGTGGATCACTGTCCACACATCCAAAGCGACTATTTTAATCTCCCGTATTTCCAAAACCTAAGTTTTTAAGGTAACTTGGGTGGTATAGTACTAAAGTTCTGGACCTATTCTATCATCCTATGTGTACGTCATGTTGGCACACCTCCGTATTTTTTTTATATTTCGTGTCAAACTTCGACAAATCTCTGTCCGCACATCTCAATGCGACTACTTTAATCAGCCATATTTCCAAAATCTAAGTTTTTACGGTAACTTGGGTGGTATAATACAGAAGTTCTGGTCCTATTCTATCACCCTACGTGTACGTAATGTTGGCACACCTCCGTATTTATTATTATATTTCATGTCATACTTAGACAAATCGTTGTCCGCATATCGCATAGCGACTATTTTAATCACCCGTATTTCCAAAACCTAAGTTTTGACGGTAACCTGAGTGGTATAATAATATAGTTCTAATCCTATTCTATCACCCAATGTGTACGTCATGTATCCAAAATTCCGTATTTATTTTTTTATTTCATGTCAAACTTAGACAAATCGTTGTCCGCACATCGCATAGCGACTAATTTAATCAGCCATATTTCCAAAACCTAAGTTTTTACGATAACTTGGGTGGTATAATACAGAAGTTCTGGTCCTATTCTATCATCCTATGTGTACGTCATGTTGGCACACATACGTATTTATTTTATTTTTCATGTCATACTTTGACAAATCGCTGTCCGCACATCTCAATGCGACTACTTTAATCAGCCATATTTCCAAGACCTAAGTTTTTACGGTAACTTGGGTGGTATAATACAGAAGTTCTGGTCCTATTCTATCACCCTATGTGTACGTCATGTATCCACAATTCCGTATTTATTTTTATATTTCATGTCAAACTTAGACAAATCGTTGTCCGCACATCGCATAGCGACTATTTTAATCACCCATATTTCCTAAACCTAAGTTTTTACGGTAACTTGGGTGGTATAGTACTAAAGTTCTGGACCTATTCTATCATCCTATGTGTACGTCATGTTGGCACACCTCCGTATTTTTTTTATATTTCGTGTCAAACTTCGACAAATCTCTGTCCGCACATCTCAATGCGACTACTTTAATCAGCCATATTTCCAAAACCTAAGTTTTTACGGTAACTTGGGTGGTATAATACAGAAGTTCTGGTCCTATTCTATCACCCTATGTGTACGTCATGTATCCACAATTCCGTATTTATTTTTATATTTCATGTCAAACTTAGACAAATCGTTGTCCGCACATCGCATAGCGACTAATTTAATCACCCATATTTCCAAAACCTAAGTTTTTAAGGTAACTTGGGTGGTATAATACTAAATTTTAGGATCTATTCTATCATCCTATGTGTACGTCATGTTGGCACACCTCCGTATTTATTTTTATATTTCATGTCAAACTTAGACAAATCGCTGTCCGCACATCTCAATGCGACTAATTTAATCACCCATATTTCCAAAACCTAGGTTTTTAAGGTAACTTGGGTGGTATAATACTAAATTTCAGGACCTATTCTATCATCCTATGTGTACGTCATGTTGGCACACTTCCGTATTTATTTTATTTTTCATGTCATACTTTGACAAATCGCTGTCCGCACATCTCAATGCGACTACTTTAATCAGCCATATTTCCAAAACCTAAGTTTTTACGGTAACTTGGGTGGTATAATACAGACGTTCTGGTCCTATTCTATCTTCCTACGTGTACGTAATGCTGGCACACTTCCGTATTTATTTTATTTTTCATGTCATACTTTGACAAATCGCTGTCCGCACATCTCAATGCGACTACTTTAATCAGCCATATTTCCAAAACCTAAGTTTTTACGGTAACTTGGGTGGTATAATACAGACGTTCTGGTCCTATTTCATCACCCTACGTGTACGTCATGCTGACACACTGCCGTATTTATTTTATATTTTATGTTAAACTTAGGTGGATCACTGTCCACACATCCAAAGCGACTATTTTAATCACCCGTATTTCCAAAACCTAAGTTTTTAAGGTAACTTGGGTGGTATAGTAATAAAGTTCTGGTCCTATTATTTCATCCTACGTGTACGTCATGCTGATACACTGCCGTATTTATTTTATATTTTATGTCAAACTTAGACAAATCGTTGTCCGCACATCGCATAGCGACTAATTTAATCACCCATATTTCCAAAACCTTAATTTTTACGGTAACTTGGGTGGTATAATACTACATTTCAGGACCTATTCTATCATCCTATGTGTACGTCATGTTGGCACACCTCCGTATTTATTATTATATTTCATGTCATACTTAGACAAATCGTTGTCCGCACATCGCATAGCGACTAATTTAATCACCCATATTTCCAAAACCTAAGTTTTTAAGGTAACTTGGGTGGTATAGTACTAAAGTTCTGGTCCTATTCTATCACCCTATGTGTACGTCATGTATCCACAATTCCGTATTTATTTTTATATTTCATGTCAAACTTAGACAAATCGTTGTCCATACATCACATAGCGACTAATTTAATCACCCATATTTCCAAAACCTAAGTTTTTAAGGTAACTTGGGTGGTATAATACTAAATTTCTGGTCCTATTTTATCACCCTCTGTGAACGTCATGTATCCACAATTCCGTATTTATTTTTAAATTTCATGTCAAACTTGGACAAATCGCTGACCGCACATCTCAATTCGACTAATTTAATCACCCATATTTCCAAAACCTAAGTTTTTACGGTAACTTGGGTGGTATAATACAGAAGTTCTGGTCCTATTCTTTCATCCTACGTGTACGTCATGTATCCACAATTCAGTATTTATTTTTATATTTCATGTTAAACTTAGACAAATCGTTGTCCGCACATCGCATAGCGACTAATTTAATCACCCATATTTCCAAAACCTAAGTTTTTAAGGTAACTTGGGTGGTATAATACTAAATTTCAGGACCTATTCTATCATCCTATGTGTACGTCATGTTGGCACACTTACGTATTTATTTTATTTTTCATGTCATACTTTGACAAATCGCTGTCCGCACATCTCAATGCGACTACTTTAATCAGCCATATTTCCAAAACCTAAGTTTTTACGGTAACTTGGGTGGTATAATACAGAAGTTCTGGTCCTATTCTATCCTCCTACGTGTACGTAATGTTGGCACACATACGTATTTATTTTATTTTTCATGTCATACTTTGACAAATCGCTGTCCGCACATCTCAATGCGACTACTTTAATCAGCCATATTTCCAAGACCTAAGTTTTTACGGTAACTTGGGTGGTATAATACAGAAGTTCTGGTCCTATTCTATCACCCTATGTGTACGTCATGTATCCACAATTCCGTATTTATTTTTATATTTCATGTCAAACTTAGACAAATCGTTGTCCGCACATCGCATAGCGACTATTTTAATCACCCATATTTCCTAAACCTAAGTTTTTACGGTAACTTGGGTGGTATAGTACTAAAGTTCTGGACCTATTCTATCATCCTATGTGTACGTCATGTTGGCACACCTCCGTATTTTTTTTATATTTCGTGTCAAACTTCGACAAATCTCTGTCCGCACATCTCAATGCGACTACTTTAATCAGCCATATTTCCAAAACCTAAGTTTTTACGGTAACTTGGGTGGTATAATACAGAAGTTCTGGTCCTATTCTATCACCCTATGTGTACGTCATGTATCCACAATTCCGTATTTATTTTTATATTTCATGTCAAACTTAGACAAATCGTTGTCCGCACATCGCATAGCGACTAATTTAATCACCCATATTTCCAAAACCTAAGTTTTTAAGGTAACTTGGGTGGTATAATACTAAATTTTAGGATCTATTCTATCATCCTATGTGTACGTCATGTTGGCACACCTCCGTATTTATTTTTATATTTCATGTCAAACTTAGACAAATCGCTGTCCGCACATCTCAATGCGACTAATTTAATCACCCATATTTCCAAAACCTAGGTTTTTAAGGTAACTTGGGTGGTATAATACTAAATTTCAGGACCTATTCTATCATCCTATGTGTACGTCATGTTGGCACACTTCCGTATTTATTTTATTTTTCATGTCATACTTTGACAAATCGCTGTCCGCACATCTCAATGCGACTACTTTAATCAGCCATATTTCCAAAACCTAAGTTTTTACGGTAACTTGGGTGGTATAATACAGACGTTCTGGTCCTATTCTATCTTCCTACGTGTACGTAATGCTGGCACACTTCCGTATTTATTTTATTTTTCATGTCATACTTTGACAAATCGCTGTCCGCACATCTCAATGCGACTACTTTAATCAGCCATATTTCCAAAACCTAAGTTTTTACGGTAACTTGGGTGGTATAATACAGACGTTCTGGTCCTATTTCATCACCCTACGTGTACGTCATGCTGACACACTGCCGTATTTATTTTATATTTTATGTTAAACTTAGGTGGATCACTGTCCACACATCCAAAGCGACTATTTTAATCACCCGTATTTCCAAAACCTAAGTTTTTAAGGTAACTTGGGTGGTATAGTAATAAAGTTCTGGTCCTATTATTTCATCCTACGTGTACGTCATGCTGATACACTGCCGTATTTATTTTATATTTTATGTCAAACTTAGACAAATCGTTGTCCGCACATCGCATAGCGACTAATTTAATCACCCATATTTCCAAAACCTTAATTTTTACGGTAACTTGGGTGGTATAATACTACATTTCAGGACCTATTTTATCATCCTATGTGTACGTCATGTTGGCACACCTCCGTATTTATTATTATATTTCATGTCATACTTAGACAAATCGTTGTCCGCACATCGCATAGCGACTAATTTAATCACCCATATTTCCAAAACCTAAGTTTTTAAGGTAACTTGGGTGGTATAGTACTAAAGTTCTGGTCCTATTCTATCACCCTATGTGTACGTCATGTATCCACAATTCCGTATTTATTTTTATATTTCATGTCAAACTTAGACAAATCGTTGTCCATACATCACATAGCGACTAATTTAATCACCCATATTTCCAAAACCTAAGTTTTTAAGGTAACTTGGGTGGTATAATACTAAATTTCTGGTCCTATTTTATCACCCTCTGTGAACGTCATGTATCCACAATTCCGTATTTATTTTTAAATTTCATGTCAAACTTGGACAAATCGCTGACCGCACATCTCAATTCGACTAATTTAATCACCCATATTTCCAAAACCTAAGTTTTTACGGTAACTTGGGTGGTATAATACAGAAGTTCTGGTCCTATTCTTTCATCCTACGTGTACGTCATGTATCCACAATTCAGTATTTATTTTTATATTTCATGTTAAACTTAGACAAATCGTTGTCCGCACATCGCATAGCGACTAATTTAATCACCCATATTTCCAAAACCTAAGTTTTTAAGGTAACTTGGGTGGTATAATACTAAATTTCAGGACCTATTCTATCATCCTATGTGTACGTCATGTTGGCACACTTACGTATTTATTTTATTTTTCATGTCATACTTTGACAAATCGCTGTCCGCACATCTCAATGCGACTACTTTAATCAGCCATATTTCCAAAACCTAAGTTTTTACGGTAACTTGGGTGGTATAATACAGAAGTTCTGGTCCTATTCTATCCTCCTACGTGTACGTAATGTTGGCACACTTCCGTATTTATTTTATTTTTCATGTCATACTTTGACAAATCGCTGTCCGCACATCTCAATGCGACTACTTTAATCAGCAATATTTCCAAAACCTAAGTTTTTACGGTAACTTGGGTGGTATAATACAGAAGTTCTGGTCCTATTCTATCACCCTACGTGTACGTAATGTTGGCACAGCTCCGTATTTTTTTTATATTTCGTGTCAAACTTCGACAAATCGTTGTCCGCACATCGCATAGCGACTAATTTAATCACCCATATTTCCAAAACCTAAGTTTTTAAGGTAAATTGGGTGGTATAGTACTAAAGTTCTGGTCCTATTCTTTCATCCTACGTGTACGTCATGCTGACACACTGCCGTATTTATTTTATATTTTATGTCAAACTTAGGTGGATCGCTGTCCACCCATCCAAAGCTACTATTTTAATCACCCGTATTTCCAAAACCTAAGTTTTGACGGTAACCTGAGTGGTATAATAATATAGTTCTAATCCTATTCTATCACCCAATGTGTACGTCATGTATCCAAAATTCCGTATTTATTTTTATATTTCATGTCAAACTTAGAAATCGTTGTCCGCACATCGTATAGCGAGTAATTTAATCACCCATATTTCCAAAACCTAAGTTTTTACGGTAACTTGGGTGGTATAATACAGAAGTTCTGGTCCTATTCTATCACCCTATGTGTACGTCATGTATCCACAATTCCGTATTTATTTTTATATTTCATGTCAATCTTAGACAAATCGTTGTCCGCACATCGCATTGCGACTAATTTAATCACCCATATTTCCAAAACCTAAGTTTTTAAGGTAACTTGGGTGGTATAGTACTAAAGTTCTGGACCTATTCTATCATCCTATGTGTACGTCATGTTGGCACACCTCCGTATTTTTTTTATATTTCTTGTCAAACTTCGACAAATCTCTGTCCGCACATCTCAAAGCGACTACTTTAATCAGCCATATTTCCAAAACCTAAGTTTTTACGGTAACTTGGGTGGTATAATAGAGAAGTTCTGGTCCTATTCTATCACCCTACGTGTACGTAATGTTGGCACACCTCCGTATTTATTATTATATTTCATGTCATACTTAGACAAATCGTTGTCCGCACATCGTATAGCGACTAATTTAGTCACCCATATTTCCAAAACCTAAGTTTTTACGGTAACTTGGGTGGTATAATACAGAAGTTCTGGTCCTATTCTATCACCCTATGTGTACGTCATGTATCCACAATTCCGTATTTATTTTTATATTTCATGTCAAACTTAGACAAATCGTTGTCCGCACATCGCATTGCGACTAATTTAATCACCCATATTTCCAAAACCTAAGTTTTTACGGTAACTTGGGTGGTATAATACAGAAGTTCTGGTCCTATTCTATCACCCTATGTGTACGTCATGTATCCACAATTCCGTATTTATTTTTATATTTCATGTCAAACTTAGACAAATCGTTGTCCGCACATCGCATAGCGACTAATTTAATCACCCATATTTCAAAAACCTAAGTTTTTACGGTAACTTGGGTGGTATAATACAGAAGTTCTGGTCCTATTCTATCACCCTATGTGTACGTCTTGTTGGCACACTCGCGTATTTATTTTATATTTCATGTCAAACTTAGGTGGATCACTGTCCACACATCCAAAGCGACTATTTTAATCACCCGTATTTCCAAAACCTATGTTTTTAAGGTAACTTGGGTGGTATAGTACTAAAGTTCTGGACCTATTCTATCATCCTATGTGTACGTCATGTTGGCACACCTCCGTATTTTTTTTATATTTCGTGTCAAACTTCGACAAATCTCTGTCCGCACATCTCAATGCGACTACTTTAATCAGCCATATTTCCAAAATCTAAGTTTTTACGGTAACTTGGGTGGTATAATACAGAAGTTCTGGTCCTATTCTATCACCCTATGTGTACGTCTTGTTGGCACACTCGCGTATTTATTTTATATTTCATGTCAAACTTAGGTGGATCACTGTCCACACATCCAAAGCGACTATTTTAATCACCCGTATTTCCAAAACCTATGTTTTTAAGGTAACTTGGGTGGTATAGTACTAAAGTTCTGGACCTATTCTATCATCCTATGTGTACGTCATGTTGGCACACCTCCGTATTTTTTTTATATTTCGTGTCAAACTTCGACAAATCTCTGTCCGCACATCTCAATGCGACTACTTTAATCAGCAATATTTCCAAAATCTAAGTTTTTACGGTAACTTGGGTGGTATAATACAGAAGTTCTGGTCCTATTCTATCACCCTATGTGTACGTCATGTATCCACAATTCCGTATTTATTTTTATATTTCATGTCAAACTTAGACAAATCGTTGTCCGCACATCGCATTGCGACTAATTTAATCACCCATATTTCCAAAACCTAAGTTTTTAAGGTAACTTGGGTGGTATAGTACTAAAGTTCTGGACCTATTCTATCATCCTATGTGTACGTCATGTTGGCACACCTCCGTATTTTTTTTATATTTCTTGTCAAACTTCGACAAATCTCTGTCCGCACATCCCAAAGCGACTACTTTAATCAGCCATATTTCCAAAACCTAAGTTTTTACGGTAACTTGGGTGGTATAATAGAGAAGTTCTGGTCCTATTCTATCACCCTACGTGTACGTAATGTTGGCACACCTCCGTATTTATTATTATATTTCATGTCATACTTAGACAAATCGTTGTCCGCACATCGTATAGCGACTAATTTAGTCACCCATATTTCCAAAACCTAAGTTTTTACGGTAACTTGGGTGGTATAATACAGAAGTTCTGGTCCTATTCTATCACCCTATGTGTACGTCATGTATCCACAATTCCGTATTTATTTTTATATTTCATGTCAAACTTAGACAAATCGTTGTCCGCACATCGCATAGCGACTAATTTAATCACCCATATTTCCAAAACCTAAGTTTTTACGGTAACTTGGGTGGTATAATACAGAAGTTCTGGTCCTATTCTATCACCCTATGTGTACGTCATGTATCCACAATTCCGTATTTATTTTTATATTTCATGTCAAACTTAGACAAATCGTTGTCCGCACATCGCATAGCGACTAATTTAATCACCCATATTTCAAAAACCTAAGTTTTTACGGTAACTTGGGTGGTATAATACAGAAGTTCTGGTCCTATTCTATCACCCTATGTGTACGTCTTGTTGGCACACTCGCGTATTTATTTTATATTTCATGTCAAACTTAGGTGGATCACTGTCCACACATCCAAAGCGACTATTTTAATCACCCGTATTTCCAAAACCTATGTTTTTAAGGTAACTTGGGTGGTATAGTACTAAAGTTCTGGACCTATTCTATCATCCTATGTGTACGTCATGTTGGCACACCTCCGTATTTTTTTTATATTTCGTTTCAAACTTCGACAAATCTCTGTCCGCACATCTCAATGCGACTACTTTAATCAGCCATATTTCCAAAATCTAAGTTTTTACGGTAACTTGGGTGGTATAATACAGAAGTTCTGGTCCTATTCTATCACCCTACGTGTACGTAATGTTGGCACACCTCCGTATTTATTATTATATTTCATGTCATACTTAGACAAATCGTTGTCCGCATATCGCATAGCGACTATTTTAATCACCCGTATTTCCAAAACCTAAGTTTTGACGGTAACCTGAGTGGTATAATAATATAGTTCTAATCCTATTCTATCACCCAATGTGTACGTCATGTATCCAAAATTCCGTATTTATTTTTATATTTCATGTCAAACTTAGACAAATCGTTGTCCGCACATCGCATAGCGACTAATTTAATCAGCCATATTTCCAAAACCTAAGTTTTTACGATAACTTGGGTGGTATAATACAGAAGTTCTGGTCCTATTCTATCACCCTACGTGTACGTCATGTATCCAAAATTCCGTATTTTTTTATATTTCATGTCAAACTTAGACAAATCGTTGTCCGCACATCGCATAGCGACTAATTTAATCACCCATATTTCCAAAACCTAAGTTTATAAGGTAACTTGGGTGGTATAGTACTAAAATTCTGGACCTATTCTATCATCCTATGTGTACGTCATGTTGGCACACTTCCGTATTTATTTTATTTTTCATGTCATACTTTGACAAATCGCTGTCCACACATCCTAAGCGACTATTTTAATCACCCATATTTCCAAAACCTAAGTTTTTACGGTAACTTGGGTGGTATAATACAGAAGTTCTGGTCCTATTCCATCACCCTATGTGTAATACGGTATAATACTAAATTTCAGGGCCTATTCTATTATCCTATGTGTACGTCATGTTGGCACACTTCCGTATTTATTTTATTTTTCATGTCATACTTTGACAAATCGCTGTCCGCACATCGCATAGCGACTAATTTAATCACCCATATTTCAAAAACCTAAGTTTTTACGGTAACATGGGTGGTATAAAACAGAAGTTCTGGTCCTATTCTATCACCCTACGTGTACGTAATGTTGGCACACCTCCGTATTTATTATTATATTTCATGTCAAACTTAGACAAATCGTTTTCCGCACATCGCATAGCGACTAATTTAATCACCCATATTTTTAAAACCTAAGTTTTTACGGTAACTTGGGTGGTATAATACAGAAGTTCTGGTCCTATTCTATCACCCTATGTGTACGTCTTGTTGGCACACTCGCGTATTTATTTTATATTTCATGTCAAACTTAGGTGGATCACTGTCCACACATCCAAAGCGACTATTTTAATCACCCGTATTTCCAAAACCTAAGTTTTTAAGGTAACTTGGGTGGTATAGTACTAAAGTTCTGGACCTATTCTATCATCCTATGTGTACGTCATGTTGGCACACCTCCGTATTTTTTTTATATTTCGTGTCAAACTTCGACAAATCTCTGTCGGCACATCTCAATGCGACTACTTTAATCAGCCATATTTCCAAAATCTAAGTTTTTACGGTAACTTGGGTGGTATAATACAGAAGTTCTGGTCCTATTCTATCACCCTACGTGTACGTAATGTTGGCACACCTCCGTATTTATTATTATATTTCATGTCATACTTTGACAAATCGTTGTCCGCACATCGCATAGCGACTAATTTAATCACCCATATTTCCAAAACCTAAGTTTATAAGGTAACTTGGGTGGTATAGTACTAAAGTTCTGGACCTATTCTATCATACTATGTGTACGTCATGTTGGAACACTTCCGTATATTTTATATTTCATGTCAAACTTAGACAAATCGCTGTCCGCCCATCGCAAAGCGACTACTTTAATCAGCCATATTTCCAAAACCCAAGTTTTTACGGTAACTTGGGTGGTATAATACAGAAGTTCTGGTCCTATTCTATCACCCTATGTGTACGTCTTGTTGGCACACTCGCGTATTTATTTTATATTTCATGTCAAACTTAGGTGGATCACTGTCCACACATCCAAAGCGACTATTTTAATCACCCGTATTTCCAAAACCTAAGTTTTTAAGGTAACTTGGGTGGTATAGTACTAAAGTTCTGGACCTATTCTATCATCCTATGTGTACGTCATGTTGGCACACCTCCGTATTTTTTTATATTTCTTGTCAAACTTCGACAAATCTCTGTCCGCACATCTCAAAGCGACTACTTTAATCAGCCATATTTCCAAAACCTAAGTTTTTAAAGTAACTTGGGTGGTATAATACAGAAGTTCTGGTCCTATTCTATCACCCTACGTGTACGTAATGTTGGCACACCTCCGTATTTATTATTATATTTCATGTCATACTTAGACAAATCGTTGTCCGAACATCGTATAGCGACTAATTTAGTCACCCATATTACCAAAACCTAAGTTTTTACGGTAACTTGGGTGGTATAATACAGAAGTTCTGGTCCTATTCTATCACCCTATGTGTACGTCATGTATCCACAATTCCGTATTTATTTTTATATTTCATGTCAAACTTAGACAAATCGTTGTCCGCACATCGCATTGCGACTAATTTAATCACCCATATTTCCAAAACCTAAGTTTTTACGGTAACTTGGGTGGTATAATACAGAAGTTCTGGTCCTATTCTATCACCCTATGTGTACGTCATGTATCCACAATTCCGTATTTATTTTTATATTTCATGTCAAACTTAGACAAATCGTTGTCCGCACATCGCATAGCGACTAATTTAATCACCCATATTTCAAAAACCTAAGTTTTTACGGTAACTTGGGTGGTATAATACAGAAGTTCTGGTCCTATTCTATCACCCTATGTGTACGTCTTGTTGGCACACTCGCGTATTTATTTTATATTTCATGTCAAACTTAGGTGGATCACTGTCCACACATCCAAAGCGACTATTTTAATCACCCGTATTTCCAAAACCTAAGTTTTTAAGGTAACTTGGGTGGTATAGTACTAAAGTTCTGGACCTATTCTATCATCCTATGTGTACGTCATGTTGGCACACCTCCGTATTTTTTTATATTTCGTGTCAAACTTCGACAAATCTCTGTCCGCACATCTCAATGCGACTACTTTAATCAGCCATATTTCCAAAATCTAAGTTTTTACGGTAACTTGGGTGGTATAATACAGAAGTTCAGGTCCTATTCTATCACCCTACGTGTACGTAATGTTGGCACACCTCCGTATTTATTATTATATTTCATGTCATACTTAGACAAATCGTTGTCCGCATATCGCATAGCGACTATTTTAATCACCCGTATTTCCAAAACCTAAGTTTTGACGGTAACCTGAGTGGTATAATAATATAGTTCTAATCCTATTCTATCACCCAATGTGTACGTCATGTATCCAAAATTCCGTATTTATTTTTATATTTCATGTCAAACTTAGACAAATCGTTGTCCGCACATCGCATAGCGACTAATTTAATCAGCCATATTTCCAAAACCTAAGTTTTTACGATAACTTGGGTGGTATAATACAGAAGTTCTGGTCCTATTCTATCACCCTACGTGTACGTCATGTATCCAAAATTCCGTATTTTTTTATATTTCATGTCAAACTTAGACAAATCGTTGTCCGCACATCGCATAGCGACTAATTTAATCACCCATATTCCCAAAACCTAAGTTTATAAGGTAACTTGGGTGGTATAGTACTAAAGTTCTGGACCTATTCTATCATCCTATATGTACGTCATGTTGGCACACTTCCGTATTTATTTTATTTTTCATGTCATACTTTGACAAATCGCTGTCCACACATCCAAAGCGACTATTTTAATCACCCATATTTCCAAAACCTAAGTTTTTACGGTAACTTGGGTGGTATAATACAGAAGTTCTGGTCCTATTCCATCACCCTATGTGTAATACGGTATAATACTAAATTTCAGGACCTATTCTATTATCCTATGTGTACGTCATGTTGGCACACTTCCGTATTTATTTTATTTTTCATGTCATACTTTGACAAATCGCTGTCCGCACATCGCATAGCGACTAATTTAATCACCCATATTTCAAAAACCTAAGTTTTTACGGTAACTTGGGTGGTATAATACAGAAGTTCTGGTCCTATTCTATCACCCTACGTGTACGTAATGTTGGCACACCTCCGTATTTATTATTATATTTCATGTCAAACTTAGACAAATCGTTTTCCGCACATCGCATAGCGACTAACTTAATCACCCATATTTTTAAAACCTAAGTTTTTACGGTAACTTGGGTGGTATAATACAGAAGTTCTGGTCCTATTCTATCACCCTATGTGTACGTCTTGTTGGCACACTCGCGTATTTATTTTATATTTCATGTCAAACTTAGGTGGATCACTGTCCACACATCCAAAGCGACTATTTTAATCACCCGTATTTCCAAAACCTAAGTTTTTAAGGTAACTTGGGTGGTATAGTACTAAAGTTCTGGACCTATTCTATCATCCTATGTGTACGTCATGTTGGCACACCTCCGTATTTTTTTTATATTTCGTGTCAAACTTCGACAAATCTCTGTCGGCACATCTCAATGCGACTACTTTAATCAGCCATATTTCCAAAATCTAAGTTTTTACGGTAACTTGGGTGGTATAATACAGAGGTTCTGGTCCTATTCTATCACCCTACGTGTACGTAATGTTGGCACACCTCCGTATTTATTATTATATTTCATGTCATACTTTGACAAATCGTTGTCCGCACATCGCATAGCGACTAATTTAATCACCCATATTTCCAAAACCTAAGTTTATAAGGTAACTTGGGTGGTATAGTACTAAAGTTCTGGACCTATTCTATCATACTATGTGTACGTCATGTTGGAACACTTCCGTATATTTTATATTTCATGTCAAACTTAGACAAATCGCTGTCCGCCCATCGCAAAGCGACTACTTTAATCAGCCATATTTCCAAAACCCAAGTTTTTACGGTAACTTGGGTGGTATAATACAGAAGTTCTGGTCCTATTCTATCACCCTATGTGTACGTCTTGTTGGCACACTCGCGTATTTATTTTATATTTCATGTCAAACTTAGGTGGATCACTGTCCACACATCCAAAGCGACTATTTTAATCACCCGTATTTCCAAAACCTAAGTTTTTAAGGTAACTTGGGTGGTATAGTACTAAAGTTCTGGACCTATTCTATCATCCTATGTGTACGTCATGTTGGCACACCTCCGTATTTTTTTATATTTCTTGTCAAACTTCGACAAATCTCTGTCCGCACATCTCAAAGCGACTACTTTAATCAGCCATATTTCCAAAACCTAAGTTTTTAAAGTAACTTGGGTGGTATAATACAGAAGTTCTGGTCCTATTCTATCACCCTACGTGTACGTAATGATGGCACACCTCCGTATTTATTATTATATTTCATGTCATACTTAGACAAATCGTTGTCCGCACATCGCATAGCGACTAATTTAATCACCCATATTTCCAAAACCTAAGTTTTTACGGTAACTTGGGTGGTATAATACAGAAGTTTTGGTCCTATTCTATCACCCTATGTGTACGTCATGTATCCACAATTCCGTATTTATTTTTATATTTCATGTCAAACTTAGACAAATCGTTGTCCGCACATCGCATAGCGACTAATTTAATCACCCATATTTCCAAAACATAAGTTTTTAAGGTAACTTGGGTGGTATAATACTAAATTTCAGGACCTATTCTATCATCCTATGTGTACGTCATGTTGCACACTTCCGTATTTATTTTATTTTTCATGTCATACTTTGACAAATCGCTGTCCGCACATCTCAATGCGACTACTTTAATCAGCCATATTTCCAAAACCTAAGTTTTTACGGTAACTTGGGTGGTATAATACAAAAGTTCTGGTCCTATTCTATCACCCTATGTGTACGTCATGTATCCACAAATCCACCCAAGTTACCGTAAAAACTTAGGTTTTGGAAATATGGCTGATTAAAGTAGTCGCATTCAGATGTGCGGACAGCGATTTGTCTAAGTTTGACATGAAATATAAAAATAAATACGGAGGTGTGCCAACATGACGTACACATAGGATGATAGAATAGGTCCAGAACTTTAGTACTATACCACCCAAGTTACCTTAAAAACTTAGGTTTTGGAAATATGGGTGATTAAATTAGTCGCTATGCGATGTGCGGACAACGATTTGTCTAAGTTTGACATGAAATATAAAAATAAATACGGAATTGTGGATACATGACGTACACATAGGGTGATAACTTGGGTGGTATATATTATTATATTTCATGTCATACTTAGACAAATCGTTGTCCGCACATCGCATAGCGACTAATTTAATCATTCATATTTCCAAAACCTAAGTTTTTAGACAAATCGTTGTCCGCACATCGCATAGCGACTAATTTAATCACCCATATTTCCAAAACCTAAGTTTTTACGGTAACTTGGGTGGTATAATACTAAATTTCAGGACCTATTCTATCATCCTATGTGTACGTCATGTTGGCACACCTCCGTATTTTTTTTATATTTCGTGTCAAACTTCGACAAATCTCTGTCCGCACATCTCAATGCGACTAATTTAATCAGCCATATTTCCAAAACTTAAGTTTTTACGGTAACTTGAGTGGTATAATACAGAAGTTCTGGTCCTATTCTATCACCCTACGTGTACGTAATGTTGGCACACCTCCGTATTTATTATTATATTTCATGTCATACTTAGACAAATCGTTGTCCACACATCGCAAAGCGACAAATTTAATCACCCATATTTCCAAAACCTAAGTTTTTAAGGTAACTTGGGTGGTATAATACTAAATTTCAGGACCTATTCTATCATCCTATGTGTACGTCATGTTGGCACACTTCCGTATTTATTTTATTTTTCATGTCATACTTTGACAAATCGCTGTCCGCACATCTCAATGCGACTACTTTAATCAGCCATATTTCCAAAACCTAAGTTTTTACGGTAACTTGGGTGGTATAATACAGAAGTTCTGGTCCTATTCTATCACCCTATGTGTACGTCATGTATCCACAATTCCGTATTTATTTTTATATTTCATGTCAAACTTAGACAAATCGTTGTCCGCACATCGCATAGCGATTAATTTAATCAGCCATATTTCCAAAACCTAAGTTTTTACGGTAACTTGGGTGGTATAGTACTAAAGTTCTGGACCTATTCTATCATCCTATGTGTACGTAATGTTGGCACACCTCCGTATTTATTATTATATTTCATGTCATACTTAGACAAATCGTTGTCCGCACATCACATAGCGACTAATTTAATCACCCATATTTCCAAAACCTAAGTTTTTACGGTAACTTGGGTGGTATAATACAGAGGTTCTGGTCCTATTCTATCACCCTATGTGTACGTCATGTATCCACAATTCCGTATTTATTTTTATATTTCATGTCAAACTTAGACAAATCGTTGTCCGCACATCGCATAGCGACTAATTTAATCACCCAAATTTCCAAAACCTAAGTTTTTAAGGTAACTTGGGTGGTATAATACTAAATTTCAGGACGTATTCTATCATCCTATGTGTACGTCATGTTGGCACACTTCCGTATTTATTTTATTTTTCATGTCATACTTTGACAAATCGCTGTCCGCACATCTCAATAAGACTATTTTAATCAGCCATATTTCCAAAACCTAAGTTTTTAAGGTAACTTGGGTGGTATAATACTAAATTTCAGGACCTATTCTATCATCCTATGTGTACGTCATGTTGGCACACTTCCGTATTTATTTTATTTTTCATGTCATACTTTGACAAATCGCTGTCCGCACATCTCAATGCGACTACTTTAATCAGCCATATTTCCAAAACCTAAGTTTTTACGGTAACTTGGGTGGTATAATACAGAAGTTCTGGTCCTATTCTATCACCCTATGTGTACGTCATGTATCCACAATTCCGTATTTATTTTTATATTTCATGTCAAACTTAGACAAATCGTTGTCCGCACATCGCATAGCGACTAATTTAATCACCCATATTTCCAAAACCTAAGTTTTTACGGTAACTTGGGTGGTATAATACTAAATTTCAGGACCTATTCTATCATCCTATGTGTACGTCATGTTGACACACCTCCGTATTTTATTTTATATTTCGTGTCAAACTTCGACAAATCTCTGTCCGCACATCTCAATGCGACTACTTTAATCAGCCATATTTCCAAAACCTAAGTTTTTACGGTAACTTGAGTGGTATAATACAGAAGTTCTGGTCCTATTCTATCACCCTACGTGTACGTAATGTTGGCACACCTCCGTATTTATTATTATATTTCATGTCATACTTAGACAAATCGTTGTCCGCACATCGCATAGCGACAAATTTAATCACCCATATTTCCAAAACCTAAGTTTTTAAGGTAACTTGGGTGGTATAATACTAAATTTCAGGACCTATTCTATCATCCTATGTGTACGTCATGTTGGCACACTTCCGTATTTATTTTATTTTTCATGTCATACTTTGACAAATCGCTGTCCGCACATCTCAATGCAAATACTTTAATCAGCCATATTTCCAAAACCTAAGTTTTTACGGTAACTTGGGTGGTATAATACAGAAGTTCTGGTCCTATTCTATCACCCTATGTGTACGTCATGTATCCACAATTCCGTATTTATTTTTATATTTCATGTCAAAGTTAGACAAATCGTTGTCCGCACATCGCATAGCGACTAATTTAATCAGCCATATTTCCAAAACCTAAGTTTTTACGGTAACTTGGGTGGTATAGTACTAAAGTTCTGGACCTATTCTATCATCCTATGTGTACGTAATGTTGGCACACCTCCGTATTTATTATTATATTTCATGTCATACTTAGACAAATCGTTGTCCGCACATCACATAGCGACTAATTTAATCACCCATATTTCCAAAACCTAAGTTTTTACGGTAACTTGGGTGGTATAATACAGAAGTTCTGGTCCTATTCTATCACCCTATGTGTACGTCATGTATCCACAATTCCGTATTTATTTTTATATTTCATGTCAAACTTAGACAAATCGTTGTCCGCACATCGCATAGCGACTAATTTAATCACCCAAATTTCCAAAACCTAAGTTTTTAAGGTAACTTGGGTGGTATAATACTAAATTTCAGGACGTATTCTATCATCCTATGTGTACGTCATGTTGGCACACTTCCGTATTTATTTTATTTTTCATGTCATACTTTGACAAATCGCTGTCCGCACATCTCAATAAGACTATTTTAATCAGCCATATTTCCAAAACCTAAGTTTTTAAGGTAACTTGGGTGGTATAATACTAAATTTCAGGACCTATTCTATCATCCTATGTGTACGTCATGTTGGCACACTTCCGTATTTATTTTATTTTTCATGTCATACTTTGACAAATCGCTGTCCGCACATCTCAATGCGACTACTTTAATCAGCCATATTTCCAAAACCTAAGTTTTTACGGTAACTTGGGTGGTATAGTACTAAAGTTCTGGACCTATTCTATCATCCTATGTGTACGTAATGTTGGCACACCTCCGTATTTATTATTATATTTCATGTCATACTTAGACAAATCGTTGTCCGCACATCGCATAGCGACTAATTTAATCACCCATATTTCCAAAACCTATGTTTTTAAGGTAACTTGGGTGGTATAGTACTAAAGTTCTGGACCTATTCTATCATCCTATGTGTACGTCATGTTGGCACACTTCCGTATTTTTTTTTATATTTCGTGTCAAACTTCGACAAATCTCTGTCCGGACATCTCAATGCGACTACTTTAATCAGCCATATTTCCAAAACCTACGTTTTTACGGTAACTTGGGTGGTATAATACTAAATTTCAGGACCTATTCTATCATCCTATGTGTACGTCATGTTGGCACACTTCCGTATTTATTTTATTTTTCATGTCATACTTTGACAAATCGCTGTCCGCACATCTCAATAAGACTATTTTAATCAGCCATATTTCCAAAACCTAAGTTTTTAAGGTAACTTGGGTGGTATAATACTAAATTTCAGGACCTATTCTATCATCCTATGTGTACGTCATGTTGGCACACTTCCGTATTTATTTTATTTTTCATGTCATACTTTGACAAATCGCTGTCCGCACATCTCAATGCGACTACTTTAATCAGCCATATTTCCAAAACCTAAGTTTTTACGGTAACTTGGGTGGTATAATACAGAAGGTCTGGTCCTATTCTATCACCCTACGTGTACGTCATGTATCCACAATTCCGTATTTATTTTTATATTTCATGTCAAACTTAGACAAATCGTTGTCCGCACATCGCATAGCGACTAATTTAATCAGCCATATTTCCAAAACCTAAGTTTTTACGGTAACTTGGGTGGTATAGTACTAAAGTTCTGGACCTATTCTATCATCCTATGTGTACGTAATGTTGGCACACCTCCGTATTTATTATTATATTTCATGTCATACTTAGACAAATCGTTGTCCGCACATCGCATAGCGACTAATTTAATCACCCATATTTCCAAAACCTAAGTTTTTAAGGTAACTTGGGTGGTATAGTACTAAAGTTCTGGACCTATTCTATCATCCTATGTGTACGTCATGTTGGCACACCTCCGTATTTTTTTTTTATATTTCGTGTCAAACTTCGACAAATCTCTGTCCGGACATCTCAATGCGACTACTTTAATCAGCCATATTTCCAAAACCTACGTTTTTACGGTAACTTGGGTGGTATAATACAGAAGTTCTGGTCCTATTTCATCACCCTACGTGTACGTCATGCTGACACACTGCCGTATTTATTTTATATTTTATGTCAAACTTAGGTGGATCACTGTCCACACATCCAAAGCGACTATTTTAATCAGCCGTATTTCCAAAACCTAAGTTTTTAAGGTAACTTGGGTGGTATAATACAGAAGTTCTGGTCCTATTCTATCACCCTATGTGTACGTCATGTATCCACAATTCCGTATTTATTTTTATATTTCATGTCATACTTTGACAAATCGCTGTCCGCACATCTCAATGCGACTATTTTAATCACCCGTATTTCCAAAACCTAAGTTTTTAAGGTAACTTGGGTGGTATAGTACTAAAGATCTGGACCTTGGCACACCTCCGTATTTTTTTTATATTTCGTGTCAAACCTCGACAAATCTCTGTCCGCACATCTCAATGCGACTACTTTAATCAGCCATATTTCCAAAACCTAAGTTTTTACGGTAACTTGGGTGGTATAGTACTAAAGTTCTGGACCTATTCTATCACCCTACGTGTACGTAATGTTGGCACACCTCCGTATTTATTTTATTTTTCATGTCATAATTTGACAAATCGCTGTCCGCACATCGCATAGCGACTAATTTAATCACCCATATTTCCAAAACCTAAGTTTTTAAGGTAACTTGGGTGGTATAATACTAAATGTCAGGACCTATTCTATCATCCTATGTGTACGTCATGTTGGCACACTTCCGTATTTATTTTATTTTTCATGTCATACTTTGACAAATCGCTGTCCGCACATCTCAATGCGACTACTTTAATCAGCCATATTTCCAAAACCTAAGTTTTTACGGTAACTTGAGTGGTATAATACAGAAGTTCTGGTCCTATTCTATCACCCTACGTGTACGTAATGTTGGCACACCTCCGTATTTATTATTATATTTCATGTCATACTTAGACAAATCGTTGTCCGCACATCGCATAGCGACAAATTTAATCACCCATATTTCCAAAACCTAAGTTTTTAAGGTAACTTGGGTGGTATAATACTAAATTTCAGGACCTATTCTATCATCCTATGTGTACGTCATGTTGGCACATTTCCGTATTTATTTTATTTTTCATGTCATACTTTGACAAATCGCTGTCCGCACATCTCAATGCGACTACTTTAATCAGCCATATTTCCAAAACCTAAGTTTTTACGGTAACTTGGGTGGTATAATACAGAAGTTCTGGTCCTATTCTATCACCCTATGTGTACGTCATGTATCCACAATTCCGTATTTATTTTTATATTTCATGTCAAACTTAGACAAATCGTTGTCCGCACATCGCATAGCGACTAATTTAATCAGCCATATTTCCAAAACCTAAGTTTTTACGGTAACTTGGGTGGTATAGTACTAAAGTTCTGGACCTATTCTATCATCCTATGTGTACGTAATGTTGGCACACCTCCGTATTTATTATTATATTTCATGTCATACTTAGACTAATCGTTGTCCGCACATCACATAGCGACTAATTTAATCACCCATATTTCCAAAACCTAAGTTTTTACGGTAACTTGGGTGGTATAATACAGAAGTTCTGGTCCTATTCTATCACCCTATGTGTACGTCATGTATCAACAATTCCGTATTTATTTTTATATTTCATGTCAAACTTAGACAAATCGTTGTCCGCACATCGCATAGCGACTAATTTAATCACCCAAATTTCCAAAACCTAAGTTTTTAAGGTAACTTGGGTGGTATAATACTAAATTTCAGGACGTATTCTATCATCCTATGTGTACGTCATGTTGGCACACTTCCGTATTTATTTTATTTTTCATGTCATACTTTGACAAATCGCTGTCCGCACATCTCAATAAGACTATTTTAATCAGCCATATTTCCAAAACCTAAGTTTTTAAGGTAACTTGGGTGGTATAATACTAAATTTCAGGACCTATTCTATCATCCTATGTGTACGTCATGTTGGCACACTTCCGTATTTATTTTATTTTTCATGTCATACTTTGACAAATCGCTGTCCGCACATCTCAATGCGACTACTTTAATCAGCCATATTTCCAAAACCTAAGTTTTTACGGTAACTTGGGTGGTATAGTACTAAAGTTCTGGACCTATTCTATCATCCTATGTGTACGTAATGTTGGCACACCTCCGTATTTATTATTATATTTCATGTCATACTTAGACAAATCGTTGTCCGCACATCGCATAGCGACTAATTTAATCACCCATATTTCCAAAACCTAAGTTTTTAAGGTAACTTGGGTGGTATAGTACTAAAGTTCTGGACCTATTCTATCATCCTATGTGTACGTCATGTTGGCACACTTCCGTATTTTTTTTTTATATTTCGTGTCAAACTTCGACAAATCTCTGTCCGGACATCTCAATGCGACTACTTTAATCAGCCATATTTCCAAAACCTACGTTTTTACGGTAACTTGGGTGGTATAATACTAAATTTCAGGACCTATTCTATCATCCTATGTGTACGTCATGTTGGCACACTTCCGTATTTATTTTATTTTTCATGTCATACTTTGACAAATCGCTGTCCGCACATCTTAATAAGACTATTTTAATCAGCCATATTTCCAAAACCTAAGTTTTTAAGGTAACTTGGGTGGTATAATACTAAATTTCAGGACCTATTCTATCATCCTATGTGTACGTCATGTTGGCACACTTCCGTATTTATTTTATTTTTCATGTCATACTTTGACAAATCGCTGTCCGCACATCTCAATGCGACTACTTTAATCAGCCATATTTCCAAAACCTAAGTTTTTACGGTAACTTGGGTGGTATAATACAGAAGGTCTGGTCCTATTCTATCACCCTACGTGTACGTCATGTATCCACAATTCCGTATTTATTTTTATATTTCATGTCAAACTTAGACAAATCGTTGTCCGCACATCGCATAGCGACTAATTTAATCAGCCATATTTCCAAAACCTAAGTTTTTACGGTAACTTGGGTGGTATAGTACTAAAGTTCTGGACCTATTCTATCATCCTATGTGTACGTAATGTTGGCACACCTCCGTATTTATTATTATATTTCATGTCATACTTAGACAAATCGTTGTCCGCACATCGCATAGCGACTAATTTAATCACCCATATTTCCAAAACCTAAGTTTTTAAGGTAACTTGGGTGGTATAGTACTAAAGTTCTGGACCTATTCTATCATCCTATGTGTACGTCATGTTGGCACACCTCCGTATTTTTTTTTATATTTCGTGTCAAACTTCGACAAATCTCTGTCCGGACATCTCAATGCGACTACTTTAATCAGCCATATTTCCAAAACCTACGTTTTTACGGTAACTTGGGTGGTATAATACAGAAGTTCTGGTCCTATTTCATCACCCTACGTGTACGTCATGCTGACACACTGCCGTATTTATTTTATATTTTATGTCAAACTTAGGTGGATCACTGTCCACACATCCAAAGCGACTATTTTAATCAGCCGTATTTCCAAAACCTAAGTTTTTAAGGTAACTTGGGTGGTATAATACAGAAGTTCTGGTCCTATTCTATCACCCTATGTGTACGTCATGTATCCACAATTCCGTATTTATTTTTATATTTCATGTCATACTTTGACAAATCGCTGTCCGCACATCTCAATGCGACTATTTTAATCACCCGTATTTCCAAAACCTAAGTTTTTAAGGTAACTTGGGTGGTATAGTACTAAAGATCTGGACCTTGGCACACCTCCGTATTTTTTTTATATTTCGTGTCAAACCTCGACAAATCTCTGTCCGCACATCTCAATGCGACTACTTTAATCAGCCATATTTCCAAAACCTAAGTTTTTACGGTAACTTGGGTGGTATAGTACTAAAGTTCTGGACCTATTCTATCACCCTACGTGTACGTAATGTTGGCACACCTCCGTATTTATTTTATTTTTCATGTCATAATTTGACAAATCGCTGTCCGCACATCGCATAGCGACTAATTTAATCACCCATATTTCCAAAACCTAAGTTTTTAAGGTAACTTGGGTGGTATAATACTAAATGTCAGGACCTATTCTATCATCCTATGTGTACGTCATGTTGGCACACTTCCGTATTTATTTTATTTTTCATGTCATACTTTGACAAATCGCTGTCCGCACATCTCAATGCGACTACTTTAATCAGCCATATTTCCAAAACTTAAGTTTTTACGGTAACTTGGGTGGTATAATACAGAAGTTCTGGTCCTATTTCATCACCCTACGTGTACGTCATGCTGACACACTGACGTATTTATTTTATATTTTATGTCAAACTTAGGTGGATCACTGTCCACACATCCAAAGCGACTATTTTAATCACCCGTATTTCCAAAACCTAAGTTTTTACGGTAACTTGGGTGGTATAATACAGAAGTTCTGGTCCTATTCTATCACCCTACGTGTACGTAATGTTGGCACACCTCCGTATTTATTATTATATTTCATGTCATACTTAGACAAATCGTTGTCCGCACATCGCATAGCGACTAATTTAATCACCCATATTTCCAAAACCTAAGTTTTTAAGGTAACTTGGGTGGTATAGTACTAAATTTCAGGACCTATTCTATCATCCTATGTGTACGTAATGTTGGCACACCTCCGTATTTATTATTATATTTCATGTCATACTTAGACAAATCGTTGTCCGCACATCACATAGCGACTAATTTAATCACCCATATTTCCAAAACCTAAGTTTTTACGGTAACTTGGGTGGTATAATACAGAAGTTCTGGTCCTATTCTATCACCCTATGTGTACGTCATGTATCTACAATTCCGTATTTATTTTTATATTTCATGTCAAACTTAGACAAATCGTTGTCCGCACATCGCATAGCGACTAATTTAATCACCCATATTTCCAAAACCTAAGTTTTTAAGGTAACTTGGGTGGTATAATACTAAATTTCAGGACGTATTCTATCATCCTATGTGTACGTAATGTTGGCACACCTCCGTATTTATTTTATTTTTCATGTCATACTTTGACAAATCGCTGTCCGCACATCTCAATAAGACTATTTTAATCAGCCATATTTCCAAAACCTAAGTTTTTAAGGTAACTTGGGTTGTATAATACTAAATTTCAGGACCTATTCTATCATCCTATATGTACGTCATGTTGGCACACTTCCGTATTTATTTTATTTTTCATGTCATACTTTGACAAATCGCTGTCCGCACATCTCAATGCGACTACTTTAATCAGCCATATTTCCAAAACCTAAGTTTTTACGGTAACTTGGGTGGTATAATACAGAAGTTCTGGTCCTATTCTATCACCCTATGTGTACGTCATGTATCCACAATTCCGTATTTATTTTTATATTTCATGTCAAACTTAGACAAATCGTTGTCCGCACATCGCATTGCGACTAATTTAATCAGCCATATTTCCAAAACCTAAGTTTTTACGGTAACTTGGGTGGTATAGTACTAAAGTTCTGGACATATTCTATCATCCTATGTGTACGTAATGTTGGCACACCTCCGTATTTATTATTATACTTCATGTCATACTTAGACAAATCGTTGTCCGCACATCGCATAGCGACTAATTTAATCACCCATATTTCCAAAACCTAAGTTTTTAAGGTAACTTGGGTGGTATAGTACTAAAGTTCTGGACCTATTCTATCATCCTATGTGTACGTCATGTTGGCACAACTCCGTATTTTTTTTTATATTTCGTGTCAAACTTCGACAAATCTCTGTCCGCACATCTCAATGCGACTACTTTAATCAGCCATATTTCCAAAACGGTAACTTGGGTGGTATAATACAGAAGTTCTGGTCCTATTCTATCACCCTACGTGTACGTAATGTTGGCACTCCTCCGTATTTATTATTATATTTCATGTCATACTTAGACAAATCGTTGTCCGCACATCGCATAGCGACTAATTTAATCACCCATATTTCCAAAACCTAAGTTTTTAAGGTAACTTGGGTGGTATAGTACTAACTTTCAGGACCTATTCTATCATCCTATGTGTACGTAATGTTGGCACACCTCCGTATTTATTATTATATTTCATGTCATACTTAGACAAATCGTTGTCCGCACATCACATAGCGACTAATTTAATCACCCATATTTCCAAAACCTAAGTTTTTACGGTAACTTGGGTGGTATAATACAGAAGTTCTGGTCCTATTCTATCACCCTATGTGTACGTCATGTATCTACAATTCCGTATTTATTTTTATATTTCATGTCAAACAGAGACAAATCGTTGTCCGCACATCGCATAGCGACTAATTTAATCACCCATATTTCCAAAACCTAAGTTTTTAAGGTAACTTGGGTGGTATAATACTAAATTTCAGGACGTATTCTATCATCCTATGTGTACGTCATGTTGGCACACCTCCGTATTTATTTTATTTTTCATGTCATACTTTGACAAATCGCTGTCCGCACATCTCAATAAGACTATTTTAATCAGCCATATTTCCAAAACCTAAGTTTTTAAGGTAGCTTGGGTTGTATAATACTAAATTTCAGGACCTATTCTATCATCCTATATGTACGTCATGTTGGCACACTTCCGTATTTATTTTATTTTTCATGTCATACTTTGACAAATCGCTGTCCGCACATCTCAATGCGACTACTTTAATCAGCCATATTTCCAAAACCTAAGTTTTTACGGTAACTTGGGTGGTATAATACAGAAGTTCTGGTCCTATTCTATCACCCTATGTGTACGTCATGTATCCACAATTCCGTATTTATTTTTATATTTCATGTCAAACTTAGACAAATCGTTGTCCGCACATCGCATAGCGACAAATTTAATCACCCATATTTCCAAAACCTAAGTTTTTAAGGTAACTTGGGTGGTATAATACTAAATTTCAGGACCTATTCTATCATCCTATGTGTACGTCATGTTGGCACACTTCCGTATTTATTTTATTTTTCATGTCATACTTTGACAAATCGCTGTCCGCACATCTCAGTGCGACTGCTTTAATCAGCCATATTTCCAAAACCTAAGTTTTTACGGTAACTTGGGTGGTAGAATACAGAAGTTCTGGTCCTATTCTATCACCCTACGTGTACGTAATGTTGGCACACCTCCGTATTTATTATTATATTTCATGTCATACTTAGACAAATCGTTGTCCGCACATCGCATAGCGACTAATTTAATCACCCATATTTCCAAAACCTAAGTTTTTAAGGTAACTTGGGTGGTATAGTACTAAATTTCAGGACCTATTCTATCATCCTATGTGTACGTAATGTTGGCACACCTCCGTATTTATTATTATATTTCATGTCATACTTAGACAAATCGTTGTCCGCACATCACATAGCGACTAATTTAATCACCCATATTTCCAAAACCTAAGTTTTTACGGTAACTTGGGTGGTATAATACAGAAGTTCTGGTCCTATTCTATCACCCTATGTGTACGTCATGTATCTACAATTCCGTATTTATTTTTATATTTCATGTCAAACTTAGACAAATCGTTGTCCGCACATCGCATAGCGACTAATTTAATCACCCATATTTCCAAAACCTAAGTTTTTAAGGTAACTTGGGTGGTATAATACTAAATTTCAGGACGTATTCTATCATCCTATGTGTACGTAATGTTGGCACACCTCCGTATTTATTTTATTTTTCATGTCATACTTTGACAAATCGCTGTCCGCACATCTCAATAAGACTATTTTAATCAGCCATATTTCCAAAACCTAAGTTTTTAAGGTAACTTGGGTTGTATAATACTAAATTTCAGGACCTATTCTATCATCCTATATGTACGTCATGTTGGCACACTTCCGTATTTATTTTATTTTTCATGTCATACTTTGACAAATCGCTGTCCGCACATCTCAATGCGACTACTTTAATCAGCCATATTTCCAAAACCTAAGTTTTTACGGTAACTTGGGTGGTATAATACAGAAGTTCTGGTCCTATTCTATCACCCTATGTGTACGTCATGTATCCACAATTCCGTATTTATTTTTATATTTCATGTCAAACTTAGACAAATCGTTGTCCGCACATCGCATAGCGACTAATTTAATCAGCCATATTTCCAAAACCTAAGTTTTTACGGTAACTTGGGTGGTATAGTACTAAAGTTCTGGACATATTCTATCATCCTATGTGTACGTAATGTTGGCACACCTCCGTATTTATTATTATACTTCATGTCATACTTAGACAAATCGTTGTCCGCACATCGCATAGCGACTAATTTAATCACCCATATTTCCAAAACCTAAGTTTTTAAGGTAACTTGGGTGGTATAGTACTAAAGTTCTGGACCTATTCTATCATCCTATGTGTACGTCATGTTGGCACAACTCCGTATTTTTTTTTATATTTCGTGTCAAACTTCGACAAATCTCTGTCCGCACATCTCAATGCGACTACTTTAATCAGCCATATTTCCAAAACCTAAGTTTTTACGGTAACTTGGGTGGTATAATACAGAAGTTCTGTTCCTATTCTATCACCCTATGTGTACGTCATGTATCCACAATTCCGTATTTATTTTTATATTTCATGTCAAACTTAGACAAATCGCTGTCCGCACATCTCAATGCGACTACTTTAATCAGCCATATTTCCAAAACGGTAACTTGGGTGGTATAATACAGAAGTTCTGGTCCTATTCTATCACCCTACGTGTACGTAATGTTGGCACTCCTCCGTATTTATTATTATATTTCATGTCATACTTAGACAAATCGTTGTCCGCACATCGCATAGCGACTAATTTAATCACCCATATTTCCAAAACCTAAGTTTTTACGGTAACTTGGGTGGTATAATACAGAAGTTCTGGTCCTATTCTATCACCCTATGTGTACGTCATGTATCTACAATTCCGTATTTATTTTTATATTTCATGTCAAACAGAGACAAATCGTTGTCCGCACATCGCATAGCGACTAATTTAATCACCCATATTTCCAAAACCTAAGTTTTTAAGGTAACTTGGGTGGTATAATACTAAATTTCAGGACGTATTCTATCATCCTATGTGTACGTCATGTTGGCACACCTCCGTATTTATTTTATTTTTCATGTCATACTTTGACAAATCGCTGTCCGCACATCTCAATAAGACTATTTTAATCAGCCATATTTCCAAAACCTAAGTTTTTAAGGTAGCTTGGGTTGTAGAATACTAAATTTCAGGACCTATTCTATCATCCTATATGTACGTCATGTTGGCACACTTCCGTATTTATTTTATTTTTTATGTCATACTTTGACAAATCGCTGTCCGCACATCTCAATGCGACTACTTTAATCAGCCATATTTCCAAAACCTAAGTTTTTACGGTAACTTGGGTGGTATAATACAGAAGTTCTGGTCCTATTCTATCACCCTATGTGTACGTCATGTATCCACAATTCCGTATTAATTTTTATATTTCATGTCAAACTTAGACAAATCGTTGTCCGCACATCGCATAGCGACAAATTTAACCATCCATATTTCCAAAACCTAAGTTTTTAAGGTAACTTGGGTGGTATAATACTAAATTTCAGGACCTATTCTATCATCCTATGTGTACGTCATGTTGGCACACTTCCGTATTTATTTTATTTTTCATGTCATACTTTGACAAATCGCTGTCCGCACATCTCAGTGCGACTACTTTAATCAGCCATATTTCCAAAACCTAAGTTTTTACGGTAACTTGGGTGGTATAATACAGAAGTTCTGGTCCTATTCTATCACCCTACGTGTACGTCATGTATCCACAATTCCGTATTTATTTTTATATTTCATGTCAAACTTAGACAAATCGTTGTCCGCACATCGCATAGCGACTAATTTAATCAGCCATATTTCCAAAACCTAAGTTTTTACGGTAACTTGGGTGGTATAGTACTAAAGTTCTGGACATATTCTATCATCCTATGTGTACGTAATGTTGGCACACCTCCGTATTTATTATTATACTTCATGTCATACTTAGACAAATCGTTGTCTGCACATCGCATAGCGACTAATTTAATCACCCATATTTCCAAAACCTAAGTTTTTAAGGTAACTTGGGTGGTATAGTACTAAAGTTCTGGACCTATTCTATCATCCTATGTGTACGTCATGTTGGCACAACTCCGTATTTTTTTTTATATTTCGTGTCAAACTTCGACAAATCTCTGTCCGCACATCTCAATGCGACTACTTTAATCAGCCATATTTCCAAAACCTAAGTTTTTACGGTAACTTGGGTGGTATAATACAGAAGTTCTGTTCCTATTCTATCACCCTATGTGTACGTCATGTATCCACAATTCCGTATTTATTTTTATATTTCATGTCAAACTTAGACAAATCGCTGTCCGCACACCTCAATGAGACTACTTTAATCGGCCATATTTCCAAAACGGTAACTTGGGTGGTATAATACAGAAGTTCTGGTCCTATTCTATCACCCTATGTGTACGTCATGTATCCACAATTCCGTATTTATTTTTATATTTCATGTCAAACTTAGACAAATCGTTGTCCGCACATCGCATAGCGACAAATTTAATCACCCATATTTCCAAAACCTAAGTTTTTAAGGTAACTTGGGTGGTATAATACTAAATTTCAGGACCTATTCTATCATCCTATGTGTACGTCATGTTGGCACACTTCCGTATTTATTTTATTTTTCATGTCATACTTTGACAAATCGCTGTCCGCACATCTCAGTGCGACTAATTTAATCAGCCATATTTCCAAAACCTAAGTTTTTACGGTAACTTGGGTGGTATAATACAGAAGTTCTGGTCCTATTCTATCACCCTACGTGTACGTCATGTATCCACAATTCCGTATTTATTTTTATATTTCATGTCAAACTTAGACAAATCGTTGTCCGCACATCGCATAGCGACTAATTTAATCAGCCATATTTCCAAAACCTAAGTTTTTACGGTAACTTGGGTGGTATAGTACTAAAGTTCTGGACATATTCTATCATCCTATGTGTACGTAATGTTGGCACACCTCCGTATTTAATATTATACTTCATGTCATACTTAGACAAATCGTTGTCCGCACATCGCATAGCGACTAATTTAATCACTTATATTTCCAAAACCTAAGTTTTTAAGGTAACTTGGGTGGTATAGTACTAAAGTTCTGGACCTATTCTATCATCCTATGTGTACGTCATGTTGGCACAACTCCGTATTTTTTTTTATATTTCGTGTCAAACTTCGACAAATCTCTGTCCGCACATCTCAATGCGACTACTTTAATCAGCCATATTTCCAAAACCTAAGTTTTTACGGTAACTTGGGTGGTATAATACAGAAGTTCTGTTCCTATTCTATCACCCTATGTGTACGTCATGTATCCACAATTCCGTATTTATTTTATATTTTATGTCAAACTTAGGTGGATCACTGTCCACACATCCAAAGCGACTATTTTAATCACCCGTATTTCCAAAACCTAAGTTTTTAAGGTAACTTGGGTGGTATAGTACTAAAGTTCTGGACCTATTCTATCATCCTATGTGTACGTCATGTGGGCACACCTCCGTATTTTTTATATTTCGTGTCAAACTTCGACAAATCTCTGTCCGCACATCTCAATGCGACTACTTTAATCAGCCATATTTCCAAAACCTAAGTTTTTACGGTAACTTGGGTGGTATAATACAGAAGTTCTGGTCCTATTCTATCACCCTACGTGTACGTAATGTTGGCACACCTCCGTATTTATTATTATATTTCATGTCATACTTTGACAAATCGCTGTCCGCACATCTCAATACGACTATTTTAATCACCCGTATTTCCAAAACCTAAGTTTTTAAGGTAACTTGGGTGGTATAGTACTAAAGTTCTGGACCTTGGCACACCTCCGTATTTTTTTATATTTCGTGTCAAACCTCGACAAATCTCTGTCCGCACATCTCAATGCGACTACTTTAATCAGCCATATTTCCAAAACCTAAGTTTTTACGGTAACTTGGGTGGTATAGTACTAAAGTTCTGGACCTATTCTATCACCCTACGTGTACGTAATGTTAGCACACCTCCGTATTTATTTTATTTTTCATGTCATATTTTGACAAATCGCTGTCCGCACATCTCAATGCGACTACTTTAATCAGCCATATTTCCAAAACCTAAGTTTTTACGGTAACTTGGGTGGTATAATACAAAAGTTCTGGTCCTATTTCATCACCCTACGTGTACGTCATGCTGACACACTGCCGTATTTATTTTATATTTTATTTCAAACTTAGGTGGATCACTGTCCACACATCCAAAGCGACTATTTTAATCACCCGTATTTCCAAAACCTAAGTTTTTAAGGTAACTTGGGTGGTATAGTACTAAAGTTCTGGACCTTGGCACACCTCCGTATTTTTTTTATATTTCGTTTCAAACCTCGACAAATCTCTGTCCGCACATCTCAATGCGACTACTTTAATCAGCCATATTTCCAAAACCTAAGTTTTTACGGTAACTTGGGTGGTATAATACTAAATTTCAGGACCTATTCTATCATCCTATGTGTACGTCATGTTGGCACACTTCCGTATTTATTTTATTTTTCATGTCATACTTTGACAAATCGCTGTCCGCACATCTCAATGCGACTACTTTAATCAGCCATATTTCCAAAACCTAAGTTTTTACGGTAACTTGGGTGGTATAATACAGAAGTTCTGGTCCTATTTCATCACCCTACGTGTACGTCATGCTGACACACTGCCGTATTTATTTTATATTTTATGTCAAACTTAGGTGGATCACTGTCCACACATCCAAAGCGACTATTTTAATCACCCGTATTTCCAAAACCTAAGTTTTTAAGGTAACTTGGGTGGTATAGTACTAAAGTTCTGGACCTATTCTATCATCCGATGTGTACGTCATGTGGGCACACCTCCGTTTTTTTTTATATTTCGTGTCAAACTTCGACAAATATCTATCCGCACATCTCAATGCGACTACTTTAATCAGCCATATTTCCAAAACCTAAGTTTTTACGGTAACTTGGGTGGTATAATACAGAAGTTCTGGTCCTATTCTATCACCCTACGTGTACGTAATGTTGGCACACCTCCGTATTTATTATTATATTTCATGTCATACTTAGACAAATCGTTGTCCGCACATCACATAGCGACTAATTTAATCACCCATATTTCCAAAACCTAAGTTTTTACGGTAACTTGGGTGGTATAATACAGAAGTTCTGGTCCTATTCTATCACCCTATGTGTACGTCATGTATCCACAATTCCGTATTTATTTTTATATTTCATGTCAAACTTAGACAAATCGTTGTCCGCACATCGCATAGCGACTAATTTAATCACCCAAATTTCCAAAACCTAAGTTTTTAAGGTAACTTGGGTGGTATAATACTAAATTTCAGGACGTATTCTATCATCCTATGTGTACGTCATGTTGGCACACCTCCGTATTTATTTTATTTTTCATGTCATACTTTGACAAATCGCTGTCCGCACATCTCAATAAGACTATTTTAATCAGCCATATTTCCAAAACCTAAGTTTTTAAGGTAACTTGGGTGGTATAATACTAAATTTCAGGACCTATTCTATCATCCTATGTGTACGTCATGTTGGCACACTTCCGTATTTATTTTATTTTTCATGTCATACTTTGACAAATCGCTGTCCGCACATCTCAATGCGACTACTTTAATCAGCCATATTTCCAAAACCTAAGTTTTTACGGTAACTTGGGTGGTATAATACAGAAGTTCTGGTCCTATTCTATCACCCTATGTGTACGTCATGTATCCACAATTCCGTATTTATTTTTATATTTCATGTCAAACTTAGACAAATCGTTGTCCGCACATCGCATAGCGACTAATTTAATCACCCATATTTCCAAAACCTAAGTTTTTACGGTAACTTGGGTGGTATAATACTAAATTTCAGGACCTATTCTATCATCCTATGTGTACGTCATGTTGGCACACCTCCGTATTTTTTTTATATTTCGTGTCAAACCTCGACAAATCTCTGTCCGCACATCTCAATGCGACTACTTTAATCAGCCATATTTCCAAAACCTAATTTTTTACGGTAACTTGAGTGGTATAATACAGAAGTTCTGGTCCTATTCTATCACCCTATGTGTACGTCATGTATCCACAATTCCGTATTTATTTTTATATTTCATGTCAAACTTAGACAAATCGTTGTCCGCACATCGCATAGCGACTAATTTAATCAGCCATATTTCCAAAACCTAAGTTTTTACGGTAACTTGGGTGGTATAGTACTAAAGTTCTGGACCTATTCTATCATCCTATGTGTACGTAATGTTGGCACACCTCCGTATTTATTATTATATTTCATGTCATACTTAGACAAATCGTTGTCCGCACATCACATAGCGACTAATTTAATCACCCATATTTCCAAAACCTAAGTTTTTACGGTAACTTGGGTGGTATAATACAGAAGTTCTGGTCCTATTCTATCACCCTATGTGTACGTCATGTATCCACAATTCCGTATTTATTTTTATATTTCATGTCAAACTTAGACAAATCGTTGTCCGCACATCGCATAGCGACTAATTTAATCACCCAAATTTCCAAAACCTAAGTTTTTAAGGTAACTTGGGTGGTATAATACTAAATTTCAGGACGTATTCTATCATCCTATGTGTACGTCATGTTGGCACACTTCCGTATTTATTTTATTTTTCATGTCATACTTTGACAAATCGCTGTCCGCACATCTCAATAAGACTATTTTAATCAGCCATATTTCCAAAACCTAAGTTTTTAAGGTAACTTGGGTGGTATAATACTAAATTTCAGGACCTATTCTATCATCCTATGTGTACGTCATGTTGGCACACTTCCGTATTTATTTTATTTTTCATGTCATACTTTGACAAATCGCTGTCCGCACATCTCAATGCGACTACTTTAATCAGCCATATTTCCAAAACCTAAGTTTTTACGGTAACTTGGGTGGTATAATACAGAAGTTCTGGTCCTATTCTATCACCCTATGTGTACGTCATGTATCCACAATTCCGTATTTATTTTTATATTTCATGTCATACTTAGACAAATCGTTGTCCGCACATCGCATAGCGACTAATTTAATCACCCATATTTCCAAAACCTAAGTTTTTAAGGTAACTTGGGTGGTATAATACTAAATTTCAGGGCCTATTCTATCATCCTATGTGTACGTCATGTTGGCACACTTCCGTATTTATTTTATTTTTCATGTCATACTTTGACAAATCGCTGTCCGCACATCTCAATGCGACTACTTTAATCAGCCATATTTCCAAAACCTAAGTTTTTACGGTAACTTGGGTGGTATAATACAGAAGGTCTGGTCCTATTCTATCACCCTACGTGTACGTCATGTATCCACAATTCCGTATTTATTTTTATATTTCATGTCAAACTTAGACAAATCGTTGTCCGCACATCGCATAGCGACTAATTTAATCAGCCATATTTCCAAAACCTAAGTTTTTACGGTAACTTGGGTGGTATAGTACTAAAGTTCTGGACCTATTCTATCATCCTATGTGTACGTAATGTTGGCACACCTCCGTATTTATTATTATATTTCATGTCATACTTAGACAAATCGTTGTCCACACATCGCATAGCGACTAATTTAATCACCCATATATCCAAAACCTAAGTTTTTAAGGTAACTTGGGTGGTATAGTACTAAAGTTCTGGACCTATTCTATCATCCTATGTGTACGTCATGTTGGCACACCTTCGTATTTTTTTTATATTTTGTGTCAAACTTCGACAAATCTCTGTCCGCACATCTCAATGCGACTACTTTAATCAGCCATATTTCCAAAACCTACGTTTTTACGGTAACTTGGGTGGTATAATACAGAAGTTCTGGTCCTATTCTATCACCCTATGTGTACGTCATGTATCCACAATTCCGTATTTATTTTTATATTTCATGTCAAACTTAGAAAAATCGTTGTCCGCACATCGCATAGCGACTAATTTATCACCCATATTTCCAAAACCTAAGTTTTTACGGTAACTTGGGTGGTATAATACAGAAGTTCTGGTCCTATTTCATCACCCTACGTGTACGTCATGCTGACACACTGCCGTATTTATTTTATATTTTATGTCAAACTTAGGTGGATCACTGTCCACACATCCAAAGCGACTATTTTAATCAGCCGTATTTCCAAAACCTAAGTTTTAAGGTAACTTGGGTGGTATAATACAGAAGTTCTGGTCCTATTCTATCACCCTATGTGTACGTCATGTATCCACAATTCCGTATTTATTTTTATATTTCATGTCATACTTTGACAAATTGCTGTCCGCACATCTCAATGCGACTATTTTAATCACCCGTATTTCCAAAACCTAAGTTTTTAAGGTAACTTGGGTGGTATAGTACTAAAGTTCTGGACCTTGGCACACCTCCGTATTTTTTTTATATTTCGTGTCAAACCTCGACAAATCTCTGTCCGCACATCTCAATGCGACTACTTTAATCAGCCATATTTCCAAAACCTAAGTTTTTACGGTAACTTGGGTGGTATAGTACTAAAGTTCTGGACCTATTCTATCACCCTACGTGTACGTAATGTTGGCACACCTCCGTATTTATTTTATTTTTCCTGTCATACTTTGACAAATCGCTGTCCGCACATCGCATAGCGACTAATTTAATCACCCATATTTCCAAAACCTAAGTTTTTAAGGTAACTTGGGTTGTATAATACTAAATTTCAGGACCTATTCTATCATCCTATGTGTACGTCATGTTGGCACACTTCCGTATTTATTTTATTTTTCATGTCATACTTTGACAAATCGCTGTCCGCACATCTCAATGCGACTACTTTAATCAGCCATATTTCCAAAACCTAAGTTTTTACGGTAACTTGGGTGGTATAATACAGAAGTTCTGGTCCTATTTCATCACCCTACGTGTACGTCATGCTGACACACTGCCGTATTTATTTTATATTTTATGTCAAACTTAGGTGGATCACTGTCCACACATCCAAAGCGACTATTTTAATCACCCGTATTTCCAAAACCTAAGTTTTTACGGTAACTTGGGTGGTATAATACAGAAGTTCTGGTCCTATTCTATCACCCTATGTGTACGTCATGTATCCTCAATTCCGTATTTATTTTTATATTTCATGTCAAACTTAGACAAATCGCTGTCCGCACATCTCAAAGCGACTACTTTAATCAGCCATATTTCCAAAACGGTAACTTGGGTGGTATAATACAGAAGTTCTGGTCCTATTCTATCACCCTACGTGTACGTAATGTTGGCACTCCTCCGTATTTATTATTATATTTCATGTCATACTTAGACAAATCGTTGTCCGCACATCGCATAGCGACTAATTTAATCACCCATATTTCCAAAACCTAAGTTTTTAAGGTAACTTGGGTGGTATATTACTAAATTTCAGGACCTATTCTATCATCCTATGTGTACGTAATGTTGGCACACCTCCGTATTTATTATTATATTTCATGTCATACTTAGACAAATCGTTGTCCGCACATCACATAGCGACTAATTTAATCACCCATATTTCCAAAACCTAAGTTTTTACGGTAACTTGGGTGGTATAATACAGAAGTTATGGTCCTATTCTATCACCCTATGTGTACGTCATGTATCTACAATTCCGTATTTATTTTTATATTTCATGTCAAACTTAGACAAATCGTTGTCCGCACATCGCATAGCGACTAATTTAATCACCCATATTTCCAAAACCTAAGTTTTTAAGGTAACTTGGGTGGTATAATACTAAATTTCAGGACCTATTCTATCATCCTATGTGTACGTCATGTTGGCACACTTCCGTATTTATTTTATTTTTCATGTCATACTTTGACAAATCGCTGTCCGCACATCTCAGTGCGACTACTTTAATCAGCCATATTTCCAAAACCTAAGTTTTTACGGTAACTTGGGTGGTATAATACAGAAGTTCTGGTCCTATTCTATCACCCTACGTGTACGTCATGTATCCACAATTCCGTATTTATTTTTATATTTCATGTCAAACTTAGACAAATCGTTGTCCGCACATCGCATAGCGACTAATTTAATCAGCCATATTTCCAAAACCTAAGTTTTTACGGTAACTTGGGTGGTATAGTACTAAGGTTCTGGACCTATTCTATCATCCTATGTGTACGTAATGTTGGCACACCTCCGTATTTATTATTATACTTCATGTCATACTTAGACAAATCGTTGTCCGCACATCGCATAGCGACTAATTTAATCACCCATATTTCCAAAACCTAAGTTTTTACGGTAACTTGGGTGGTATAATACAGAAGTTCTGGTCCTATTTCATCACCCTATGTGTACGTCATGCTGACACACTGCCGTATTTATTTTATATTGTATGTCAAACTTAGGTGGATCACTGTCCACACATCCAAAGCGACTATTTTAATCAGCCGTATTTCCAAAACCTAAGTTTTTAAGGTAACTTGGGTGGTATAATACAGAAGTTCTGGTCCTATTCTATCACCCTATGTGTACGTCATGTATCCACAGTTCCGCATTTATTTTTATATTTCATGTCATACTTAGACAAATCGCTGTCCGCACATCTCAATACGACTATTTTAATCACCCGTATTTCCAAAACCTAAGTTTTTAAGGTAACTTGGGTGGTATAGTACTAACGTTCTGGACCTTGGCACACCTCCGTATTTTTTTTATATTTCGTGTCAAACCTCGACAAATCTCTGTCCGCACATCTCAATGCGACTACTTTAATCAGCCATATTTCCAAAACCTAAGTTTTTACGGTAACTTGGGTGGTATAGTACTAAAGTTCTGGACCTATTCTATCACCCTTTGTGTACGTAATGTTAGCACACCTCCGTATTTATTTTATTTTTCATGTCATACTTTGACAAATCGCTGTCCGCACATCGCATAGCGACTAATTTAATCACCCATATTTCCAAAACCTAAGTTTTTAAGGTAACTTGGGTGGTATAATACTAAATTTCAGGAGCTATTCTATCATCCTATGTGTACGTCATGTTGGCACACTTCCGTATTTATTTTATTTTTCATGTCATACTTTGACAAATCGCTGTCCGCACATCTCAATGCGACTACTTTAATCAGCCATATTTCCAAAACCTAAGTTTTTACGGTAACTTGGGTGGTATAATACAGAAGTTCTGGTCCTATTTCATCACCCTACGTGTACGTCATGCTGACACACTGCCGTATTTATTTTATATTTTATGTCAAACTTAGGTGGATCACTGTCCACACATCCAAAGCGACTATTTTAATCACCCGTATTTCCAAAACCTAAGTTTTTAAGGTAACTTGGGTGGTATAGTACTAAAGTTCTGGACCTATTCTATCATCCTATGTGTACGTCATGTGGGCACACCTCCGTATTTTTTATATTTCGTGTCAAACTTCGACAAATCTCTGTCCGCACATCTCAATGCGACTACTTTAATCAGCCATATTTCCAAAACCTAAGTTTTTACGGTAACTTGGGTGGTATAATACAGAAGTTCTGGTCCTATTCTATCACCCTACGTGTACGTAATGTTGGCACACCTCCGTATTTATTATTATATTTCATGTCATACTTAGACAAATCGTTGTCCGCACATCGCATAGCGACTAATTTAATCACCCATATTTCCAAAACCTAAGTTTTTAAGGTAACTTGGGTGGTATAGTACTAAAGTTCTGGTCCTATTCTTTCATCCTACGTGTACGTCATGCTGACACACTGCCGTATTTATTTTATATTTTATGTCAAACTTAGGTGGATCGCTGTCCACACATCCAAAGCGACTATTTTAATCACCCGTATTTCCAAAACCTAAGTTTTTAAGGTAACTTGGGTGGTATAGTACTAAAGTTCTGGACCTATTTTATCATCCTATGTGTACGTCATGTTGGCACACCTCCGTATTTTTTTATATTTCGTGTCAAACTTCGACAAATCTCTGTCCGCACATCTCAATGCGACTACTTTAATCAGCCATATTTCCAAAACCTAAGTTTTTACGGTAACTTGGGTGGTATAATACAGAAGTTCTGGTCCTATTCTATCACCCTACGTGTACGTAATGTTGGCACACCTCCGTATTTATTATTATATTTCATGTCATACTTAGACAAATCGTTGTCCGCACGTCGCATAGCGACTAATTTAATCACCCATATTTCCAAAACCTAAGTTTTTACGGTAACTTGGGTGGTATAATACAGAAGTTCTGGTCCTATTCTATCACCCTATGTGTACGTCATGTATCCACAATTCCGTATTTTTTTTTATATTTCATGTCAAACTTAGACAAATCGTTGTCCGCACATCGCATAGCGACTAATTTAATCACCCATATTTCCAAAACCTAAGTTTTTAAGGTAACTTGGGTGGTATAATACTAAATTTCAGGACCTATTCTATCATCCAATGTGTACGTCATGTTGGCACACTTCCGTATTTATTTTATTTTTCATGTCATACTTTGACAAATCGCTGTCCGCACATCTCAATGCGACTACTTTAATCAGCCATATTTCCAAAACCTAAGTTTTTACGGTAACTTGGGTGGTATAATACAGACGTTCTGGTCCTATTCTATCACCCTATGTGTACGTCATGTATCCACAATTCCGTATTTATTTTTATATTTCATGTCAAACTTAGACAAATCGTCGTCCGCACATCGCATAGCGACTAATTTAATCACCCGTATTTCCAAAACCTAAGTTTTTAAGGTAACTTGGGTGGTATAGTACTAAAGTTCTGGACCTATTCTATCATCCTATGTGTACGTCATGTTGGCACACCTCCGTACTTTTTTTATATTTCGTGTCAAACTTCGACAAATCTCTGTCCGCACATCTCAATGCGACTACTTTAATCAGCCATATTTCCAAAACCTAAGTTTTTACGGTAACTTGGGTGGTATAATACAGAAGTTCTGGTCCTATTTCATCACCCTACGTGTACGTCATGCTGACACACTGCCGTATTTATTTTATATTTTATGTCAAACTTAGGTGGATCACTGTCCACACATCCAAAGCGACTATTTTAATCACCGGTATTTCCAAAACCTAAGCTTTTAAGGTAACTTGGGTGGTATAGTACTAAAGTTCTGGACCTATTCTATCATCCTATGTGTACGTCATGCTGGCACACCTCCGTATTTTTTTTATATTTCGTGTCAAACTTTGACAAATCTCTGTCCGCACATCTCAATGCGACTACTTTAATCAGCCATATTTCCAAAACCTAAGTTTTTACGGTAACTTGGGTGGTATAATACAGAAGTTCTGGTCCTATTCTATCACCCTACGTGTACGTAATGTTGGCACATCTCCGTATTTATTATTATATTTCATGTCATACTTAGACAAATCGTTGTCCGCACATCGCATAGCGACTAATTTAATCACCCATATTTCCAAAACCTAAGTTTTTACGGTAACTTGGGTGGTATAATGCAGAAGTTCTGGTCCTATTCTATCACCCTATGTGTACGTCATGTATCCACAATTCCGTATTTACTTTTATATTTCATGTCAAACTTAGACAAATCGTCGTCCGCACATCGCATAGCGACTAATTTAATCACCCGTATTTCCAAAACCTAAGTTTTTAAGGTAACTTGGGTGGTATAGTACTAAAGTTCTGGACCTATTCTATCATCCTATGTGTACGTCATGTTGGCACACCTCCGTACTTTTTTTATATTTCGTGTCAAACTTCGACAAATCTCTGTCCGCACATCTCAATGCGACTACTTTAATCAGCCATATTTCAAAAACCTAAGTTTTTACGGTAACTTGGGTGGTATAATACAGAAGTTCTGGTCCTATTTCATCACCCTACGTGTACGTCATGCTGACACACTGCCGTATTTATTTTATATTTTATGTCAAACTTAGGTGGATCACTGTCCACACATCCAAAGCGACTATTTTAATCACCCGTATTTCCAAAACCTAAGTTTTTAAGGTAACTTGGGTGGTATAGTACTAAAGTTCTGGACCTATTCTATCATCCTATGTGTACGTCATGCTGGCACACCTCCGTATTTTTTTTATATTTCGTGTCAAACTTCGACAAATCTCTGTCCGCACATCTCAATGCGACTACTTTAATCAGCCATATTTCCAAAACCTAAGTTTTTACGGTAACTTGGGTGGTATAATACAGAAGTTCTGGTCCTATTCTATCACCCTACGTGTACGTAATGTTGGCACACCTCCGTATTTATTATTATATTTCATGTCATACTTAGACAAATCGTTGTCCGCACATCGCATAGCGACTAATTTAATCACCCATATTTCCAAAACCTAAGTTTTTACGGTAACTTGGGTGGTATAATACAGAAGTTCTGGTCCTATTCTATCACCCTATGTGTACGTCATGTATCCACAATTCCGTATTTATTTTTATATTTCATGTCAAACTTAGACAAATCGTTGTCCGCACATCGCATAGCGACTAATTTAATCACCCATATTTCCAAAACCTAAGTTTTTACGGTAACTTGGGTGGTATAATACAGAAGTTCTGGTCCTCTTCTATCACCCTATGTGTACGTCATGTATCCACAATTCCGTGTTTATTTTTATATTTCATGTCAAACTTAGACAAATCGTTGTCCGCACATCGCATAGCGACTAATTTAATCACCCTTATTTCCAAAACCTAAGTTTTTAAGGTAACTTGGGTGGTATAATACTAAATTTCAGGACCTATTCTATCATCCTATGTGTACGTCATGTTGGCACACCTCCGTATTTATTTTTGTATTTCATGTCAAACTTAGACTAATCGCTGTCCGCACATCTCAATGCGACTACTTTAATCAGCCATATTTCCAAAACCTAAGTTTTTACGGTAACTTGGGTGGTATAATACAGAAGTTCTGGTCCTATTCTATCACTTTACGTGTACGTAATGTTGGCACACCTCCGTATTTATTATTACATTTCATGTCATACTTAGACAAATCGTTGTCCGCACATCGCATAGCGACTAATTTAATCACCCATATTTCCAAAACCTAAGTTTTTAAGGTAACTTGGGTGGTATAGTACTAAATTTCAGGACCTATTCTTTCATCCTACGTGTACGTCATGCTGACACACTGCCGTATTTATTTTATATTTTATGTCAAACTTAGGTGGATCGCTCTCCACACATCGAAAGCGACTATTTTAATCACCCGCATATCCAAAACCTAAGTTTTTAAGGTAACTTGGGTGGTATAGTACTAAAGTTCTGGACCTATTCTATCATCCTATGTGTACGTCAAGTTGGCACACCTCCGTATTTTTTATATTTCGTGTCAAACCTCGACATATCTCTGTCCGCACATCTCAATGCGACTACTTTAATCAGCCATATTTCCAAAACCTAAGTTTTTACGGTAACTTGGGTGGTATAATACAGAAGTTCTGGTCCTATTCTATCACTCTACGTGTACGTAATGTTGGCACACCTCCGTATTTATTATTATATTTCATGTCATACTTAGACAAATCGTTGTCCGCACATCGCATAGCGACTAATTTAATCACCCATATTTCCAAAACCTAAGTTTTTACGGTAACTTGGGTGGTATAATACAGAAGTTCTGGTCCTATTCTATCACCCTATGTGTACGTCATGTATCCACAGTTCCGTATTTATTTTTATAATTCATGTCAAACTTAGACAAATCGTTGTCCGCACATCGCATAGCGACTAATTTAATCACCCATATTTCCAAAACCTAAGTTTTTACGGTAACTTGGGTGGTATAATACAGAAGTTCTGGTCCTATTCTATCACCCTATGTGTACGTCATGTATCCACAATTCCGTATTTATTTTTATATTTCATGTCAAACTTAGACAAAATCGTCGTCCGCACATCGCATAGCGACTAATTTAATCACCCGTATTTCCAAAACCTAAGTTTTTAAGGTAACTTGGGTGATATAGTACTAAAGTTCTGGACCTATTCTATCATCCTATGTGTACGTCATGTTGGCACACCTCCGTACTTTTTTTATATTTCGTGTCAAACTTCGACAAATCTCTGTCCGCACATCTCAATGCGACTACTTTAATCAGCCATATTTCCAAAACCTAAGTTTTTACGGTAACTTGGGTGGTATAATACAGAAGTTCTGGTCCTATTCTATCACCCTACGTGTACGTAATGTTGGCACACCTCCGTATTTATTATTATATTTCATGTCATACTTAGACAAATCGTTGTCCGCACATCGCATAGCGACTAATTTAATCAGCCATATTTCCAAAACCTAAGTTTTTACGGTAACTTGGGTGGTATAATACAGAAGTTCTGGTCCTATTCTATCACTCTACGTGTACGTAATGTTGGCACACCTCCGTATTTATTATTATATTTCATGTCATACTTAGACAAATCGTTGTCCGCACATCGCATAGCGACTAATTTAATCACCCATATTTCCAAAACCTAAGTTTTTACGGTAACTTGGGTGGTATAGTACTAAAGTTCTGGACCTATTCTATCATCCTATGTGTACGTCAAGTTGGCACACCTCCGTATTTTTTATATTTCGTGTCAAACCTCGACATATCTCTGTCCGCACATCTCAATGCGACTACTTTAATCAGCCATATTTCCAAAACCTAAGTTTTTACGGTAACTTGGGTGGTATAATACAGAAGTTCTGGTCCTATTCTATCACTCTACGTGTACGTAATGTTGGCACACCTCCGTATTTATTATTATATTTCATGTCATACTTAGACAAATCGTTGTCCGCACATCGCATAGCGACTAATTTAATCACCCATATTTCCAAAACCTAAGTTTTTACGGTAACTTGGGTGGTATAATACAGAAGTTCTGGTCCTATTCTATCACCCTATGTGTACGTCATGTATCCACAGTTCCGTATTTATTTTTATAATTCATGTCAAACTTAGACAAATCGTTGTCCGCACATCGCATAGCGACTAATTTAATCACCCATATTTCCAAAACCTAAGTTTTTACGGTAACTTGGGTGGTATAATACAGAAGTTCTGGTCCTATTCTATCACCCTATGTGTACGTCATGTATCCACAATTCCGTATTTATTTTTATATTTCATGTCAAACTTAGACAAAATCGTCGTCCGCACATCGCATAGCGACTAATTTAATCACCCGTATTTCCAAAACCTAAGTTTTTAAGGTAACTTGGGTGATATAGTACTAAAGTTCTGGACCTATTCTATCATCCTATGTGTACGTCATGTTGGCACACCTCCGTACTTTTTTTATATTTCGTGTCAAACTTCGACAAATCTCTGTCCGCACATCTCAATGCGACTACTTTAATCAGCCATATTTCCAAAACCTAAGTTTTTACGGTAACTTGGGTGGTATAATACAGAAGTTCTGGTCCTATTTCATCACCCTACGTGTACGTCATGCTGACACACTGCCGTATTTATTTTATATTTTATGTCAAACTTATGTGGATCACTGTCTACACATCCAAAGCGACTATTTTAATCACCCGTATTTCCAAAACCTAAGTTTTTAAGGTAACTTGGGTGGTATAGTACTAAAGTTCTGGACCTATTCTATCATCCTATGTGTACGTCATGCTGGCACACCTCCGTATTTTTTTTATATTTCGTGTCAAACTTCGACAAATCTCTGTCCGCACATCTCAATGCGACTACTTTAATCAGCCATATTTCCAAAACCTAAGTTTTTACGGTAACTTGGGTGGTATAATACAGAAGTTCTGGTCCTATTCTATCACCCTACGTGTACGTAATGTTGGCACACCTCCGTATTTATTATTATATTTCATGTCATACTTAGACAAATCGTTGTCCGCACATCGCATAGCGACTAATTTAATCACCCATATTTCCAAAACCTAAGTTTTTACGGTAACTTGGGTGGTATAATACAGAAGTTCTGGTCCTATTCTATCACCCTATGTGTACGTCATGTATCCACAATTCCGTATTTATTTTTATATTTCATGTCAAACTTAGACAAATCGTTGTCCGCACATCGCATAGCGACTAATTTAATCACCCATATTTCCAAAACCTAAGTTTTTACGGTAACTTGGGTGGTATAATACAGAAGTTCTGGTCCTCTTCTATCACCCTATGTGTACGTCATGTATCCACAATTCCGTGTTTATTTTTATATTTCATGTCAAACTTAGACAAATCGTTGTCCGCACATCGCATAGCGACTAATTTAATCACCCTTATTTCCAAAACCTAAGTTTTTAAGGTAACTTGGGTGGTATAATACTAAATTTCAGGACCTATTCTATCATCCTATGTGTACGTCATGTTGGCACATCTCCGTATTTATTTTTATATTTCATGTCAAACTTAGACTAATCGCTGTCCGCACATCTCAATGCGACTACTTTAATCAGCCATATTTCCAAAACCTAAGTTTTTACGGTAACTTGGGTGGTATAATACAGAAGTTCTGGTCCTATTCTATCACTCTACGTGTACGTAATGTTGGCACACCTCCGTATATATTATTTTATTTCATGTCATACTTAGACAAATCGTTGTCCGCACATCGCATAGCGACTAATTTAATCACCCATATTTCCAAAACCTAAGTTTTTAAGGTAACTTGGGTGGTATAGTACTAAATTTCAGGACCTATTCTTTCATCCTACGTGTACGTCATGCTGACACACTGCCGTATTTATTTTATATTTTATGTCAAACTTAGGTGGATCGCTGTCAACACATCCAAAGCGACTATTTTAATCACCCGTATTTCCAAAACCTAAGTTTTTAAGGTAACTTGGGTGGTATAGTACTAAAGTTCTGGACCTATTCTATCATCCTATGTGTACGTCAAGTTGGCACACCTCCGTATTTTTTTTATATTTCGTGTCAAACTTCGACATTTCTCTGTCCGCACATCTCAATGCGACTACTTTAATCAGCCATATTTCTAAAACCTAAGTTTTTACGGTAACTTGGGTGGTATAATACAGACGTTCTGGTCCTATTCTATCACTCTACGTGTACGTAATGTTGGCACACCTCCGTATTTATTATTATATTTCATGTCATACTTAGACTAATCGTTGTCCGCACATCGCATAGCGACTAATTTAATCACCCATATTTCCAAAACCTAAGTTTTTAAGGTAACTTGGGTGGTATAGTACTAAGGTTCTGGTCCTATTCTTTCATCCTACGTGTACGTCATGCTGACACACTGCCGTATTTATTTTATATTTTATGTCAAACTTAGGTGGATCGCTGTCCACACATCCAAAGCGACTATTTTAATCACCCGTATTTCCAAAACCTAAGTTTTGACGGTAACCTGAGTGGTATAATAATATAGTTCTAATCCTATTCTAGCACCCAATGTGTACGTCATGTATCCAAAATTCTGTATTTATTTTTATATTTCATGTCAAATTTAGACAAATCGTTGTCCGCACATCGCATAGCGACTAATTTAATCACCCATATTTCCAAAACCTAAGTTTTTACGGTAACTTGGGTGGTATAATACAAAAGTTCTGGTCCTATTCTATCACCCTATGTGTACGTCATGTATCCACAATTCCGTATTTATTTTTATATTTCATGTCAAACTTCGACAAATCTCTGTCCGCACATCTCAATGCGACTACTTTAATCAGCCGTATTTCCAAAACCTAAGTTTTTACGGTAACTTGGGTGGTATAGTACTAAAGTTCTGGACCTATTCTATCACCCTACGTGTACGTAATGTTGGCACACCTCCGTATTTATTATTATATTTCATGTCATACTTAGACAAATCGTTGTCCGCACATCGCATAGCAACTAATTTAATCACCCATATTTCCAAAACCTAAGTTTTTACGGTAACTTGGGTGGTATAATGCAGAAGTTCTGGTCCTATTCTATCACCCTATGTGTACGTCATGTATCCACAATTCCGTATTTATTTTTATATTTCATGTCAAACTTAGACAAATCGTCGTCCGCACATCGCATAGCGACTAATTTAATCACCCGTATTTCCAAAACCTAAGTTTTTAAGGTAACTTGGGTGGTATAGTACTAAAGTTCTGGACCTATTCTATCATCCTATGTGTACGTCATGTTGGCACACCTCCGTACTTTTTTTATATTTCGTGTCAAACTTCGACAAATCTCTGTCCGCACATCTCAATGCGACTACTTTAATCAGCCATATTTCAAAAACCTAAGTTTTTACGGTAACTTGGGTGGTATAATACAGAAGTTCTGGTCCTATTTCATCACCCTACGTGTACGTCATGCTGACACACTGCCGTATTTATTTTATATTTTATGTCAAACTTAGGTGGATCACTGTCCACACATCCAAAGCGACTATTTTAATCACCCGTATTTCCAAAACCTAAGTTTTTAAGGTAACTTGGGTGGTATAGTACTAAAGTTCTGGACCTATTCTATCATCCTATGTGTACGTCATGCTGGCACACCTCCGTATTTTTTTTATATTTCGTGTCAAACTTCGACAAATCTCTGTCCGCACATCTCAATGCGACTACTTTAATCAGCCATATTTCCAAAACCTAAGTTTTTACGGTAACTTGGGTGGTATAATACAGAAGTTCTGGTCCTATTCTATCACCCTACGTGTACGTAATGTTGGCACACCTCCGTATTTATTATTATATTTCATGTCATACTTAGACAAATCGTTGTCCGCACATCGCATAGCGACTAATTTAATCACCCATATTTCCAAAACCTAAGTTTTTACGGTAACTTGGGTGGTATAATACAGAAGTTCTGGTCCTCTTCTATCACCCTATGTGTACGTCATGTATCCACAATTCCGTATTTATTTTTATATTTCATGTCAAACTTAGACAAATTGTTGTCCGCACATCGCATAGCGACTAATTTAATCACCCATATTTCCAAAACCTAAGTTTTTACGGTAACTTGGGTGGTATAATACAGAAGTTCTGGTCCTCTTCTATCACCCTATGTGTACGTCATGTATCCACAATTCCGTGTTTATTTTTATATTTCATGTCAAACTTAGACAAATCGTTGTCCGCACATCGCATAGCGACTAATTTAATCACCCTTATTTCCAAAACCTAAGTTTTTAAGGTAACTTGGGTGGTATAATACTAAATTTCAGGACCTATTCTATCATCCTATGTGTACGTCATGTTGGCACACCTCCGTATTTATTTTTGTATTTCATGTCAAACTTAGACTAATCGTTGTCCGCACATCTCAATGCGACTACTTTAATCAGCCATATTTCCAAAACCTAAGTTTTTACGGTAACTTGGGTGGTATAATACAGAAGTTCTGGTCCTATTCTATCACTCTACGTGTACGTAATGTTGGCACACCTCCGTATTTATTATTATATTTCATGTCATACTTAGACAAATCGTTGTCCGCACATCGCATAGCGACTAATTTAATCACCCATATTTCCAAAACCTAAGTTTTTAAGGTAACTTGGGTGGTATAGTACTAAATTTCAGGACCTATTCTTTCATCCTACGTGTACGTCATGCTGACACACTGCCGTATTTATTTTATATTTTATGTCAAACTTAGGTGGATCGCTCTCCACACATCGAAAGCGACTATTTTAATCACCCGCATATCCAAAACCTAAGTTTTTAAGGTAACTTGGGTGGTATAGTACTAAAGTTCTGGACCTATTCTATCATCCTATGTGTACGTCAAGTTGGCACACCTCCGTATTTTTTATATTTCGTGTCAAACTTCGACATATCTCTGTCCGCACATCTCAATGCGACTACTTTAATCAGCCATATTTCCAAAACCTAAGTTTTTACGGTAACTTGGGTGGTATAATACAGAAGTTCTGGTCCTATTCTATCACTCTACGTGTACGTAATGTTGGCACACCTCCGTATTTATTATTATATTTCATGTCATACTTAGACAAATCGTTGTCCGCACATCGCATAGCGACTAATTTAATCACCCATATTTCCAAAACCTAAGTTTTTACGGTAACTTGGGTGGTATAATACAGAAGTTCTGGTCCTATTCTATCACCCTATGTGTACGTCATGTATCCACAATTCCGTATTTATTTTTATATTTCATGTCAAACTTAGACAAATCGTTGTCCGCACATCGCATAGCGACTAATTTAATCACCCATATTTCCAAAACCTAAGTTTTTACGGTAACTTGGGTGGTATAATACAGAAGTTCTGGTCCTATTCTATCACCCTATGTGTACGTCATGTATCCACAATTCCGTATTTATTTTTATATTTCATGTCAAACTTAGACAAAATCGTCGTCCGCACATCGCATAGCGACTAATTTAATCACCCGTATTTCCAAAACCTAAGTTTTTAAGGTAACTTGGGTGTTATAGTACTAAAGTTCTGGACCTATTCTATCATCCTATGTGTACGTCATGTTGGCACACCTCCGTACTTTTTTTATATTTCGTGTCAAACTTCGACAAATCTCTGTCCGCACATCTCAATGCGACTACTTTAATCAGCCATATTTCCAAAACCTAAGTTTTTACGGTAACTTGGGTGGTATAATACAGAAGTTCTGGTCCTATTTCATCACCCTACGTGTACGTCATGCTGACACACTGCCGTATTTATTTTATATTTTATGTCAAACTTATGTGGATCTCTGTCTACACATCCAAAGCGACTATTTTAATCACCCGTATTTCCAAAACCTAAGTTTTTAAGGTAACTTGGGTGGTATAGTACTAAAGTTCTGGACCTATTCTATCATCCTATGTGTACGTCATGCTGGCACACCTCCGTATTTTTTTTATATTTCGTGTCAAACTTCGACAAATCTCTGTCCGCACATCTCAATGCGACTACTTTAATCAGCCATATTTCCAAAACCTAAGTTTTTACGGAAACTTGGGTGGTATAATACAGAAGTTCTGGTCCTATTCTATCACCCTACGTGTACGTAATGATGGCACACCTCCGTATTTATTATTATATTTCATGTCATACTTAGACAAATCGTTGTCCGCACATCGCATAGCGACTAATTTAATCACCCATATTTCCAAAACCTAAGTTTTTACGGTAACTTGGGTGGTATAATACAGAAGTTCTGGTCCTATTCTATCACCCTATGTGTACGTCATGTATCCACAATTCCGTATTTATTTTTATATTTCATGTCAAACTTAGACAAATCGTTGTCCGCACATCGCATAGCGACTAATTTAATCACCCATATTTCCAAAACCTAAGTTTTTACGGTAACTTGGGTGGTATAATACAGAAGTTCTGGTCCTCTTCTATCACCCTATGTGTACGTCATGTATCCACAATTCCGTGTTTATTTTTATATTTCATGTCAAACTTAGACAAATCGTTGTCCGCACATCGCATAGCGACTAATTTAATCACCCTTATTTCCAAAACCTAAGTTTTTAAGGTAACTTGGGTGGTATAATACTAAATTTCAGGACCTATTCTATCATCCTATGTGTACGTCATGTTGGCACACCTCCGTATTTATTTTTATATTTCATGTCAAACTTAGACTAATCTCTGTCCGCACATCTCAATGCGACTACTTTAATCAGCCATATTTCCAAAACCTAAATTTTTACGGTAACTTGGGTGGTATAATACAGAAGTTCTGGTCCTATTCTATCACTCTACGTGTACGTAATGTTGGCACACCTCCGTATATATTATTTTATTTCATGTCATACTTAGACAAATCGTTGTCCGCACATCGCATAGCGACTAATTTAATCACCCATATTTCCAAAACCTAAGTTTTTAAGGTAACTTGGGTGGTATAGTACTAAATTTCAGGACCTATTCTTTCATCCTACGTGTACGTCATGCTGACACACTGCCGTATTTATTTTATATTTTATGTCAAACTTAGGTGGATCGCTGTCAACACATCCAAAGCGACTATTTTAATCACCCGTATTTCCAAAACCTAAGTTTTTAAGGTAACTTGGGTGGTATAGTACTAAAGTTCTGGACCTATTCTATCATCCTATGTGTACGTCAAGTTGGCACACCTCCATATTTTTTTTATATTTCGTGTCAAACTTCGACATTTCTCTGTCCGCACATCTCAATGCGACTACTTTAATCAGCCATATTTCTAAAACCTAAGTTTTTACGGTAACTTGGGTGGTATAATACAGAAGTTCTGGTCCTATTCTATCACTCTACGTGTACGTAATGTTGGCACACCTCCGTATTTATTATTATATTTCATGTCATACTTAGACAAATCGTTGTCCGCACATCGCATAGCGACTAATTTAATCACCCATATTTCCAAAACCTAAGTTTTTAAGGTAACTTGGGTGGTATAGTACTAAGGTTCTGGTCCTATTCTTTCATCCTACGTGTACGTCATGCTGACACACTGCCGTATTTATTTTATATTTTATGTCAAACTTAGGTGGATCGCTGTCCACACATCCAAAGCGACTATTTTAATTACCCGTATTTCCAAAACCTACGTTTTTAAGGTAACTTGGGTGGTATAGTACTAAAGTTCTGGACCTATTCTATCATCCTATGTGTACGTCATGTTGGCACACCTCCGTATTTTTTTTATATTTCGTGTCAAACTTCGACAAATCTCTGTCCGCACATCTCAATGCGACTACTTTAATCAGCCATATTTACAAAACCTAAGTTTTTACGGTAACTTGGGTGGTATAATACAAAAGTTCTGGTCCTATTCTATCACCCTACGTGTACGTAATGTTGGCACACCTCCGTATTTATTATTATATTTCATGTCATACTTAGACAAATCGTTGTCCGCACATCGCATAGCGACTAATTTAATCACCCATATTTCCAAAACCTAAGTTTTTAAGGTAACTTGGGTGGTATAGTACTAAAGTTCTGGTCCTATTCTTTCATCCTACGTGTACGTCATGCTGACACACTGCCGTATTTATTTCATATTTTATGTCAAACTTAGGTGGATCGCTGTCCACACATCCAAAGCGACTATTTTAATCACCCGTATTTCCAAAACCTAAGTTTTGACGGTAACCTGAGTGGTATAATAATATAGTTCTAATCCTATTCTAGCACCCAATGTGTACGTCATGTATCCGAAATTCTGTATTTATTTTTATATTTAATGTCAAATTTAGACAAATCGTTGTCCGCACATCGCATAGCGACTAATTTAATCACCCATATTTCCAAAACCTAAGTTTTTACGGTAACTTGGGTGGTATAATACAAACGTTCTGGTCCTATTCTATCACCCTATGTGTACGTCATGTATCCACAATTCCGTATTTATTTTTATATTTCATGTCAAACTTCGACAAATCTCTGTCCGCACATCTCAATGCGACTACTTTAATCAGCCGTATTTCCAAAACCTAAGTTTTTACGGTAACTTGGGTGGTATAGTACTAAAGTTCTGGACCTATTCTATCACCCTACGTGTACGTAATGTTGGCACACCTCCGTATTTATTATTATATTTCATGTCATACTTAGACAAATCTCTGTCCGCACATCTCAATGCGACTACTTTAATCAGCCATATTTCCAAAACCTAAGTTTTTACGGTAACTTGGGTGGTATAATACAGAAGTTCTGGTCCTATTCTATCACCCTACGTGTACGTAATGTTGGCACACCTCCGTATTTATTATTATATTTCATGTCATACTTAGACAAATCGTTGTCCGCACATCGCATAGCGACTAATTTAATCACCCATATTTCCAAAACCTAAGTTTTTAAGGTAACTTGGGTGGTATAGTACTAAAGTTCTGGTCCTATTCTTTCATCCTACGTGTACGTCATGCTGACACACTGTCGTATTTATTTTATATTTTATGTCAAACTTAGGTGGATCGCTGTCCACACATCCAAAGCGACTATTTTAATCACCCATATTTCCAAAACCTAAGTTTTTAAGGTAACTTGGGTGGTATAGTACTAAGATTCTGGTCCTATTCTTTCATCCTACGTGTACGTCATGCTGACACACTGCCGTATTTATTTTATATTTTATGTCAAACTTAGGTGGATCGCTGTCCACACATCCAAAGCGACTATTTTAATCACCCGTATTTCAAAAACCTAAGTTTTGACGGTCTCCTGAGTGGTAGAATAATATAGTTCTAATCCTCTTCTATCACCCAATGTGTACGTCATGTATCCAAAATTCCGTATTTATTTTATTTTTCATGTCATACTTTGACAAATCGCTGTCCGCACATCTCAATGCGACTACTTTAATCAGCCATATTTCCAAAACCTAAGTTTTTACGGTAACTTGTGTGGTATAATACAGACGTTCTGGTCCTATTCTATCACCCTACGTGTACGTCATGTATCCGCACTTCCGTATTTTTTATTATATTTCATGTCAAACTTCGACAAATCTCTGTCCGCACATCTCAATGCGACTACTTTAATCAGCCATATTTCCAAAACCTAAGTTTTTACGGTAACTTGGGTGGTATAGTACTAAAGTTCTGGACCTATTCTATCACCCTACGTGTACGTAATGTTGGCACACCTCCGTATTTATTATTATATTTCATGTCATACTTAGACAAATCTCTGTCCGCACATCTCAATGCGACTACTTTAATCAGCCATATTTCCAAAACCTAAGTTTTTAAGGTAACTTGGGTGGTATAGTACTAAAGTTCTGGTCCTATTCTTTCATCCTACGTGTACGTCATGCTGACACACTGCCGTATTTATTTCATATTTTATGTCAAACTTAGGTGGATCGCTGTCCACACATCCAAAGCGACTATTTTAATCACCCGTATTTCCAAAACCTAAGTTTTGACGGTAACCTGAGTGGTATAATAATATAGTTCTAATCCTATTCTAGCACCCAATGTGTACGTCATGTATCCGAAATTCTGTATTTATTTTTATATTTAATGTCAAATTTAGACAAATCGTTGTCCGCACATCGCATAGCGACTAATTTAATCACCCATATTTCCAAAACCTAAGTTTTTACGGTAACTTGGGTGGTATAATACAAACGTTCTGGTCCTATTCTATCACCCTATGTGTACGTCATGTATCCACAATTCCGTATTTATTTTTATATTTCATGTCAAACTTCGACAAATCTCTGTCCGCACATCTCAATGCGACTACTTTAATCAGCCGTATTTCCAAAACCTAAGTTTTTACGGTAACTTGGGTGGTATAGTACTAAAGTTCTGGACCTATTCTATCACCCTACGTGTACGTAATGTTGGCACACCTCCGTATTTATTATTATATTTCATGTCATACTTAGACAAATCTCTGTCCGCACATCTCAATGCGACTACTTTAATCAGCCATATTTCCAAAACCTAAGTTTTTACGGTAACTTGGGTGGTATAATACAGAAGTTCTGGTCCTATTCTATCACCCTACGTGTACGTAATGTTGGCACACCTCCGTATTTATTATTATATTTCATGTCATTTTTAGACAAATCGTTGTCCGCACATCGCATAGCGACTAATTTAATCACCCATATTTCCAAAACCTAAGTTTTTAAGGTAACTTGGGTGGTATAGTACTAAAGTTCTGGTCCTATTCTTTCATCCTACGTGTACGTCATGCTGACACACTGTCGTATTTATTTTATATTTTATGTCAAACTTAGGTGGATCGCTGTCCACACATCCAAAGCGACTATTTTAATCACCCATATTTCCAAAACCTAAGTTTTTAAGGTAACTTGGGTGGTATAGTACTAAGATTCTGGTCCTATTCTTTCATCCTACGTGTACGTCATGCTGACACACTGCCGTATTTATTTTATATTTTATGTCAAACTTAGGTGGATCGCTGTCCACACATCCAAAGCGACTATTTTAATCACCCGTATTTCAAAAACCTAAGTTTTGACGGTCACCTGAGTGGTAGAATAATATAGTTCTAATCCTATTCTATCACCCAATGTGTACGTCATGTATCCAAAATTCCGTATTTATTTTATTTTTCATGTCATACTTTGACAAATCGCTGTCCGCACATCTCAATGCGACTACTTTAATCAGCCATATTTCCAAAACCTAAGTTTTTACGGTAACTTGTGTGGTATAATACAGACGTTCTGGTCCTATTCTATCACCCTACGTGTACGTCATGTATCCGCACTTCCGTATTTTTTATTATATTTCATGTCAAACTTCGACAAATCTCTGTCCGCACATCTCAATGCGACTACTTTAATCAGCCATATTTCCAAAACCTAAGTTTTTACGGTAACTTGGGTGGTATAGTACTAAAGTTCTGGACCTATTCTATCACCCTACGTGTACGTAATGTTGGCACACCTCCGTATTTATTATTATATTTCATGTCATACTTAGACAAATCTCTGTCCGCACATCTCAATGCGACTACTTTAATCAGCCATATTTCCAAAACCTAAGTTTTTACGGTAACTTGGGTGGTATAATACAGAAGTTCTGGTCCTATTCTATCACCCTATGTGTACGTCATGTATCCACAATTCCGTATTTATTTTTATATTTCATGTCAAACTTAGACAAATCGTTGTCCGCACATCGCATAGCGACTAATTTAATCACCCATATTTCCAAAACCTAAGTTTTTACGGTAACTTGGTTGGTATAGTACTAAAGTTCTGGACCTATTCTATCATCCTATGTGAACGTCATGTTGGCACACCTCCGTATTTTTTTATCTTTTATGTCAAACTTCGACAAATCTCTGTCCGCACATCTCAATGCGACTACTTTAATCAGCCATATTTCCAAAACCTAAGTTTTTACGGTAACTTGGGTGGTATAGTACTAAAGTTCTGGACCTATTCTATCACCCTACGTGTAGGTAATGTTGGCACACCTCCGTATTTATTATTATATTTCATGTCATACTTAGACAAATCTCTGTCCGCACATCTCAATGCGACTACTTTATTCAGCCATATTTCCAAAACCTAAGTTTTTACGGTAACTTGGGTGGTATAATACAGAAGTTCTGGTCCTATTCTATCACCCTACGTGTACGTAATGTTGGCACACCTCTGTATTTATTATTATATTTCATGTCATACTTAGACAAATCGTTGTCCGCACATCGCATAGCGACTAATTTAATCACCCATATTTCCAAAACCTAAGTTTTTAAGGTAACTTGGGTGGTATAGTACTAAAGTTCTGGTCCTATTCTTTCATCCTACGTGTACGTCATGCTGACACACTGTCGTATTTGTTTTATATTTTATGTCAAACTTAGGTGGATCGCTGTCCACACATCCAAAGCGACTATTTTAATCACCCGTATTTCCAAAACCTAAGTTTTTAAGGTAACTTGGGTGGTATAGTACTAAAGTTCTGGACCTATTCTATCATCCTATTTGTACGTCAAGTTGGCACACCTCCGTATTTTTTTTATATTTCGTGTCAAACTTCGACATATCTCTGTCCGCACATCTCAATGCGACTACTTTAATCAGCCATATTTCCAAAACCTAAGTTTTTACGGTAACTTGGGTGGTATAATACAGAAGTTCTGGTCCTATTCTATCACTCTACGTGTACGTAATGTTGGCAAACCTCCGTATTTATTATTATATTTCATGTCATACTTAGACAAATCGTTGTCCGCACATCGCATAGGGACTAATTTAATCACCCATATTTCCAAAACCTAAGTTTTTAAGGTAACTTGGGTGGTATAATACTAAATTTCAGGACCTATTCTATCATCCTATGTGTACGTCATGTTGGCACACCTCCGTATTTATTTTTATATTTCATGTCAAACTTAGATAAATCGTTGTCCGCACATCTCAATGCGACTACTTTAATCAGCCATATTTCCAAAACCTAAGTTTTTACGGTAACTTGGGTGGTATAATACAGAAGTTCTGGTCCTATTCTATCACCCTACGTGTACGTAATGTTGGCACACCTCCGTATTTATTATTATATTTCATGTCATACTTAGACAAATCGTTGTCCGCACATCGCATAGCGACTAATTTAATCACCCATATTTCCAAAACCTAAGTTTTTAAGGTAACTTGGGTGGTATAGTACTAAAGTTCTGGTCCTATTCTTTCATCCTACGTGTACGTCATGCTGACACACTGCCGTATTTGTTTTATATTTTATGTCAAACTTAGGTGGATCGCTGTCCACACATCCAAAGCGACTATTTTAATCACCCGTATTTCCAAAACCTAAGTTTTGACGGTAACCTGAGTGGTATAATAATATAGTTCTAATCCTATTCTATCACCCAATGTGTACGTCATGTATCCAAAATTCCGTATTTATTTTATTTTTCATGTCATACTTTGACAAATCGCTGTCCGCACATCTCAATGCGACTACTTTAATCAGCCATATTTCCAAAACCTAAGTTTTTACGGTAACTTGGGTGGTATAATACAGACGTTCTGGTCCTATTCTATCACCCTACGTGTACGTCATGTATCCACAATTCCGTATTTATTATTATATTTCATGTCAAACTTCGACAAATCTCTGTCCGCACATCTCAATGCGACTACTTTAATCAGCCATATTTCCAAAACCTAAGTTTTTACGGTAACTTGGGTGGTATAGTACTAAAGTTCTGGACCTATTCTATCACCCTACGTGTAGGTAATGTTGGCACACCTCCGTATTTATTATTATATTTCATGTCATACTTAGACAAATCTCTGTCCGCACATCTCAATGCGACTACTTTATTCAGCCATATTTCCAAAACCTAAGTTTTTACGGTAACTTGGGTGGTATAATACAGAAGTTCTGGTCCTATTCTATCACCCTACGTGTACGTAATGTTGGCACACCTCCGTATTTATTATTATATTTCATGTCATACTTAGACAAATCGTTGTCCGCACATCGCATAGCGACTAATTTAATCACCCATATTTCCAAAACCTAAGTTTTTAAGGTAACTTGGGTGGTATAGTACTAAAGTTCTGGTCCTATTCTTTCATCCTACGTGTACGTCATGCTGACACACTGCCGTATTTATTTTATATTTTATGTCAAACTTAGGTGGATCGCTGTCCACACATCCAAAGCGACTATTTTAATTACCCGTATTTCCAAAACCTACGTTTTTAAGGTAACTTGGGTGGTATAGTACTAAAGTTCTGGACCTATTCTATCATCCTATGTGTACGTCATGTTGGCACACCTCCGTATTTTTTTTATATTTCGTGTCATACTTCGACAAATCTCTGTCCGCACATCTCAATGCGACTACTTTAATCAGCCATATTTCCAAAACCTAAGTTTTTACGGTAACTTGGGTGGTATAATACAGAAGTTCTGGTCCTATTCTATCACCCTACGTGTACGTAATGTTGGCACACCTCCGTATTTATTATTATATTTCATGTCATACTTAGACAAATCGTTGTCCGCACATCGCATAGCGACTAATTTAATCACCCATATTTCCAAAACCTAAGTTTTTAAGGTAACTTGGGTGGTATAGTACTAAAGTTCTGGTCCTATTCTTTCATCCTACGTGTACGTCATGCTGACACACTGCCGTATTTATTTTATATTTTATGTCAAACTTAGGTGGATCGCTGTCCACACATCCAAACCGACTATTTTAATCACCCGTATTTCCAAAACCTAAGTTTTGACGGTAACCTGAGTGGTATAATAATATAGTTCTAATCCTATTCTAGCACCCAATGTGTACGTCATGTATCCAAAATTCTGTATTTATTTTTATATTTCATGTCAAACTTAGACAAATCGTTGTCCGCACATCGCATAGCGACTAATTTAATCACCCATATTTCCAAAACCTAAGTTTTTACGGTAACTTGGGTGGTATAAAACAGAAGTTCTGGTCCTATTCTATCACCCTATGTGTACGTCATGTATCCACAATTCCGTATTTATTTTTATATTTCATGTCAAACTTCGACAAATCTCTGTCCGCACATCTCAATGCGACTACTTTAATCAGCCATATTTCCAAAACCTAAGTTTTTACGGTAACTTGGGTGGTATAGTACTAAAGTTCTGGACCTATTCTATCACCCTACGTGTACGTAATGTTGGCACACCTCCGTATTTATTATTATATTTCATGTCATACTTAGACAAATCTCTGTCCGCACATCTCAATGCGACTACTTTAATCAGCCATATTTCCAAAACCTAAGTTTTTACGGTAACTTGGGTGGTATAATACAGAAGTTCTGGTCCTATTCTATCACCCTACGTGTACGTAATGTTGGCACACCTCCGTATTTATTATTATATTTCATGTCATACTTAGACAAATCGTTGTCCGCACATCGCATAGCGACTAATTTAATCACCCATATTTCCAAAACCTAAGTTTTTAAGGTAACTTGGGTGGTATAGTACTAAAGTTCTGGTCCTATTCTTTCATCCTACGTGTAGGTCATGCTGACACACTGCCGTATTTATTTTATATTTTATGTCAAACTTAGGTGGATCGCTGTCCACACATCCAAAGCGACTATTTTAATCACCCGTATTTCCAAAACCTAAGTTTTTAAGGTAACTTGGGTGGTATAGTACTAAAGTTCTGGACCTATTCTATCATCCTATGTGTACGTCATGTTGGCACACCTCCGTATTTTTTTATATTTCGTGTCAAACTTCGACAAATCTCTGTCCGAACATCTCAATGCGACTACTTTAATCAGCCATATTTCCAAAACCTAATTTTTTAAGGTAACTTGGGTGGTATAGTACTAAAGTTCTGGTCCTATTCTTTCATCCTACGTGTACGTCATGCTGACACACTGTCGTATTTATTTTATATTTTATGTCAAACTTAGGTGGATCGCTGTCCACACATCCAAAGCGACTATTTTAATCACCCGTATTTCCAAAACCTAAGTTTTTAAGGTAACTTGGGTGGTATAGTACTAAAGTTCTGGACCTATTCTATCATCCTATGTGTACGTCATGTTGGCACACCTCCGTATTTTTTTTATATTTCGTGTCAAACTTCGACAAATCTCTGTCCGCACATCTCAATGCGACTACTTTAATCAGCCATATTTCCAAAACCTAAGTTTTTACGGTAACTTGGGTGGTATAATACAGAACTTCTGGTCCTATTCTATCACCCTACGTGTACGTAATGTTGGCACACCTCCGTATTTATTATTATATTTCATGTCATACTTAGACAAATCGTTGTCCGCACATCGCACAATTTTATTTATTTTATTTATTTTATTTTATATTTTATGTCAAACTTAGGTGGATCACTGTCCACACAGCCAAAGCGACTATTTTAATCACCCGTATTTCCAAAACCTAAGTTTTTAAGGTAACTTGGGTGGTATAGTACTAAAGTTCTGGACCTATTCTATCATCCTATGTGTACGTCATGTTGGCACACCTCCGAATTTTTTTTTATATTTCGTGTCAAACTTCGACAAATCTCTGTCCGCACATCTCAATGCGACTACTTGAATCAGCCATATTTCCAAAACCTAAGTTTTTACGGTAACTTGGGTGGTATAATACAGAAGTTCTGGTCCTATTCTATCACCCTATGTGTACGTCATGTATCCACATTTCCGTATTTATTTTTATATTTCATGTCAAACTTAGACAAATCGTTGTCCGCACATCGCATAGCGACTAATTTAATCACCCATATTTCCAAAACCTAAGTTTTTACGGTAACTTGGGTGGTATTATACAGAAGTTCTGGTCCTATTCTATCACCCTATGTGTACGTCATGTATCCACAATTCCGTATTTATTTTTATATTTCATGTCAAACTTAGACAAATCGTTGTCCGCACATCGCATAGCGACTAATTTAATCACCCATATTTCCAAAACCTAAGTTTTTACGGTAACTTTGGTGGTATAATACTAAATTTCAGGACCTATTCTATCATCCTATGTGTACGTCATGTTGGCACACTTCCGTATTTATTTAATTTTTCATGTCATACTTTGACAAATCGCTGTCCGCACATCTCAATGCGACTACTTTAATCAGCCATATTTCCAAAACCTAAGTTTTTACGGTAACTTGGGTGGTATAATACAGAAGTTCTGGTCCTATTCTATCACCCTACGTGTACGTAATGTTGGCACACCTCCGCATTTATTATTATATTTCATGTCATAATTAGACAAATCGTTGTCCGCACATCGCATAGCGACTAATTTAATCACCCATATTTCCAAAACCTAAGTTTTTAAGGTAACTTGGGTGGTATAGTACTAAAGTTCTGGTCCTATTCTTTCATCCTACGTGTACGTCATGTTGGCACACTTCCGTATTTATTTTATTTTTCATGTCATACTTTGACAAATCGCTGTCCGCACATCTCAATGCGACTACTTTAATCAGCCATATTTCCAAAACCTAAGTTTTTAAGGTAACTTGGGTGGTATAGTACTAAAGTTCTGGACCTATTCTATCATCCTATGTGTACGTCATGTTGGCACACCTCCGTATTTTTTTTATATTTCGTGTCAAACTTCGACAAATCTCTGTCCGCACATCTCAATGCGACTACTTTAATCAGCCATATTTCCTAAACCTAAGTTTTTACGGTAACTTGGGTGGTATAATACAGAAGTTCTGGTCCTATTTCATCACCCTACGTGTACGTCATGCTGACACACTGCCGTATTTATTTTATATTTTATGTCAAACTTAGACAAATCGTTGTCCGCACATCGCATAGCGACTAATTTAATCACCCATATTTCCAAAACCTAAGTTTTTACGGTAACTTGGGTGGTATAATATAGAAGTTCTGGTCCTATTCTATCACCCTACGTGTACGTAATGTTGGCACACCTCCGTATTTTTTTTATATTTCGTGTCAAACTTCGACAAATCTCTGTCCGCACATCTCAATGCGACTACTTTAATCAGCCATATTTCCAAAACCTAAGTTTTTACGGTAACTTGGGTGGTATAATACAAAAGTTCTGGTCCTATTCTATCACCCTATGTGTACGTCATGTATCCACAATTCCGTATTTATTTTTATATTTCATGTCAAACTTAGACAAATCGTTGTCCGCACATCGCATAGCGACTAATTTAATCACCCATATTTCCAAAACCTAAGTTTTTAAGGTAACTTGGGTGGTATAATACTAAATTTCAGGACCTATTCTATCATCCTATGTGTACCTCATATTGGCACACTTCCGTATTTATTTTATTTTTCATGTCATACTTTGACAAATCGCTGTCCACACATCTCAATGCGACTACTTTAATCAGCCATATTTCCAAAACCTAAGTTTTTACGGTAACTTGGGTGGTATTATACAGAAGTTCTGGTCCTATTTCATCACCCTACGTGTACGTCATGCTAACACACTGCCGTATTTATTTTATATTTTATGTCAAACTTAGGTGGATCACTGTCCACACATCCAAAGGGACTATTTTAATCACCCGTATTTCCAAAACCTAAGTTTTTAAGGTAACTTGGGTTGTATAGTACTAAAGTTCTGGTCCTATTCTTTCATCCTACGTGAACGTCATGCTGAAACACTGCCGTATTTATTTTATATTTTATGTCAAACTTAGACAAATCGTTGTCCGCACATCGCATAGCGACTAATTTAATCACCCATATTTCCAAAACCTAAGTTTTTACGGTAACTTGGGTGGTATAGTACTAAAGTTCTGGACCTATTCTATCATCCTATGTGTACGTCATGTTGGCACACCTCCGTATTTTTTTATATTTCGTGTCAAACTTCGACAAATCGTTGTCCGCACATCGCATAGCGACTAATTTAATCAGCCATATTTCCAAAACCTAAGTTTTTACGGTAACTTGGGTGGTATAATACAGAAGTTCTGGTCCTATTCTATCACCCTACGTGTACGTAATGTTGGCACACCTCCGTATTTATTATTATATTTCATGTCATACTTAGACAAATCGTTGTCCGCACATCGCATAGCGACTAATTTAATCACCCATATTTCCAAAACCTAAGTTTTTAAGGTAACTTGGGTGGTATAGTACTAAAGTTCTGGTCCTATTTTTTAATCCTACGTGTACGTCATGCTGACACACTGCCGTATTTATTTTATTTTTCATGTCATACTTTGACAAATCGCTGTCCGCACATCTCAATGCGACTACTTTAATCAGCCATATTTCCAAAACCTAAGTTTTTACGGTAACTTGGGTGGTATAATACAGAAGTTCTGGTCCTATTCTATCACCCTACGTGTACGTAATGTTGGCACACCTCCGTATATATTTTTATATTTCTTGTCATACTTAGACAAATCGTTGTCCGCACATCGCATAGCGACTAATTTAATCACCCATATTTCCAAAACCTAAGTTTTTACGGTAACTTGGGTGGTATAGTACTAAAGTTCTGGACCTATTCTATCATCCTATGTGTACGTCATGTTGGCACACCTCCGTATTTTTTTTATATTTCGTGTCAAACTTCGACAAATCGTTGTCCGCACATCGCATAGCGACTAATTTAATCAGCCATGTTTCCAAAACCTAAGTTTTTACGGTAACTTGGGTGGTATAATACAGAAGTTCTGGTCCTATTCTATCACCCTATGTGTACGTCATGTATCCACAATTCCGTATTTATTTTTATATTTCATGTCAAACTTAGACAAATCGTTGTCCGCACATCGCATAGCGACTAATTTAAAAACCCATACTTCCAAAACCTAAGTTTTTACGGTAACTTGGGTAGTATAATACAGAAGTTCTGGTCCTATTTTATCACCCTATGTGTACGTCATGTATCCACAATTCCGTATTTATTTTTATATTTCATGTCAAACTTAGACAAATCGCTGTCCGCACATCTCAATGCGACTACTTTAATCAGCCATATTTCCAAAACCTAAGTTTTTACGGTAACTTGGGTGGTATAGTACTAAAGTTCTGGACCTATTCTATCATCCTATATGTACGTCATGTTGGCACACCTCCGTATTTTTTTTATATTTCGTGTCAAACTTCGACAAATCTCTGTCCGCACATCTCAATGCGACTACTTTAATCAGCCATATTTCCAAAACCTAAGTTTTTACGGTAACTTGGGTGGTATAATACAGAAGTTCTGGTCCTATTCTATCACCCTACGTGTACGTAATGTTGGCACACCTCCGTATTTATTATTATATTTCATGTCATACTTAGACAAATCGTTGTCCGCTCATCGCATAGCGACTAATTTAATCACCCATATTTCCAAAACCTAAGTTTTTACGGTAACTTGGGTGGTATAATACAGAAGTTCTGGTCCTATTCTATCACCCTATGTGTTCGTCATGTATCCACAATTCCGTATTTTTTTTTATATTTCATGTCAAACTTAGACAAATCGTTGTCCGCACATCGCATAGCGACTAATTTAATCACCCATATTTCCAAAACCTAAGTTTTTACGGTAACTTGGGTGGTATAATACAGACGTTCTGGTCCTATTCTATCACCCTATGTGTACGTCATGTATCCACAATTCCGTATTTATTTTTATATTTCATGTCAAACTTAGAAAATCGTTGTCCGCACATCGCATAGCGACTAATTTAATCACCCATATTTCCAAAACCTAAGTTTTTGAGGTAACTTGGGTGGTATAATACTAAATTTCAGGACCTATTCTATCACCCTATGTGTACGTCATGTTGGCACACTTCCGTATTTATTTTATTTTTCATGTCATACTTTGACAAATCGCTGTCCGCACATCTCAATGCGACTACTTTAATCAGCCATATTTCCAAAACCTAAGTTTTTACGGTAACTTGGGTGGTATAATACAGAAGTTCTGGTCCTATTCTATCACCCTATGTGTACGTCATGTATCCACAATTTCGTATTTATTTTTATATTTCATGTCAAACTTAGACAAATCGTTGTCCGCACATGGCATAGCGACTAATTTAATCACCCATATTTCCAAAACCTAAGTTTTTACGGTAACTTGGGTGGTATAATACAGAAGTTCTGGTCCTATTCTATCACCCTATGTGTTCGTCATGTATCCACAATTCCGTATTTTTTTTTATATTTCATGTCAAACTTAGACAAATCGTTGTCCGCACATCGCATAGCGACTAATTTAATCACCCATATTTCCAAAACCTAAGTTTTTACGGTAACTTGGGTGGTATAATACAGACGTTCTGGTCCTATTCTATCACCCTATGTGTACGTCATGTATCCACAATTCCGTATTTATTTTTATATTTCATGTCAAACTTAGAAAATCGTTGTCCGCACATCGCATAGCGACTAATTTAATCACCCATATTTCCAAAACCTAAGTTTTTGAGGTAACTTGGGTGGTATAATACTAAATTTCAGGACCTATTCTATCACCCTATGTGTACGTCATGTTGGCACACTTCCGTATTTATTTTATTTTTCATGTCATACTTTGACAAATCGCTGTCCGCACATCTCAATGCGACTACTTTAATCAGCCATATTTCCAAAACCTAAGTTTTTACGGTAACTTGGGTGGTATAATACAGAAGTTCTGGTCCTATTCTATCACCCTATGTGTACGTCATGTATCCACAATTTCGTATTTATTTTTATATTTCATGTCAAACTTAGACAAATCGTTGTCCGCACATGGCATAGCGACTAATTTAATCACCCATATTTCCAAAACCTAAGTTTTTAAGGTAACTTGGGTGGTATAATACTAAATTTCAGGACCTATTCTATCATCCTATGTGTACGTCATGTTGGCACACTTCCGTATTTATTTTATTTTTCATGTCATACTTTGACAAATCGCTGTCCGCACATCTCAATGCGACTACTTTAATCAGCCATATTTCCAAAACCTAAGTTTTTACGGTAACTTGGGTGGTATAATACAGAAGTTCTGGTCCTATTCTATCACCCTACGTGTACGTAATGTTGGCACACCTCCGTTTTTATTATTATATTTCATGTCATACTTAGACAAATCGTTGTCCGCACATCGCATAGCGACTAATTTAATCACCCATATTTCCAAAACCTAAGTTTTTAAGGTAACTTGGGTGGTATAGTACTAAAGTTCTGGTCCTATTCTTTAATCCTACGTGTACGTCATGCTGACACACTGCCGTATTTATTTTATTTTTCATGTCATACTTTGACAAATCGCTGTCCGCACATCTCAATGCGACTACTTTAATCAGCCATATTTCCAAAACCTAAGTTTTTACGGTAACTTGGGTGGTATAATACAGAAGTTCTGGTCCTATTCTATCACCCTACGTGTACGTAATGTTGGCACACCTCCGTATTTATTATTATATTTCATGTCATACTTAGACAAATCGTTGTCCGCACATCGCATAGCGACTAATTTAATCACCCATATTTCCAAAACCTAAGTTTTTACGGTAACTTGGGTGGTATAGTACTAAAGTTCTGGACCTATTCTATCATCCTATGTGTACGTCATGTTGGCACACCTCCGTATTTTTTTTATATTTCGTGTCAAACTTCGACAAATCGTTGTCCGCACATCGCATAGCGACTAATTTAATCAGCCATGTTTCCAAAACCTAAGTTTTTACGGTAAATTGGGTGGTATAATACAGAAGTTCTGGTCCTATTCTATCACCCTATGTGTACGTCATGTATCCACAATTCCGTATTTATTTTTATATTTCATGTCAAACTTAGACAAATCGTTGTCCGCACATCGCATAGCGACTAATTTAATCACCCATATTTCCAAAACCTAAGTTTTTAAGGTAACTTGGGTGGTATAATACTAAATTTCAGGACCTATTCTATCATCCTATGTGTACGTCATGTTGGCACACTTCCGTATTTATTTTATTTTTCATGTCATACTTTGACAAATCGCTGTCCGCACATCTCAATGCGACTACTTTAATCAGCCATATTTCCAAAACTTAAGTTTTTACGGTAACTTGGGTGGTATAATACAGAAGTTCTGGTCCTATTCTATCACCCTACGTGTACGTAATGTTGGCACACCTCCGTATTTATTATTATATTTCATGTCATACTTAGACAAATCGTTGACCGCTCATCGCATAGCGACTGATTTAATCACCCATATTTCCAAAACCTAAGTTTTTACGGTAACTTGGGTGGTATAATACAGAAGTTCTGGTCCTATTCTATCACCCAATGTGTACGTCATGTATCCACAATTCCGTAATTTTTTTTATATTTCATGTCAAACTTAGACAAATCGTTGTCCGCACATCGCATAGCGACTAATTTAATCACCCATATTTCCAAAACCTAAGTTTTTACGGTAACTTGGGTGGTATAATACAGACGTTCTGGTCCTATTCTATCACCCTATGTGTACGTCATGTATCCACAATTCCGTATTTATTTTTATATATCATGTCAAACTTAGAAAATCGTTGTCCGCACATCGCATAGCGACTAATTTAATCACCCATATTTCCAAAACCTAAGTTTTTAAGGTAACTTGGGTGGTATAATACTAAATTTCAGGACCTATTCTATCACCCTATGTGTACGTCATGTTGGCACACTTCCGTATTTATTTTATTTTTCATGTCATACTTTGACAAATCGCTGTCCGCACATCTCAATGCGACTACTTTAATCAGCCATATTTCCAAAACCTAAGTTTTTACGGTAACTTGGGTGGTATAATACAGAAGTTCTGGTCCTATTCTATCACCCTACGTGTACGTAATGTTGGCACACCTCCGTATTTATTATTATATTTCATGTCATACTTAGACAAATCGTTGTCCGCACATCGCATAGCGACTAATTTAATCACCCATATTTCCAAAACCTAAGTTTTTAAGGTAACTTGGGTGGTATAGTACTAAAGTTCTGGTCCTATTCTTTCATCCTACGTGTACGTCATGTTGGCACACTTCCGTATTTATTTTATTTTTCATGTCATACTTTGACAAATCGCTGTCCGCACATCTCAATGCGACTACTTTAATCAGCCATATTTCCAAAACCTAAGTTTTTACGGTAACTTGGGTGGTATAATACAGAAGTTCTGGTCCTATTTCATCACCCTACTTGTACGTCATGCTGACACACTGCCGTATTTATTTTATATTTTATGTCAAACTTAGGTGGATCACTGTCCACACAGCCAAAGCGACTATTTTAATCACCCGTATTTCCAAAACCTAAGTTTTTAAGGTAACTTGGGTGGTATAGTACTAAAGTTCTGGTCCTATTCTTTAATCCTACGTGTACGTCATGCTGACACACTGCCGTATTTATTTTATTTTTCATGTCATACTTTGACAAATCGCTGTCCGCACATCTCAATGCGACTACTTTAATCAGCCATATTTCCAAAACCTAAGTTTTTACGGTAACTTGGGTGGTATAATACAGAAGTTCTGGTCCTATTCTATCACCCTACGTGTACGTAATGTTGGCACACCTCCGTATTTATTATTATATTTCATGTCATACTTAGACAAATCGTTGTCCGCACATCGCATAGCGACTAATTTAATCACCCATATTTCCAAAACCTAAGTTTTTACGGTAACTTGGGTGGTATAGTACTAAAGTTCTGGACCTATTCTATCATCCTATGTGTACGTCATTTTGGCACACCTCCGTATTTTTTTTATATTTCGTGTCAAACTTCGACAAATCGTTGTCCGCACATCGCATAGCGACTAATTTAATCAGCCATGTTTCCAAAACCTAAGTTTTTACGGTAAATTGGGTGGTATAATACAGAAGTTCTGGTCCTATTCTATCACCCTATGTGTACGTCATGTATCCACAATTCCGTATTTATTTTTATATTTCATGTCAAACTTAGACAAATCGTTGTCCGCACATCGCATAGCGACTAATTTAATCACCCATATTTCCAAAACCTAAGTTTTTAAGGTAACTTGGGTGGTATAATACTAAATTTCAGGACCTATTCTATCATCCTATGTGTACGTCATGTTGGCACACTTCCGTATTTATTTTATTTTTCATGTCATACTTTGACAAATCGCTGTCCGCACATCTCAATGCGACTACTTTAATCAGCCATATTTCCAAAACCTAAGTTTTTACGGTAACTTGGGTGGTATAATACAGAAGTTCTGGTCCTATTCTATCACCCTACGTGTACGTAATGTATCCACAATTCCGTAATTTTTTTTATATTTCATGTCAAACTTAGACAAATCTTTGTCCGCACATCGCATAGCGACTAATTTAATCACCCATATTTCCAAAACCTAAGTTTTTACGGTAACTTGGGTGGTATAATACAGACGTTCTGGTCCTATTCTATCACCCTATGTGTACGTCATGTATCCACAATTCCGTATTTATTTTTATATATCATGTCAAACTTAGAAAATCGTTGTCCGCACATCGCATAGCGACTAATTTAATCACCCATATTTCCAAAACCTAAGTTTTTAAGGTAACTTGGGTGGTATAATACTAAATTTCAGGACCTATTCTATCACCCTATGTGTACGTCATGTTGGCACACTTCCGTATTTATTTTATTTTTCATGTCATACTTTGACAAATCGCTGTCCGCACATCTCAATGCGACTACTTTAATCAGCCATATTTCCAAAACCTAAGTTTTTACGGTAACTTGGGTGGTATAATACAGAAGTTCTGGTCCTATTCTATCACCCTACGTGTACGTAATGTTGGCACACCTCCGTATTTATTATTATATTTCATGTCATACTTAGACAAATCGTTGTCCGCACATCGCATAGCGACTAATTTAATCACCCATATTTCCAAAACCTAAGTTTTTAAGGTAACTTGGGTGGTATAGTACTAAAGTTCTGGTCCTATTCTTTCATCCTACGTGTACGTCATGTTGGCACACTTCCGTATTTATTTTATTTTTCATGTCATACTTTGACAAATCGCTGTCCGCACATCTCAATGCGACTACTTTAATCAGCCATATTTCCAAAACCTAAGTTTTTACGGTAACTTGGGTAGTATAATACAGAAGTTCTGGTCCTATTCTATCACCCTATGTGTACGTCATGTATCCACATTTCCGTATTTATTTTTATATTTCATGTCAAACTTAGACAAATCGTTGTCCGCACATCGCATAGCGACTAATTTAATCACCCATATTTCCAAAACCTAAGTTTTTACGGTAACTTGGGTGGTATTATACAGAAGTTCTGGTCCTATTCTATCACCCTATGTGTACGTCATGTATCCACAATTCCGTATTTATTTTTATATTTCATGTCAAACTTAGACAAATCGTTGTCCGCACATCGCATAGCGACTAATTTAATCACCCATATTTCCAAAACCTAAGTTTTTACGGTAACTTTGGTGGTATAATACTAAATTTCAGGACCTATTCTATCATCCTATGTGTACGTCATGTTGGCACACTTCCGTATTTATTTAATTTTTCATGTCATACTTTGACAAATCGCTGTCCGCACATCTCAATGCGACTACTTTAATCAGCCATATTTCCAAAACCTAAGTTTTTACGGTAACTTGGGTGGTATAATACAGAAGTTCTGGTCCTATTCTATCACCCTACGTGTACGTAATGTTGGCACACCTCCGCATTTATTATTATATTTCATGTCATAATTAGACAAATCGTTGTCCGCACATCGCATAGCGACTAATTTAATCACCCATATTTCCAAAACCTAAGTTTTTAAGGTAACTTGGGTGGTATAGTACTAAAGCTCTGGTCCTATTCTTTAATCCTACGTGTACGTCATGCTGACACACTGCCGTATTTATTTTATTTTTCATGTCATACTTTGACAAATCGCTGTCCGCACATCTCAATGCGACTACTTTAATCAGCCATATTTCCAAAACCTAAGTTTTTACGGTAACTTGGGTGGTATAATACAGAAGTTCTGGTCCTATTCTATCACCCTACGTGTACGTAATGTTGGCACACCTCCGTATTTATTATTATATTTCATGTCATACTTAGACAAATCGTTGTCCGCACATCGCATAGCGACTAATTTAATCACCCATATTTCCAAAACCTAAGTTTTTACGGTAACTTGGGTGGTATAATACTAAAGTTCTGGACCTATTCTATCATCCTATGTGTACGTCATGTCGGCACACCTCCGTATTTTTTTATATTTCGTGTCAAACTTCGACAAATCGTTGTCCGCACATCGCATAGCGACTAATTTAATCAGCCATGTTTCCAAAACCTAAGTTTTTACGGTAACTTGGGTGGTATAATACAGAAGTTCTGGTCCTATTCTATCACCCTATGTGTACGTCATGTATCCACAATTCCGTATTTATTTTTATATTTCATGTCAAACTTAGACAAATCGTTGTCCGCACATCGCATAGCGACTAATTTAATCACCCATATTTCCAAAACCTCAGTTTTTTAAGGTAACTTGGGTGGTATAATACTAAATTTCAGGACCTATTCTATCATCCTATGTGTACGTCATGTTGGCACACTTCCGTATTTATTTTATTTTTCATGTCATACTTTGACAAATCGCAGTCCGCACATCTCAATGCGACTACTTTAATCAGCCATATTTCCAAAACCTAAGTTTTTACGGTAACTTGGGTGGTATAATACAGAAGTTCTGGTCCTATTCTATCACCCTACGTGTACGTAATGTTAACACACCTCCGTATTTATTATTATATTTCATGTCATACTTAGACAAATCGTTGTCCGCTCATCGCATAGCGACTAATTTAATCACCCATATTTCCAAAACCTAAGTTTTTACGGTAACTTGGGTGGTATAATACAGAAGTTCTGGTCCTATTCTATCACCCTATGTGTACGTCATGTATCCACAATTCCGTATTTTCTTTTATATTTCATGTCAAACTTAGACAAATCGTTGTCCGCACATCGCATAGCGACTAATTTAATCACCCATATTTCCAAAACCTAAGTTTTTACGGTAACTTGGGTGGTATAATACAGACGTTCTGGTCCTATTCTATCACCCTATGTGTACGACATGTATCCACAATTCCGTATTTATTTTTATATTTCATGTCAAACTTAGAAAATCGTTGTCCGCACATCGCATAGCGACTAATTTAATCACCCATATTTCCAAAACCTAAGTTTTTAAGGTAACTTGGGGGTATAATACTAAATTTCAGGACCTATTCTATCACCCTATGTGTACGTCATGTTGGCACACTTCCGTATTTATTTTATTTTTCATGTCATACTTTGACAAATCGCTGTCCGCACATCTCAATGCGACTACTTTAATCAGCCATATTTCCAAAACCTAAGTTTTTACGGTAACTTGGGTGGTATAATACAGAAGTTCTGGTCCTATTCTATCACCCTATGTGTACGTCATGTATCCACAATTTCGTATTTATTTTTATATTTCATGTCAAACTTAGACAAATCGTTGTCCGCACATGCATAGCGACTAATTTAATCACCCATATTTCCAAAACCTAAGTTTTTAAGGTAACTTGGGTGGTATAATACTAAATTTCAGGACCTATTCTATCATCCTATGTGTACGTCATGTTGGCACACTTCCGTATTTATTTTATTTTTCATGTCATACTTTGACAAATCGCTGTCCGCACATCTCAATGCGACTACTTTAATCAGCCATATTTCCAAAACCTAAGTTTTTACGGTAACTTGGGTGGTATAATACAGAAGTTCTGGTCCTATTCTATCACCCTATGTGTACGTCATGTATCCACAATTTCGTATTTATTTTTATATTTCATGTCAAACTTAGACAAATCGTTGTCCGCACATCGCATAGCGACTAATTTAATCACCCATATTTCCAAAACCTAAGTTTTTAAGGTAACTTGGGTGGTATAATACTAAATTTCAGGACCTATTCTATCATCCTATGTGTACGTCATGTTGGCACACTTCCGTATTTATTTTATTTTTCATGTCATACTTTGACAAATCGCTGTCCGCACATCTCAATGCGACTACTTTAATCAGCCATATTTCCAAAACCTAAGTTTTTACGGTAACTTGGGTGGTATAATACAGAAGTTCTGGTCCTATTCTATCACCCTACGTGTACGTAATGTTGGCACACCTCCGTATTTATTATTATATTTCATGTCATACTTAGACAAATCGTTGTCCGCACATCGCATAGCGACTAATTTAATCACCCATATTTCCAAAACCTAAGTTTTTAAGGTAACTTGGGTGGTATAGTACTAAAGTTCTGGTCCTATTCTTTAATCCTACATGTACGTCATGCTGACACACTGCCGTATTTATTTTATTTTTCATGTCATACTTTGACAAATCGCTGTCCGCACATCTCAATGCGACTACTTTAATCAGCCATATTTCCAAAACCTAAGTTTTTACGGTAACTCGGGTGGTATAATACAGAAGTTCTGGTCCTATTCTATCACCCTACGTGTACGTAATGTTGGCACACCTCCGTATTTATTATTATATTTCATGTCATACTTAGACAAATCGTTGTCCGCACATCGCATAGCGACTAATTTAATCACCCATATTTCCAAAACCTAAGTTTTTACGGTAACTTGGGTGGTATAGTACTAAAGTTCTGGACCTATTCTATCATCCTATGTGTACGTCATGTTGGCACACCTCCGTATTTTTTTTATATTTCGTGTCAAACTTCGACAAATCGTTGTCCGCACATCGCATAGCGACTAATTTAATCAGCCATGTTTCCAAAACCTAAGTTTTTACGGTAACTTGGGTGGTATAATACAAAAGTTCTGGTCCTATTCTATCACCCTATGTGTACGTCATGTATCCACAATTCCGTATTTATTTTTATATTTCATGTCAAACTTAGACAAATCGTTGTCCGCACATCGCATAGCGACTAATTTAATCACCCATATTTCCAAAACCTAAGTTTTTAAGGTAACTTGGGTGGTATAATACTAAATTTCAGGACCTATTCTATCATCCTATGTGTACGTCATGTTGGCACACTTCCGTATTTATTTTATTTTTCATGTCATACTTTGACAAATCGCTGTCCGCACATCTCAATGCGACTACTTTAATCAGCCATATTTCCAAAACCTAAGTTTTTACGGTAACTTGGGTGGTATAATACAAAAGTTCTGGTCCTATTCTATCACCCTACGTGTACGTAATGTTGGCACACCTCCGTATTTATTATTATATTTCTTGTCATACTTAGACAAATCGTTGTCCGCATATCGCATAGCGACTAATTTAATCACCCATATTTCCAAAACCTAAGTTTTTACGGTAACTTGGGTGATATAGTACTAAAGTTCTGGACCTATTCTATCATCCTATGTGTACGTCATGTTGGCACACCTCCGTATTTTTTTATATTTCGTGTCAAACCTCGACAAATCGTTGTCCGCACATCGCATAGCGTCTAATCAGCCATGTTTCCAAAACCTAAGTTTTTAAGGTAACTTGGGTGGTATAATACAGAAGTTCTGGTCCTATTCTATCACCCTATGTGTACGTCATGTATCCACAATTCCGTATTTATTTTTATATTTCATGTCAAACTTAGACAAATCGTTGTCCGCACATCGCATAGCGACTAATTTAATCACCCATATTTCCAAAACCTAAGTTTTTACGGTAACTTGGGTAGTATAATACAGAAGTTCTGGTCCTATTCTATCACCCTATGTGTACGTCATGTATCCACAATTCCGTATTTATTTTTATATTTCATGTCAAACTTAGACAAATCGCTGTCCGCACATCTCAATGCGACTACTTTAATCAGCCATATTTCCAAAACCTAAGTTTTTACGGTAACTTGGGTGGTATAGTACTAAAGTTCTGGACCTATTCTATCATCCTATGTGTACGTCATGTTGGCACACCTCCGTATTTTTTTTATATTTCGTGTCAAACTTCGACAAATCTCTGTCCGCACATCTCAATGCGACTACTTTAATCAGCCATATTTCCAAAACCTAAGTTTTTACGGTAACTTGGGTGGTATAATACAGAAGTTCTGGTCCTATTCTATCACCCTACGTGTACGTAATGTTGGCACACCTCCGTATTTATTATTATATTTCATGTCATACTTAGACAAATCGTTGTCCGCTCATCGCATAGCGACTAATTTAATCACCCATATTTCCAAAACCTAAGTTTTTACGGTAACTTGGGTGGTATAATACAGAAGTTCTGGTCCTATTCTATCACCCTATGTGTACGTCATGTATCCACAATTCCGTATTTTTTTTATATTTCATGTCAAACTTAGACAAATCGTTGTCCGCACATCGCGTAGCGACAAATTTAATCACCCATATTTCCAAAACCTAAGTTTTTACGGTAACTTGGGTGGTATAATACAGACGTGCTGGTCCTATTCTATCACCCTATGTGTACGTCATGTATCCACAATTCCGTATTTATTTTTATATTTCATGTCAAACTTAGAAAATCGTTGTCCGCACATCGCATAGCGACTAATTTAATCACCCATATTTCCAAAACCTAAGTTTTTAAGGTAACTTGGGTGGTATAATACTAAATTTCAGGACCTATTCTATCACCCTATGTGTACGTCATGTTGGCACACTTCCGTATTTATTTTATTTTTCATGTCATACTTTGACAAATCGCTGTCCGCACATCTCAATGCGACTACTTTAATCAGCCATATTTCCAAAACCTAAGTTTTTACGGTAACTTGGGTGGTATAATACAGAAGTTCTGGTCCTATTCTATCACCCTATGTGTACGTCATGTATCCACAATTTCGTATTTATTTTTATATTTCATGTCAAACTTAGACAAATCGTTGTCCGCACATCGCATAGCGACTAATTTAATCACCCATATTTCCAAAACCTAAGTTTTTAAGGTAACTTGGGTGGTATAATACTAAATTTCAGAACCTATTCTATCATCCTATGTGTACGTCATGTTGACACACTTCCGTATTTATTTTATTTTTCATGTCATACTTTGACAAATCGCTGTCCGCACATCTCAATGCGACTACTTTAATCAGCCATATTTCCAAAACCTAAGTTTTTACGGTAACTTGGGTGGTATAATACAGAAGTTCTGGTCCTATTCTATCACCCTACGTGTACGTAATGTTGGCACACCTCCGTATTTATTATTATATTTCATGTCATACTTAGACAAATCGTTGTCCGCACATCGCATAGCGACTAATTTAATCACCCATATTTCCAAAACCTAAGTTTTTAAGGTAACTTGGGTGGTATAGTACTAAAGTTCTGGTCCTATTCTTTAATCCTACGTGTACGTCATGCTGACACACTGCCGTATTTATTTTATTTTTCATGTCATACTTTGACAAATCGCTGTCCGCACATCTCAATGCGACTACTTTAATCAGCCATTATTTCCAAAACCTAAGTTTTAACGGTAAGTTGGGTGGTATAATACAGAAGTTCTGGTCCTATTCTATCACCCTACGTGTACGTAATGTTGGCACACCTCCGTATTTATTATTATATTTCATGTCATACTTAGACAAATCGTTGTCCGCACATCGCATAGCGACTAATTTAATCACCCATATTTCCAAAACCTAAGTTTTTACGGTAACTTGGGTGGTATAGTACTAAAGTTCTGGACCTATTCTATCATCCTATGTGTACGTCATGTTGGCACACCTCCGTATTTTTTTTATATTTCGTGTCAAACTTCGACAAATCGTTGTCCGCACATCGCATAGCGACTAATTTAATCAGCCATGTTTCCAAAACCTAAGTTTTTACGGTAACTTGGGTGGTATAATACAAAAGTTCTGGTCCTATTCTATCACCCTATGTGTACGTCATGTATCCACAATTCCGTATTTATTTTTATATTTCATGTCAAACTTAGACAAATCGTTGTCCGCACATCGCATAGCGACTAATTTAATCACCCATATTTCCAAAACCTAAGTTTTTAAGGTAACTTGGGTGGTATAATACTAAATTTCAGGACCTATTCTATCATCCTATGTGTACGTCATGTTGGCACACTTCCGTATTTATTTTATTTTTCATGTCATACTTTGACAAATCGCTGTCCGCACATCTCAATGCGACTACTTTAATCAGCCATATTTCCAAAACCTAAGTTTTTACGGTAACTTGGGTGGTATAATACAGAAGTTCTGGTCCTATTCTATCACCCTACGTGTACGTAATGTTGGCACACCTCCGTATTTATTATTATATTTCTTGTCAAACTTAGACAAATCGCTGTCCGCACATCTCAATGCGACTACTTTAATCAGCCATATTTCCAAAACCTAAGTTTTTACGGTAACTTGGGTGGTATAGTACTAAAGTTCTGGACCTATTCTATCATCCTATGTGTACGTCATGTTGGCACACCTCCGTATTTTTTTTATATTTCGTGTCAAACTTCGACAAATCTCTGTCCGCACATCTCAATGCGACTACTTTAATCGGCCATATTTCCAAAACCTAAGTTTTTACGGTAACTTGGGTGGTATAATACAGAAGTTCTGGTCCTATTCTATCACCCTACGTGTACGTAATGTTGGCACACCTCCGTATTTATTATTATATTTCATGTCATACTTAGACAAATCGTTGTCCGCTCATCGCATAGCGACTAATTTAATCACCCATATTTCCAAAACCTAAGTTTTTACGGTAACTTGGGTGGTATAATACAGAAGTTCTGGTCCTATTCTATCACCCTATGTGTACGTCATGTATCCACAATTTCGTATTTATTTTTATATTTCATGTCAAACTTAGACAAATCGTTGTCCGCACATGGCATAGCGACTAATTTAATCACCCATATTTCCAAAACCTAAGTTTTTAAGGTAACTTGGGTGGTATAATACTAAATTTCAGGACCTATTCTATCATCCTATGTGTACGTCATGTTGGCACACTTCCGTATTTATTTTATTTTTCATGTCATACTTTGACAAATCGCTGTCTGCACATCTCAATGCGACTACTTTAATCAGCCATATTTCCAAAACCTAAGTTTTTACGGTAACTTGGGTGGTATATTACAGAAGTTCTGGACCTATTCTATCACCCTATGTGTACGTCATGTATCCACAATTTCGTATTTATTTTTATATTTCATGTCAAACTTAGACAAATCGTTGTCCGCACATCGCATAGCGACTAATTTAATCACCCATATTTCCAAAACCTAAGTTTTTAAGGTAACTTGGGTGGTATAGTACTAAAGTTCTGGTCCTATTCTTTAATCCTACGTGTACGTCATGCTGACACACTGCCGTATTTATTTTATTTTTCATGTCATACTTTGACAAATCGCTGTCCGCACATCTCAATGCGACTACTTTAATCAGCCATATTTCCAAAACCTAAGTTTTTACGGTAACTTGGGTGGTATAATACAGAAGTTCTGGTCCTATTCTATCACCCTACGTGTACGTAATGTTGGCACACCTCCGTATTTATTATTATATTTCATGTCATACCTAGACAAATCGTTGTCCGCACATCGCATAGCGACTAATTTAATCACCCATATTTCCAAAACCTAAGTTTTTACGGTAACTTGGGAGGTATAGTACTAAAGTTCTGGACCTATTCTGTCATCCTATGTGTACGTCATGTTGGCACACCTCCGTATTTTTTTTATATTTCGTGTCAAACTTCGACAAATCGTTGTCCGCACATCGCATAGCGACTAATTTAATCAGCCATGTTTCCAAAACCTAAGTTTTTACGGTAACTTGGATGGTATAATACAGAAGGTCTGGTCCAATTCTATCACCCTATGTGTACGTCATGTATCCACAATTCCGTATTTATTTTTATATTTCATGTCAAACTTAGACAAATCGTTGTCCGCACATCGCATAGCGACTAATTTAATCACCCATATTTCCAAAACCTAAGTTTTTAAGGTAACTTGGGTGGTGTAATACTAAATTTCAGGACCTATTCTATCATCCTATGTGTACGTCATGTTGGCACACTTCCGTATTTATTTTATTTTTCATGTCATACTTTGACAAATCGCTGTCCGCACATCTCAATGCGACTACTTTAATCAGCCATATTTCCAAAACCTAATTTTTTACGGTAACTTGGGTGGTATAATACAGAAGGTCTGGTCCAATTCTATCACCCTACGTGTACGTCATGTATCCACAATTCCGTATTTATTTTTATATTTCATGTCAAACTTAGACAAATCGTTGTCCGCACATCGCATAGCGACTAATTTAATCACCCATATTTCCAAAACCTAAGTTTTTACGGTAACTTGGGTGGTATTATACAGAAGTTCTGGTCCTATTTAATCACCCTACGTGTACGTCATGCTGACACACTGCCGTATTTATTTTATATTTTATGTCAAACTTAGGTGGATCACTGTCCACACATCCAAAGCGACTATTTTAATCACCCGTATTTCCAAAACCTAAGTTTTTAAGGTAACTTGGGTGGTATAATACAGAAGGTCTGGTCCAATTCTATCACCCTATGTGTACGTCATGTATCCACAATTCCGTATTTATTTTTATATTTCATGTCAAACTTAGACAAATCGTTGTCCGCACATCGCATAGCGACTAATTTAATCACCCATATTTCCAAAACCTAAGTTTTTAAGGTAACTTGGGTGGTATAATACTAAATTTCAGGACCTATTCTATCATCCTATGTGTACGTCATGTTGGCACACTTCCGTATTTATTTTATTTTTCATGTCATACTTTGACAAATCGCTGTCCGCACATCTCAATGCGACTACTTTAATCAGCCATATTTCCAAAACCTAAGTTTTTACGGTAACTTGGGTGGTATAATACAGAAGTTCTGGTCCAATTCTATCACCCTACGTGTACGTCATGTATCCACAATTCCGTATTTATTTTTATATTTCATGTCAAACTTAGACAAATCGTTGTCCGCACATCGCATAGCGACTAATTTAATCACCCATATTTCCAAAACCTAAGTTTTTAAGGTAACTTGGGTGGTATAGTACTAAAGTTCTGGTCCTATTCTTTCATCCTACGTGTACGTCATGTTGGCACACTTCCGTATTTATTTTATTTTTCATGTCATACTTTGACAAATCGCTGTCCGCACATCTCAATGCGACTACTTTAATCAGCCATATTTCCAAAACGTAAGTTTTTACGGTAACTTGGGTGGTATAATACAGAAGTTCTGGTCCTATTCTATCGACCTATGTGTACGTCATGTATCCACAATTCCGTATTTATTTTTATATTTCATGTCAAACTTAGACAAATCGTTGTCCGCACATCGCATAGCGACTAATTTAATCACCCATATTTCCAAAACCTAAGTTTTTAAGGTAACTTGGGTGGTATAATACTAAATTTCAGGACCTATTCTATCATCCTATGTGTACGTCATGTTGGCACACTTCCGTATTTATTTTATTTTTCATGTCATACTTTGACAAATCGCTGTCCGCACATCTCAATGCGACTACTTTAATCAGCCATATTTCCAAAACCTAAGTTTTTACGGTAACTTGGGTGGTATAATACAGAAGTTCTGGTCCTATTTCATCACCCTACGTGTACGTCATGCTGACACACTGCCGTATTTATTTTATATTTTATGTCAAACTTAGGTGGATCACTGTCCACACATCCAAAGCGACTATTTTAATCACCCGTATTTCCAAAACCTAAGTTTTTAAGGTAACTTGGGTGGTATAGTACTAAAGTTCTGGACCTATTCTATCATCCTATGTGTACGTCATGTTGGCACACCTCCGTATTTTTTTTATATTTCGTGTCAAACTTCGACAAATCTCTGTCCGCACATCTCAATGCGACTACTTTAATCAGCCATATTTCTAAAACCTAAGTTTTTACGGTAACTTGGGTGGTATAATACAGAAGTTCTGGTCCTATTCTATCACCCTATGTGTACGTCATGTATCCACAATTCCGTATTTATTTTTATATTTCATGTCAAACTTAGACAAATCGTTGTCCGCACATCGCATAGCGACTAATTTAATCACCCATATTTCCAAAACCTAAGTTTTTAAGGTAACTTGGGTGGTATAATACTAAATTTCAGGACCTATTCTATCATCCTATGTGTACGTCATGTTGGCACACTTCCGTATTTATTTTATTTTTCATGTCATACTTTGACAAATCGCTGTCCGCACATCTCAATGCGACTACTTTAATCAGCCATATTTCCAAAACCTAAGTTTTTACGGTAACTTGGGTGGTATAATACAGAAGTTCTGGTCCTATTCTATCACCCTACGTGTACGTCATGTATCCACAATTCCGTATTTATTTTTATATTTCATGTCAAACTTAGAAAAATCGTTGTCCGCACATCGCATTGCGACTAATTTAATCACCCATATTTCCAAAACCTAAGTTTTTAAGGTAACTTGGGTGGTATAATACTAAATTTCAGGACCTATTCTATCATCCTATATGTACGTCATGTTGGCAAACTTCGGTATTTATTTTATTTTTCATGTCATACTTTGACAAATCGCTGTCCGCACATCTCAATGCGACTACTTTAATCAGCCATATTTCCAAAACCTAAGTTTTTACGGTAACTTGGGTGGTATAATACAGAAGTTCTGGTCCTATTCTATCACCCTATGTGTACGTCATGTATCCACAATTCCGTATTTATTTTTATATTTCATGTCAAACTTAGACAAATCGTTGTCCGCACATCGCATAGCGACTAATTTAATCACCCATATTTCCAAAACCTAAGTTTTTAAGTTAACTTGGGTGGTATAATACTAAATTTCAGGACCTATTCTATCATCCTATGTGTACGTCATGTTGGCACACTTCCGTATTTATTTTATTTTTCATGTCATACTTAGACAAATCGCTGTCCGCACATCTCAATGCGACTACTTTAATCAGCCATATTTCCAAAACCTAAGTTTTTACGGTAACTTGGGTGGTAAAATACAAAAGTTCTGGTCCTATTTCATCACCCTACGTGTACGTCATGCTGACACACTGCCGTATTTATTTTATATTTTATGTCAAACTTAGGTGGATCACTGTCCACACATCCAAAGCGACTATTTTAATCACCCGTATTTCCAAAACCTAAGTTTTTAAGGTAACTTGGGTGGTATAGTACTATAGTTCTGGACCTATTCTATCATCCTATGTGTACGTCATGTTGGCACACCTCCGTATTTTTTTTATATTTCGTGTCAAACTTGACAAATCTCTGTCCGCACATCTCAATGCGACTACTTTAATCAGCCATATTTCCAAAACCTAAGTTTTTACGGTAACTTGGGTGGTATAATACAGAAGTTCTGGTCCTATTCAATCACCCTACGTGTACGTAATGTTGGCACACCTCCGTATTTATTATTATATTTCACGTCATACTTAGACAAATCGTTGTCCGCACATCGCATAGCGACTAATTTAATCACCCATATTTCCAAAACCTAAGTTTTTAAGGTAACTTGGGTGGTATAGTACTAAAGTTCTGGTCCTATTCTTTCATCCTACGTGTACGTCATGCTGACACACTGCCGTATTTATTTTATATTTTATGTCAAACTTAGGTGGATCGCTGTCAACACATCCAAAGCGACTATTTTAATCACCCGTATTTCCAAAACCTAAGTTTTGACGGTAACCTGAGTGGTATAATAATATAGTTCTAATCCTATTCTATCACCCAATGTGTACGTCATGTATCCAAAATTCCGTATTTATTTTTATATTTCATGTCAAACTTAGACAAATCGTTGTCCGCACATCGCATAGCGACTAATTTAATCACCCATATTTCCAAAACCTAAGTTTTTACGGTAACTTGGGTGGTATAATACAGAAGTTCTGGTCCTATTCTATCACCCTATGTGTACGTCATGTATCCACAATTCCGTATTTATTTTTATATTTCATGTCAAACTTAGACAAATCGTTGTCCGCACATCGCATAGCGACTACTTTAATCAGCCATATTTCCAAAACCTAAGTTTTTACGGTAACTTGGGTGGTATAATACAGAAGTTCTGGTCCCATTCTATCACCCTACGTGTACGTAATGTTGGCACACCTCCGTATTTATTATTATATTTCATGTCAAACTTAGACAAATCGTTGTCCGCACATCGCATAGCGACTAATTTAATCACCCATATTTCCAAAACCTAAGTTTTTAAGGTAACTTGGGTGGTATAGTACTAAAGTTCTAATCCTATTCTATCACCCAATGTGTATGTCATGTATCCACAATTCCGTATTTATTTTTATATTTCATGTCAAACTTAGATAAATCGCTGTCCGCACATCTCAATGCGACTAATTTAATCACCCATATTTCCAAAACATAAGTTTTTACGGTAACTTGGGTGGTATAATACAGAGGTTTTGGTCCTATTCTATCACCCTATATGTATGTAATGTTGGCACACATACGTATTTATTATTATATTTCATGTCAAACTTAGATAAATCGCTGTCCGCACATCTCAATGCGACTATTTTAATCACCCGTATTTCAAAAACCTAAGTTTTGACGGTAACCTGAGTGGTATAATAATATAGTTCTAATCCTATTCTATCACCCTATGTGTACGTCCTGTATCCACAATTCCGTATTTATTTTTATATTTCATGTCAAACTTAGACAAATCGCTGTCCGCACATCTCAATGCGACTACTTTAATCAGCCATATTTCCAAAACCTAAGTTTTTACGGTAACTTGGGTGGTATAGTACTAAAGTTCTGGACCTATTCTATCATCCTATGTGTACGTTATGCTGACACACTGCCGTATTTATTTTATATTTTATGTCAAACTTAGGTGGATCGCTGTCCACACATCCAAAGCGACTATTTTAATCACCCGTATTTCCAAAACCTAAGTTTTTAAGGTAACTTGGGTGGTATAGTACTAAAGTTCTGGACCTATTCTATCATCCTATGTGTACGTCATGTTGGCACACCTCCGTATTTTTTTTATATTTCGTGTCAAACTTCGACAAATCTGTGTCCGCACATCTCAATGCGACTACTTTAATCAGCCATATTTCCAAAACCTAAGTTTTTACGGTAACTTGGGTGGTATAATACAGAAGTTCTGGTCCTATTCTATCACTCTACGTGTACGTAATGTTGGCACACCTCCGTATTTTTTTATATTTCGTGTCAAACTTCGACAAATCTCTGTCCGCACATCTCAATGCGACTACTTTAATCAGCCATATTTCCAAAACCTAAGTTTTTACGGTAACTTGGGTGGTATAATACAGAAGTTCTGGTCCCATTCTATCACCCTACGTGTACGTAATGTTGGCACACCTCCGTATTTATTATTATATTTTATGTCAAACTTAGACAAATCGTTGTCCGCACATCGCATAGCGACTAATTTAATCACCCATATTTCCAAAACCTAAGTTTTTAAGGTAACTTGGGTGGTATAGTACTAAAGTTCTAATCCTATTCTATCACCCAATGTGTACGTCATGTATCCACAATTCCGTATTTATTTTTATATTTCATGTCAAACTTAGATAAATCGCTGTCCGCACATCTCAATGCGACTAATTTAATCACCCATATTTCCAAAACCTAAGTTTTTACGGTAACTTGGGTGGTATAATACAAAAGTTCTGGTCCTATTCTATCACCCTATGTGTACGTCATGTATCCACAATTCCGTATTTATTTTTATATTACATGTCAAACTTAGACAAATCGTTGTCCGCACATCGCATAGCGACTAATTTAATCACCCATATTTCCAAAACCTAATTTTTTACGGTAACTTGGGTGGTATAATACTAAATTTCAGGACCTATTCTATCATCCTATGTGTACGTCATGTTGGCACACTTCCGTATTTATTTTATTTTTCATGTCATACTTTGACAAATCGCTGTCCGCACATCTCAATGCGACTATTTTAATCAGCCATATTTCCAAAACCTAAGTTTTTACGGTAACTTGGGTGGTATAGTACTAAATTTCTGGACCTATTCTATCATCCTATGTGTACGTCATGTTGGCACACCTCCGTATTTATTATTATATTTCATGTCATACATAGACAAATCTCTGTCCGCACATCTCAATGCGACTACTTTAATCAGCCATATTTCCAAAACCTAAGTTTTTACGGTAACTTGGGTGGTATAATACAGAAGTTCTGGTCCTATTCTATCACCCTACGTGTACGTAATGTTGGCACACCTCCGTATTTATTATTATATTTCATGTCATACTTAGACAAATCGTTGTCCGCACATCGCATAGCGACTAATTTAATCACCCATATTTCCAAAACCTAAGTTTTTTAAGTAACTTGGGTGGTATAATACTAAAATTCAGGACCTATTCTATCATCCTATGTGTACGTCATGTTGGCACACTTCCGTATTTATTTTATTTTTCATGTCATACTTTGACAAATCGCTGTCCGCACATCTCAATGCGACTACTTTAATCAGCCATATTTCCAAAACCTAGGTTTTTACGGTAACTTGGGTGGTATAGTACTAAAGTTCTGGACCTATTCTATCATCCTATGTGTACGTCATGTTGGCACACCTCCGTATTGTTTTTATATTTCGTGTCAAACTTCGACAAATCTCTGTCCGCACATCTCAATGCGACTACTTTAATCAGCCATATTTCCAAAACCTAAGTTTTTACGGTAACTTGGGTGGTATAGTACTAAAGTTATGGACCTATTCTATCACCCTACGTGTACGTAATGTTGGCACACCTCCGTATTTATTATTAAATTTCATGTCATACTTAGACCAATCGTTGTCCGCACATCGCATAGCGACTAATTTAATCACCCATATTTCCAAAACCTAAGTTTTTAAGGTAACTTGGGTGGTATAGTACTAAAGTTCTGGTCCTATTCTTTCATCCTACGTGTACGTCATGCTGACACACTGCCGTATTTATTTTATATTTTATGTCAAACTTAGGTGGATCGCTGTCCACACATCCAAAGCGACTATTTTAATCACCCGTATTTCAAAAACCTAAGTTTTGACGGTAACCTGAGTGGTATAATAATATAGTTCTAATCCTATTCTATCACCCTATGTGTACGTCCTGTATCCACAATTTCGTATTTATTTTTATATTTCATGTCAAACATAGACAAATCACTGTCCGCACATCTCAATGCGACTACTTTAATCAGCCATATTTCCAAAACCTAAGTTTTTACGGTAACTTGGGTGGTATAGTACTAAAGTTCTGGACCTATTCTATCATCCTATGTGTACGTTATGCTGACACACTGCCGTATTTATTTTATATTTTATGTCAAACTTAGGTGGATCGCTGTCCACACATCCAAAGCGACTATTTTAATCACCCGTATTTCCAAAACCTAAGTTTTTAAGGTAACTTGGGTGGTATAGTACTAAAGTTCTGGACCTATTCTATCATCCTATGTGTACGTCATGTTGGCACACCTCCGTATTTTTTATATATTTCGTGTCAAACTTCGACAAATCTCTGTCCGCACATCTCAATACGACTACTTTAATCAGCCATATTTCCAAAACCTAAGTTTTAACGGTAACTTGGGTGGTATAATACAGAAGTTCTGGTCCTATTCTATCACCCTACGTGTACGTAATGTTGGCACACCTCCGTATTTTCTTATATTTCGTGTCAAACTTCGACAAATCTCTGTCCGCACATCTCAATGCGACTACTTTAATCAGCCATATTTCCAAAACCTAAGTTTTTACGGTAACTTGGGTGGTATAATACAGAAGTTCTGGTCCCATTCTATCACCCTACGTGTACGTAATGATGGCACACCTCCGTATTTATTATTATATTTCATGTCAAACTTAGACAAATCGTTGTCCGCACATCGCATAGCGACTAATTTAATCACCCATATTTCCAAAACCTAAGTTTTTACGGTAACTTGGGTGGTATAATACAGAAGTTCTGGTCCTATTCTATCACCCTATGTGTACGTCATGTATCCACAATTCCGTATTTCTTTTTATATTTCATGTCAAACTTAGACAAATCGCTGTCCGCACATCTCAATGCGACTACTTTAATCAGCCATATTTCCAAAACCTAAGTTTTTACGGTAACTTGGGTGGTATAGTACTAAAGTTCAGGACCTATTCTATCATCCTATGTGTACGTCATGTTGGCACACCTCCGTTTTTTTTATATTTCGTGTCAAACTTCGACAAATCGTTGTCCGCACATCGCATAGCGACTAATTTAATCACCCATATTTCCAAAACCTAAGTTTTTACGGTAACTTGGGTGGTATAATACTAAATTTCAGGACCTATTCTATCATCCTATGTGTACGTCATGTTGGCACACTTCCGTATTTATTTTATTTTTAATGTCATACTTTGACAAATCGCTGTCCGCACATCTCAATGCGACTATTTTAATCAGCCATATTTCCAAAACCTAAGTTTTTACGGTAACTTGGGTGGTATAGTACTAAAGTTCTGGACCTATTCTATCATCCTATGTGTACGTCATGTTGGCACACCTCCGTATTTATTATTATATTTCATGTCATACTTAGACAAATCTCTGTCCGCACATCTCAATGCGACTACTTTAATCAGCCATATTTCCAAAACCTAAGTTTTTACGGTAACTTGGGTGGTATAATACAGAAGTTCTGGTCCTATTCTATCACCCTACGTGTACGTAATGTTGGCACACCTCCGTATTTATTATTATATTTCATGTCAAACTTAGACAAATCGTTGTCCGCACATCGCATAGCGACTAATTTAATCACCCATATTTCCAAAACCTAAGTTTTTAAGGTAACTTGGGTGGTATAATACTAAATTTCAGGACCTATTCTATCATCCTATGTGTACGTCATGTTGGCACACTTCCGTATTTATTTTATTTTTCATGTCATACTTTGACAAATCGCTGTCCGCACATCTCAATGCGACTACTTTAATCAGCCATATTTCCAAAACCTAAGTTTTTACGGTAACTTGGGTGGTATAATACAGAAGTTCTGGTCCTATTCTATCACCCTACGTGTACGTCATGTATCCACAATTCCGTATTTATTTTTATATTTCATGTCAAACTTAGAAAAATCGTTGTCCGCACATCGCATTGCGACTAATTTAATCACCCATATTTCCAAAACCTAAGTTTTTAAGGTAACTTGGGTGGTATAATACTAAATTTCAGGACCTATTCTATCATCCTATATGTACGTCATGTTGGCAAACTTCGGTATTTATTTTATTTTTCATGTCATACTTTGACAAATCGCTGTCCGCACATCTCAATGCGACTACTTTAATCAGCCATATTTCCAAAACCTAAGTTTTTACGGTAACTTGGGTGGTATAATACAGAAGTTCTGGTCCTATGCTATCACCCTATGTGTACGTCATGTATCCACAATTCCGTATTTATTTTTATATTTCATGTCAAACTTAGACAAATCGTTGTCCGCACATCGCATATCGACTAATTTAATCACCCATATTTCCAAAACCTAAGTTTTTAAGTTAACTTGGGTGGTATAATACTAAATTTCAGGACCTATTCTATCATCCTATGTGTACGTCATGTTGGCACACTTCCGTATTTATTTTATTTTTCATGTCATACTTTGACAAATCGCTGTCCGCACATCTCAATGCGACTACTTTAATCAGCCATATTTCCAAAACCTAAGTTTTTACGGTAACTTGGGTGGTAAAATACAAAAGTTCTGGTCCTATTTCATCACCCTACGTGTACGTCATGCTGACACACTGCCGTATTTATTTTATATTTTATGTCAAACTTAGGTGGATCACTGTCCACACATCCAAAGCGACTATTTTAATCACCCGTATTTCCAAAACCTAAGTTTTTAAGGTAACTTGGGTGGTATAGTACTAAAGTTCTGGTCCTATTCTTTCATCCTACGTGTACGTCATGCTGACACACTGCCGTATTTATTTTATATTTTATGTCAAACTTAGGTGGATCACTGTCCACACATCCAAAGCGACTATTTTAATCACCCGTATTTCCAAAACCTAAGTTTTTAAGGTAACTTGGGTGGTATAGTACTATAGTTCTGGACCTATTCTATCATCCTATGTGTACGTCATGTTGGCACACCTCCGTATTTTTTTTATATTTCGTGTCAAACTTGACAAATCTCTGTCCGCACATCTCAATGCGACTACTTTAATCAGCCATATTTCCAAAACCTAAGTTTTTACGGTAACTTGGGTGGTATAATACAGAAGTTCTGGTCCTATTCTATCACCCTACGTGTACGTAATGTTGGCACACCTCCGTATTTATTATTATATTTCACGTCATACTTAGACAAATCGTTGTCCGCACATCGCATAGCGACTAATTTAATCACCCATATTTCCAAAACCTAAGTTTTTAAGGTAACTTGGGTGGTATAGTACTAAAGTTCTGGTCCTATTCTTTCATCCTACGTGTACGTCATGCTGACACACTGCCGTATTTATTTTATATTTTATGTCAAACTTAGGTGGATCGCTGTCAACACATCCAAAGCGACTATTTTAATCACCCGTATTTCCAAAACCTAAGTTTTGACGGTAACCTGAGTGGTATAATAATATAGTTCTAATCCTATTCTATCACCCAATGTGTACGTCATGTATCCAAAATTCCGTATTTATTTTTATATTTCATGTCAAACTTAGACAAATCGTTGTCCGCACATCGCATAGCGACTAATTTAATCACCCATATTTCCAAAACCTAAGTTTTTACGGTAACTTGGGTGGTATAATACAGAAGTTCTGGTCCCATTCTATCACCCTATGTGTACGTCATGTATCCACAATTCCGTATTTATTTTTATATTACATGTCAAACTTAGACAAATCGTTGTCCGCACATCGCATAGCGACTAATTTAATCACCCATATTTCCAAAACCTAAGTTTTTAAGGTAACTTGGGTGGTATAGTACTAAAGTTCTGGTCCTATTCTTTCATCCTACGTGTACGTCATGCTGACACACTGCCGTATTTATTTTATATTTTATGTCAAACTTAGGTGGATCGCTGTCCACACATCCAAAGCGACTATTTTAATCACCCGTATTTCAAAAACCTAAGTTTTGACGGTAACCTGAGTGGTATAATAATATAGTTCTAATCCTATTCTATCACCCTATGTGTACGTCCTGTATCCACAATTCCGTATTTATTTTTATATTTCATGTCAAACTTAGACAAATCGCTGTCCGCACATCTCAATGCGACTACTTTAATCAGCCATATTTCCAAAACCTAAGTTTTTACGGTAACTTGGGTGGTATAGTACTAAAGTTCTGGACCTATTCTATCATCCTATGTGTACGTTATGCTGACACACTGCCGTATTTATTTTATATTTTATGTCAAACTTAGGTGGATCGCTGTCCACACATCCAAAGCGACTATTTTAATCACCCGTATTTCCAAAACCTAAGTTTTTAAGGTAACTTGGGTGGTATAGTACTAAAGTTCTGGACCTATTCTATCATCCTATGTGTACGTCATGTTGGCACACCTCCGTATTTTTTTTATATTTCGTGTCAAACTTCGACAAATCTCTGTCCGCACATCTCAATGCGACTACTTTAATCAGCCATATTTCCAAAACCTAAGTTTTTACGGTAACTTGGGTGGTATAATACAGAAGTTCTGGTCCTATTCTATCACTCTACGTGTACGTAATGTTGGCACACCTCCGTATTTTTTTATATTTCGTGTCAAACTTCGACAAATCTCTGTCCGCACATCTCAATGCGACTACTTTAATCAGCCATATTTCCAAAACCTAAGTTTTTACGGTAACTTGGGTGGTATAATACAGAAGTTCTGGTCCCATTCTATCACCCTACGTGTACGTAATGTTGGCACACCTCCGTATTTATTATTATATTTCATGTCAAACTTAGACAAATCGTTGTCCGCACATCGCATAGCGACTAATTTAATCACCCATATTTCCAAAACCTAAGTTTTTAAGGTAACTTGGGTGGTATAGTACTAAAGTTCTAATCCTATTCTATCACCCAATGTGTACGTCATGTATCCACAATTCCGTATTTATTTTTATATTTCATGTCAAACTTAGATAAATCGCTGTCCGCACATCTCAATGCGACTAATTTAATCACCCATATTTCCAAAACCTAAGTTTTTACGGTAACTTGGGTGGTATAATACAGAAGTTCTGGTCCTATTCTATCACCCTATGTGTACGTCATGTATCCACAATTCCGTATTTATTTTTATATTACATGTCAAACTTAGACAAATCATTGTCCGCACATCGCATAGCGACTAATTTAATCACCCATATTTCCAAAACCTAAGTTTTTACGGTAACTTGGAAGGTATAATACTAAATTTCAGGACCTATTCTATCATCCTATGTGTACGTCATGTTGGCACACTTCCGTATTTATTTTATTTTTCATGTCATACTTTGACAAATCGCTGTCCGCACATCTCAATGCGACTATTTTAATCAGCCATATTTCCAAAACCTAAGTTTTTACGGTAACTTGGGTGGTATAGTACTAAAGTTCTGGACCTATTCTATCATCCTATGTGTACGTCATGTTGGCACACCTCCGTATTTATTATTATATTTCATGTCATACATAGACAAATCTCTGTCCGCACATCTCAATGCGACTACTTTAATCAGCCATATTTCCAAAACCTAAGTTTTTACGGTAACTTGGGTGGTATAATACAGAAGTTCTGGTCCTATTCTATCACCCTACGTGTACGTAATGTTGGCACACCTCCGTATTTATTATTATATTTCATGTCAAACTTAGACAAATCGTTGTCCGCACATCGCATAGCGACTAATTTAATCACCCATATTTCCAAAACCTAAGTTTTTAAGGTAACTTGGGTGGTATAATACTAAATTTCAGGACCTATTCTATCATCCTATGTGTACGTCATGTTGGCACACTTCCGTATTTATTTTATTTTTCATGTCATACTTTGACAAATCACTGTCCGCACATCTCAATGCGACTACTTTAATCAGCCATATTTCCAAAACCTAGGTTTTTACGGTAACTTGGGTGGTATAATACAGAAGTTCTGGTCCTATTCTATCACCCTACGTGTACGTCATGTATCCACAATTCCGTATTTATTTTTATATTTCATGTCAAACTTAGAAAAATCGTTGTCCGCACATCGCATTGCGACTAATTTAATCACCCATATTTCCAAAACCTAAGTTTTTAAGGTAACTTGGGTGGTATAATACTAAATTTCAGGACCTATTCTATCATCCTATATGTACGTCATGTTGGCAAACTTCGGTATTTATTTTATTTTTCATGTCATACTTTGACAAATCGCTGTCCGCACATCTCAATGCGACTACTTTAATCAGCCATATTTCCAAAACCTAAGTTTTTACGGTAACTTGGGTGGTATAATACAGAAGTTCTGGTCCTATTCTATCACCCTATGTGTACGTCATGTATCCACAATTCCGTATTTATTTTTATATTTCATGTCAAACTTAGACAAATCGTTGTCCGCACATCGCATAGCGACTAATTTAATCACCCATATTTCCAAAACCTAAGTTTTTAAGTTAACTTGGGTGGTATAATACTAAATTTCAGGACCTATTCTATCATCCTATGTGTACGTAATGTTGGCACACCTCCGTATTTATTATTATATTTCATGTCATACTTAGACAAATCGTTGTCCGCACATCGCATAGCGACTAATTTAATCACCCATATTTCCAAAACCTAAGTTTTTAAGGTAACTTGGGTGGTATAGTACTAAAGTTCTGGTCCTATTCTTTCATCCTACGTGTACGTCATGCTGACACACTGCCGTATTTATTTTATATTTTATGTCAAACTTAGGTGGATCGCTGTCCACACATCCAAAGCGACTATTTTAATCACCCGTATTTCAAAAACCTAAGTTTTGACGGTAACCTGAGTGGTATAATAATATAGTTCTAATCCTATTCTATCACCCTATGTGTACGTCCTGTATCCACAATTCCGTATTTATTTTTATGTTTCATGTCAAACTTAGACAAATCGCTGTCCGCACATCTCAATGCGACTACTTTAATCAGCCATATTTCCAAAAACTAAGTTTTTACGGTAACTTGGGTGGTATAGTACTAAAGTTCTGGACCTATTCTATCATCCTATGTGTACGTTATGCTGACACACTGCCGTATTTATTTTATATTTTATGTCAAACTTAGGTGGATCGCTGTCCACACATCCAAAGCGACTAATTTAATCACCCGTATTTCCAAAACCTAAGTTTTTAAGGTAACTTGGGTGGTATAGTACTAAAGTTCTGGACCTATTCTATCATCCTATGTGTACGTCATGTTGGCACACCTCCGTATTTTTTTTTATATTTCGTGTCAAACTTCGACAAATCTCTGTCCGCACATCTCAATGCGACTACTTTAATCAGCCATATTTCCAAAACCTAAGTTTTTACGGTAACTTGGGTGGTATAATACAGAAGTTCTGGTCCTATTCTATCACTCTACGTGTACGTAATGTTGGCACACCTCCGTATTTTTTTATATTTCGTGTCAAACTTCGACAAATCTCTGTCCGCACATCTCAATGCGACTACTTTAATCAGCCATATTTCCAAAACCTAAGTTTTTACGGTAACTTGGGTGGTATAATACAGAAGTTCTGGTCCCATTCTATCACCCTACGTGTACGTAATGTTGGCACACCTCCGTATTTATTATTATATTTCATGTCAAACTTAGACAAATCGTTGTCCGCACATCGCATAGCGACTAATTTAATCACCCATATTTCCAAAACCTAAGTTTTTAAGGTAACTTGGGTGGTATAGTACTAAAGTTCTAATCCTATTCTATCACCCAGTGTGTACGTCATGTATCCACAATTCCGTATTTATTTTTATATTTCATGTCAAACTTAGATAAATCGCTGTCCGCACATCTCAATGCGACTAATTTAATCACCCATATTTCCAAAACCTAAGTTTTTACGGTAACTTGGGTGGTATAATACAGAGGTTCTGGTCCTATTCTATCACCCTATATGTATGTAATGTTGGCACAAATACGTATTTATTATTATATTTCATGTCATACTTAGACAAATCGTTGTCCGCACATCGCATAGCGACTAATTTAATCACCCATATTTCCAAAACCTAAGTTTTTAAGGTAACTTGGGTGGTATAGTACTAAAGTTCTGGTCCTATTCTTTCATCCTACGTGTACGTCATGCTGACACAATGCCGTATTTATTTTATATTTTATGTCAAACTTAGGTGGATCGCTGTCCACACATCCAAAGCGACTATTTTAATCACCCGTATTTCAAAAACCTAAGTTTTGACGGTAACCTGAGTGGTATAATAATATAGTTCTAATCCTATTCTATCACCCTATGTGTACGTCCTGTATCCACAATTCCGTATTTATTTTTATATTTCATGTCAAACTTAGACAAATCGCTGTCCGCACATCTCAATGTGACTACTTTAATCAGCCATATTTCCAAAACCTAAGTTTTTACGGTAACTTGGGTGGTATAGTACTAAAGTTCTGGACCTATTCTATCATCCTATGTGTACGTTATGCTGACACACTGCCGTATTTATTTTATATTTTATGTCAAACTTAGGTGGATCGCTGTCCACACATCCAAAGCGACTATTTTAATCACCCGTATTTCCAAAACCTAAGTTTTTAAGGTAACTTGTGTGGTATAGTACTAAAGTTCTGGACCTATTCTATCATCCTATGTGTACGTCATGTTGGCACACCTCCGTATTTTTTTTATATTTCGTGTCAAACTTCGACAAATCTCTGTCCGCAAATCTCAATGCGACTACTTTAATCAGCCATATTTCCAAAACCTAAGTTTTTACGGTAACTTGGGTGGTATAATACAGAAGTTCTGGTCCTATTCTATCACTCTACGTGTACGTAATGTTGGCACACCTCCGTATTTTTTTATATTTCGTGTCAAACTTCGACAAATCTCTGTCCGCACATCTCAATGCGACTACTTTGATCAGCCATATTTCCAAAACCTAAGTTTTTACGGTAACTTGGGTGGTATAATACAGAAGTTCTGGTCCCATTCTATCACCCTACGTGTACGTAATGTTGGCACACCTCCGTATTTATTATTATATTTCATGTCAAACTTAGACAAATCGTTGTCCGCACATCGCATAGCGACTAATTTAATCACCCATATTTCCAAAACCTAAGTTTTTAAGGTAACTTGGGTGGTATAGTACTAAAGTTCTAATCCTATTCTATCACCCAATGTGTACGTCATGTATCCACAATTCCGTATTTATTTTTATATTTCATGTCAAACTTAGATAAATCGCTGTCCGCACATCTCAATGCGACTAATTTAATCACCCATATTTCCAAAACCTAAGTTTTTACGGTAACTTGGGTGGTATAATACAGAAGTTCTGGTCCTATTCTATCACCCTATGTGTACGTCATGTATCCACAATTCCGTATTTATTTTTATATTTCATGTCAAACTTAGACAAATCGTTGTCCGCAGATCGCATAGCGACTAATTTAATCACCCATATTTCCAAAACCTAAGTTTTTACGGTAACTTGGGTGGTATAATACTAAATTTCAGGACCTATTCTATCATCCTATGTGTACGTCATGTTGGCACACTTCCGTATTTATTTTATTTTTCATGTCATACTTTGACAAATCGCTGTCCGCACATCTCAATGCGACTATTTTAATCAGCCATATTCCCAAAACCTAAGTTTTTACGGTAACTTGGGTGGTATAGTACTAAAGTTCTGGACCTATTCTATCATCCTATGTGTACGTCATGTTGGCACACCTCCGTATTTATTATTATATTTCATGTCATACATAAACAAATCTCTGTCCGCACATCTAAATGCGACTACTTTAATCAGCCATATTTCCAAAACCTAAGTTTTTACGGTAACTTGGGTGGTATAATACAGAAGTTCTGGTCCTATTCTATCACCCTACGTGTACGTAATGTTGGCACACCTCCGTATTTATTATTATATTTCATGTCATACTTAGACAAATCGTTGTCCGCACATCGCATAGCGACTAATTTAATCACCCATATTTCCAAAACCTAAGTTTTTTAAGTAACTTGGGTGGTATAATACTAAAATTCAGGACCTATTCTATCATCCTATGTGTACGTCATGTTGGCACACTTCCGTATTTATTTTATTTTTCATGTCATACTTTGACAAATCGCTGTCCGCACATCTCAATGCGACTACTTTAATCAGCCATATTTCCAAAACCTAGGTTTTTACGGTAACTTGGGTGGTATAGTACTAAAGTTCTGGACCTATTCTATCATCCTATGTGTACGTCATGTTGGCACACCTCCGTATTGTTTTTATATTTCGTGTCAAACTTCGACAAATCTCTGTCCGCACATCTCAATGCGACTACTTTAATCAGCCATATTTCCAAAACCTAAGTTTTTACGGTAACTTGGGTGGTATAGTACTAAAGTTCTGGACCTATTCTATCATCCTATGTGTACGTCATGTTGGCACACCTCCGTATTTTTTTTATATTTCGTGTCAAACCTCGACAAATCTCTGTCCGCACATCTCAATGCGACTACTTTAATCAGCCATATTTCCAAAACCTAAGTTTTTACGGTAACTTGGGTGGTATAATACAGAAGTTCTGGTCCTATTCTATCACCCTACGTGTACGTAATGTTGGCACACCTCCGTATTTATTATTAAATTTCATGTCATACTTAGACAAATCGTTGTCCGCACATCGCATAGCGACTAATTTAATCACCCATATTTCCAAAACCTAAGTTTTTAAGGTAACTTGGGTGGTATAATACTAAAATTCTGGACCTATTCTATCATCCTATGTGTACGTCATGTTGGCACACCTCCGTATTTTTTTTATAATTCGTGTCAAACTTCGACAAATCTCTGTCCGCACATCTCAATGCGACTACTTTAATCAGCCATATTTCCAAAACCTAAGTTTTTACGGTAACTTGGGTGGTATAATACAGAAGTTCTGGTCCTATTCTATCACCCTACGTGTACGTAATGTTGGCACACCTCCGTATTTATTTTATTTTTCATGTCATACTTTGACAAATCGCTGTCCGCACATCTCATTGCGACTAATTTAATCACCCATATTTCCAAAACCTAAGTTTTTACGGTAACTTGGGTGGTATAATACTAAATTTCAGGACCTATTCTATCATCCTATGTGTACGTCATGTATCCACAATTCCGTACTTATTTTTATATTTCATGTCAAACTTAGACAAATCGTTGTCCGCACATCGCATAGCGACTAATTTAATCACCCATATTTCCAAAACCTAAGTTTTTAAGGTAACTTGGGTGGTATAGTACTAAAGTTCTAATCCTATTCTATCACCCAATGTGTACGTCATGTATCCACAATTCCGTATTTATTTTTATATTTCATGTCAAACTTAGATAAATCGCTGTCCGCACAGCTCAATGCGACTAATTTAATCACCCATATTTCCAAAACCTAAGTTTTTACGGTAACTTGGGTGGTATAATACAGAAGTTCTGGTCCTATTCTATCACCCTATGTGTACGTCATGTATCCACAATTCCGTATTTATTTTTATATTTCATGTCATACTTAGACAAATCTCTGTCCGCACATCTCAATGCGACTACTTTAATCAGCCATATTTCCAAAACCTAAGTTTTTACGGTAACTTGGGTGGTATAATACAGAAGTTCTGGTCCTATTCTATCACCCTACGTGTACGTAATGTTGGCACACCTCCATATTTATTATTATATTTCATGTCATACTTAGACAAATCGTTGTCCGCACATCGCATAGCGACTAATTTAATCACCCATATTTCCAAAACCTAAGTTTTTTTAAGTAACTTGGGTGGTATAATACTAAAATTCAGGACCTATTCTATCATCCTATGTGTACGTCATGTTGGCACACTTCCGTATTTATTTTATTTTTCATGTTATACTTTGACAAATCGCTGTCCGCACATCTCAATGCGACTACTTTAATCAGCCATATTTCCAAAACCTAGGTTTTTACGGTAACTTGGGTGGTATAGTACTAAAGTTCTGGACCTATTCTATCATCCTATGTGTACGTCATGTTGGCACACCTCCGTATTTTTTTTTTTTTTTTTTTTTTTTATATTTCGTGTCAAACTTCGACAAATCTCTGTCCGCACATCTCAATGCAACTACTTTAATCAGCCATATTTCCAAAACCTAAGTTTTTACGGTAACTTGGGTGGTATAATACAGAAGTTCTGGTCCTATTCTATCACCCTACGTGTAGGGGGCTAAGAGAGTGCGGTTGTTCTCCGGACGGCCAGGGAGCCGCTTAGACTGGAACTGGAGAACTGCTTCACTCTCAGGCATGCCAGAAATGGTGTGCAAGACCGTCCGGGAAGGTCAGTACGACATTGAGTACTGGCCTGTGTAGTCTATGACTGCATCGTTCACGTCGTGGCCCCTGTCTCGCTAATCCCGGCGGCTCTAGGCTGGAGTCCCGAATGACTCCCTGGTAGGGGGCAGCAGCACTATCAGTACCGGCTTCAATCGAAACCAGTTCGGGGTCACACCTGAACTAGGACGATGATGTCGGAATCTGGGCGTCTGTCACTTGGGTGAGGGGTCCAGATACTGCGGGCCCTAGACGAAGGTGTTATGCGATCCGTGCTGAGAGTCTCGTGGCACTGGGGGCCTAATATTCAGTGTCTTTAACGGAGCCTTCTGGGCACCAGGGGGAACCCAGTCGTATTTACCCCTTACCTCTCTAAACGGGTCACTGGAGAGGTGGACCTTTAGATACCCGGTACTCGTGGGAACAAAATGGAAGTTGATGAAAACCAAAAACCAACCAAACCATTGATGACACGCAAAAGGAGTGTGACCGACAGGTCGAAAGCATTCCTATTGCTAAATTGAGTGTAGATGATCTGAGCCCAATGGAGGAGGAGAATCTACTGAAATCTGATGATGACAGCAAGCTCGCAGATGCCGGAAAGGAACGGAAAAAACGACTTTCCAGGGGCGAGGTGCGGAAACAGAAGATAGCAGAGGCCTTAGCCAGGGGCGAAAAGGTGCTATCTAGAAAAGAGAGGAGGCTGGCGTGGGCTGCGAAGCACCCGAACCCTGCCCCCAGCGTAGCCGGTCCCTCCGGGAACCAGGATGCTGGGAAAAAGCAGGGTGAGGATGGCACCCCCAAAGCTAAATCTGAGGATGCTTCCAAGAAGAAGGGTGGTAAGAGGGGGCGAGAGCACCTGACACCTGAGGACTCTGGAGGTGAGAAGAAGAAGACGAGGACGAATGAGGGGGAGGAGTCGAGTGTTTCCAAGAGGACACCGGCACCAACCTACTCAGAGAAACTGTCCGTGGAGAGGATGGCTGTCGCCAGAACTGAACACCCGGACTTAAAGCTGACTGAGGCAGAAGCCAATCAAATCAAGGGGGAGTTGTCCAGGCGTGCCATTCGTGGCAAAGACGTCAGGATAAGCAGCTGCCATCTTGAAGGTGGAGTCTTGGTGGTCGGTTGTGCCAACGCAGTCACAAAGGATTGGCTGGCAAAGCAGGTTCAGGAGTTGAGTCCCTTCGGGGGAGTCTCGCTCCAGCTTGCCCCAGCCAGAAACCTTGTGAAAGCTGTGAAGGTTTCAACATTTGTTCCCTCTTCAACGGGGGCAACAACCAAGAAGGACGTGATGCTGGGCCTCAAGCTGCAGAACGGCCTTGACACGGACCACTGGGCGGTTGTTGGGGGAAACACCAACCCTGACGGCCAATTCCTGGTCATGATCATTGATGACATCTCCCTGCAGAAGCTGAAGTCTCTTGCGATGCGCCCATTCTTGGGCTGCGAGAGGGTTACCTTCAGGTTGCAGGGGAGTAAGGATCCCCCCAAGTAGAGGATGGTTGCGGTGCTCCAGATAAATCTCCAGCACAGCAAGGCGGCTACGGCTACGCTTTGCCAGAAGATCCTGGCCGACCGCATAGACGTGGCTCTGATCCAGGAGCCATGGACCGCAGGAGGCAGAATCTTGGGGATGAGCACCGCAAAAGGTGAGTTGATATATGATACTGACAGTGACAAACCTAGGGCTTGCATATTTGTCGGTAGAAATATCAAGACACTGAAAGTCACTAATCTCTGTTCTAGGGATTGTGCCGTGACAGAAGTATACGGGCAGATGGGTGACGGTGACGTCAGAATCCTTCTTGCTTCGGTGTACTTGCCATATGACTCCCGGGAACCACCACCGACCAGAGAAATGAGGATGGTGATAGAATACGGAGTCAGAGAGAGAAGACATCTGTTGTTGGGCTGCGATGCCAATGCCCACCACCTGGCCTGGGGGAGCAGCGATATTAACGACAGAGGTGAGAGCTTGTTAAGCTTTATAGCTGAATCTAATTTAGTTATATTGAACAAGGGCTCCAAACCAACCTTTAGACAAAGGAGAGGGGCGGTGCTAAGGGAAGAGGTTTTGGATATAACCTTGGCTAGCAATTACGCGGCGACAAAGGTTGCAAAATGGAGGGTATCTGATGACCATTCGGCGTCGGATCACAGTCACATTGAATTTACTCTAGGTTCGATCTGTACAAAAGAGACCTATAGGAACGTGAGAAGGACAGACTGGAACCAGTACCGAGAGGTGCTAGGGGACAGACTGAGCCAACTAAAGGACACAGAAAGGCATGGGGTGGAGGGTATGGCAAATTCTTTGAATTTGGCCATATTAAGCTCGTACCAAGAAACCTGCCCGGAGACTGTGAAGAACATGCGCCGGCAAGCCTGCTGGTGGAACAGTGGGTTAGAGGCCCTGAGGAGGAAAGTTCGCAGACTGTATAATGCTGCAAAGCGTACAGGAAACTGGAACAACTACTCAAGGGTGCTCACTGTTTATAATAAGACAATTAGAAGGGCTAAGAGAGAGTCATGGAGAGAGTTCTGTCAGAACATGGAAAGTGTTTCTGATTGTGCAAAGCTCCATCGGGTCTTAGCTCGAGGTCCAGCAAACCCCTTAGGCACATTGCTTAAGGAGGATGGTACGTATACGGAGGGCCCAGAAGAAACGCTGGAGTGCCTCCTAAGCGCTCACTTCCCAGGATCCTTGCGACCGCAGAACACAGTCCAAGACGAGGTGGAGAGGGAGAATAGGGTGCGGACGACAAGGGAGGACTGGGATTGCGCTAAGTCCGTGATCACCTTCACGGGAATAAAATGGGCCCTGAGGGCATTTCAACCATTTAAAGCTCCTGGTACCGATGGCATCCATCCTGTGTTCTTGCAGGAGGGTGGGGACCAGTTGATACTCCACTTGGTACGTCTGTTCAGGACTAGTTTAGCCAGTGGAGTGATACCAACAGCATGGAGGACCTCAAGGGTGGTATTTATACCGAAGCCTGGAAGGGATACCTATGCTGTACCTAAGGCTTTTAGACCTATTAGCCTTACATCGTTTCTTCTGAAGACCATGGAGAAATTAGTGGATAGGCGAATAAAGGATAGGGTCCTTGTAAGCCGTCCTTTACACCCGAATCAACATGCCTATCAGAAGGGAAAGTCATGCGAAACAGCCCTGCATGCGCTGGTTTGCAAGATTGAAAATGCTATCTCGAATAAGGAAATAGCTGTGGCGGCATTTCTTGATATAGAAGGAGCTTTTGATAACACTAGCACTCGCTCTATTGTATCAAAGCTGGTATCAAGGAATGTGGAAAGCACTGTTGTGAGGTGGGTAGGCAACATGCTCGAAAGCAGGAGAGCTCAAGCATCTCTGTGTGGGACGGTGAGAGAGGTCAAGGCACAAAGAGGGTGTCCACAGGGTGGCGTTTTGTCACCGAATCTGTGGAACCTGGTGGTTGACGATCTCCTCTCCGAGCTCAATACGCAGGGTATGTACGCTCAAGGGTATGCTGACGACATTGTTGTCCTCATTAGAGGAAAGTTTATGAACACTTGCCTGGAGCTCATGCAGAGGGCATTGTTCATAGTGGAAAGGTGGTGCAATCAGGAGGGTCTGAGGTTCAATCCAATGAAGACTGTGATGGTACCATTCACGAGGAAGAGGAAGGTTGATATCGCTAGGGTACCAACTCTCTTCGGCAATCAGATCCAGGTTGAGAGGGAGTTCAAGTACCTAGGAGTAAGGTTGGACGACAAACTCACCTGGAACAGTCATTTGGCACATGTAACGCAACGTTCTCAGACCACACTCATGATGATGAGATGGGCGGTTGGGAAGACGTGGGGTCTGAATCCGCGAATGACTAACTGGCTATACACTAGGGTTGCAAGACCGATGCTGGTGTATGGCTCGATAGTCTGGTGGACTAAGGTGATGCAAACTACCGCTGTGAAGAGATTACAAAAGATCCAGCGAGTGGCATGCCTTAGTATTACAGGAGCCATGAGGGGTACTCCAACTGCGACTCTGGAAGTGGTGCTAAACCTCCCGCCTCTCGACATCATTGTGAAAGGAGAGGCAAGGATGGCAGCCTACAGAATGGATTGCAGTGGCAACTGGAAGTATAACACCTCCAGTGCGCATACAAGGATTGTGGACACTATACAGGTGGACACCTTGGAAATGATTCCTGACAGGATGGTGAAGATCACTGATCTAGAAAAGCCATACAATGTCAATATTTTTGACAGGGCTGTCTGGGAAAAGGGTGAACCTGAGTACATGAAAAGAGGGATCACTTGGTATACTGATGGCTCAAAAAAGCCATCAGGTACTGGGGCGGGAATATATGGGGTCAGACCCAAGGCGCAGTTCTGTGTAAGCCTGGGGAAAATGGCTACTGTATTCCAGGCTGAAGTTGTTGCCCTGTCTGAGTGTGCAAGAGTGTGTTTGGAGCGTGGTCTGACAGGCCACACCATATACATGAACTCGGACAGCAAAGCAGCGCTGATGGCACTTGACAGTTTTGACTTTACCTCTAAGGCGGTGTGGGACTGTCATCAGGCCATGAAAACACTGGGAGAGAGCAACAAGGTTATCCTTAGTTGGGTTCCAGGGCATAAGGGTATTGCTGGCAATGAGGGAGCTGACAAGTGGGCAAATAAAGGAGCTGACAGCCCGCTCATTGGTCCGGAGCCGGCGTGTGGTATTGCTTATAATACTGCACGGAGAGCTGTTCGCCAGTGGATGGGCAGAGAACATCGAAGGAGCTGGGAAAGAACAGAAGGCAACATACAGTCAAAGAGATTGCTGCAGGCACCGACCGGTGCGCTAGCGGCAGATGCCCTTGGGCTGAATAGGAAGACCTTGCGGAAAGTGGTTGGCTTCATTAGCGGCCACTGGGTATTCCGCGGACATCTACATAAGATGGGAATTCAAGTTGAAAGCCTCCTATGTAGGAAATGCGGTGAGGAGGAGGAAACAGCCTTCCACTTGATCTTTATGTGCCCAGCCCTACAAGGTCTGCGTGCAGGAACCCTTGGTATTTTGACAGGAGACCAAAGGGAAGAACAGGTAACCATCGTCAGAAAGATCTCATGGTTCATCAAGGACCTGGGGTTTGACGGAGAATGAGGACCTGTGAATGAGGGTGCACAATAAGCTATTCTAGCTGCGATGCATTACCATGGTTACTTCAAAGCCTGGCCCTCTGTTAAAAAAAAAAAAAAAAAAAACCCTACGTGTACGTAATGTTGGCACACCTCCGTATTTATTTTATTTTTCATGTCATACTTTGACAAATCGCTGTCCGCACATCTCATTGCGACTAATTTAATCAGCCATATTTCCAAAACCTAAGTTTTTACGGTAACTTGGGTGGTATAATACTAAATTTCAGGACCTATTCTATCATCCTATGTGTACGTCATGTATCCACAATTCCGTATTTATTTTTATATTTCATGTCAAAATTAGACAAATCGTTGTCCGCACATCGCATAGCGACTGATTTAATCAACCATATTTCCAAAACCTAAGTTTTTACGGTAACTTGGGTGGTATAGTACTAAAGTTCTGGTCCTATTCTTTCATCCTACGTGTACGTCATGCTGACACACTTCCGTATTTATTTTATATTTCATGTCAAACTTAGAAAAATCCCTCTCCGCACATCGCAAAGCAACTATTTTAATCACCCATATTTCCAAAACCTAAGTTTTTAAGGTAACTTGGGTGGTATAATACTAAATTTCTGGTCCTATTTTATCACCCTATGTGAACGTCATGTATTCACAATTCCGTATTTATTTTTATATTTCATGTCATATTTTGACAAATCGTTGTCCGCACATCGCATAGCGACTAATTTAATCACCCATATTTCCAAAACCTAAGTTTTTAAGGTAACTTGGGTAGTATAGTACTAAAGTTCTGGTCCTATTCTATCATCCTATGTGTACGTCATGTTGGCACACTTCCGTATTTATTTTATTTTTCATGTCATACTTTGACAAATCGCTGTCCGCACATCTCAATGCGACTACTTTAATCAGCCATATTTCCAAAACCTAAATTTTACGGTAACTTGGGTGGTATAGTACTAAAGTTCTGGACCTATTCTATCATCCTATGTGTACGTCATGTTGGCACACCTCCGTATTTTTTTATATTTCGTGTCGAACTTCGACAAATCTCTGTCCGCACATCTCAATGCGACTACTTTAATCAGCCATATTTCCAAAACCAAAGTTTTTACGGTAACTTGGGTGGTATAATACAGAAGTTCTGGTCCTATTCTATTACCCTATGTGTACGTCATGTATCCACAATTCCGTATTTATTTTTATATTTCATGTCAAACTTAGACAAATCGTTGTCCGCACATCGCATAGCGACTAATTTAATCACCCATATTTCCAAAACCTAAGTTTTTAAGGTAACTTGAGTGGTATAATACAGAAGTTCTGGTCCTATTCTATCACCCTACGTGTACGTAATGTTGGCACACCTCCGTATTTATTATTATATTTCATGTCATACTTAGATAAATCGTTGTCCGCACATCGCATAGCGACTACTTTAATCAGCAATATTTCCAAAACCTAAGTTTTTACGGTAACTTGGGTGGTATAATACAGAAGTTCTGGTCCTATTCTATCACCCTACGTGTACGTCATGTATCCACAATTCCGTATTTATTATTATATTTCATGTCATACTAAGACAAATCGTTGTCCGCACATCGCATAGCGACTAATTTAATCACCCATATTTCCAAAACCTAAGTTTTTAAGGTAACTTGGGTGGTATAATACTAAATTTCAGGACCTATTCTATCATCCTATGTGTACGTCATGTTGGCACACTTCCGTATTTATTTTATTTTTCATGTCATACTTTGACAAATCGCTGTCCGCACATCGCATAGCGACTAATTTAATCACCCATATTTCCAAAACCTAAGTTTTTAAGGTAACTTGGGTGGTATAGTACTAAAGTTCTGGTCCTATTCTTTCATCCTACGTGTACGTCATGCTGACACACTGCCGTATTTATTTTATATTTTATGTCAAACTTAGGTGGATCGCTGTCCACACATCCAAAGCGACTATTTAATCAGCCATATTTCCAAAACCTAAGTTTTTACGGTAACTTGGGTGGTATAATACAGAAGTTCTGGTCCTATTGTATCACCCTACGTGTACGTAATGTTGGCACACCTCCGTATTTATTATTATATTTCATGTCATACTTAGACAATTCGTTGTCCGCACATGGCATAGCGACTAATTTAATCACCCATATTTCCAAAACCTAAGTTTTTAAGGTAACTTGGGTGGTATAGTACTAAAGTTCTGGACCTATTCTATCATCCTATGTGTACGTCATGTTGGCACACTTCCGTATTTATTTTATTTTTCATGTCATACTTTGACAAATCGCTGTCCGCACATCTCAATGCGACTACTTTAATCAGCCATATTTCCAAAACCTAAGTTTTTACGGTAACTTGGGTGGTATAGTACTAAAGTTCTGGACCTATTCTATCATCCTATGTGTACGTCATGTTGGCACACCACCGTATTTTTTTTATATTTCGTGTCAAACTTCGACAAATCTTTTTCCGCACATCTCAATGCGACTACTTTAATCAGCCATATTTCCAAAACCTAAGTTTTTACGGTAGCTTGGGTGGTATAATACAGAAGTTCTGGTCCTATTCTATCATCCTATGTGTACGTCATGTTGGCACACCTCCGTATTTTTTTTATATTTCGTGTCAAACTTCGACAAATCTCTGTCCGCACATCTCAATTTGACTATTTTAATCACCCGTATTTAAAAAACCTAAGTTTTTAAGGTAACTTGGGTGGTATAGTACTAAAGTTCTGGACCTATTCTATCATCCTATGTGTACGTCATGTTGGCACACCTCCGTATTTTTTTTATATTTCGTGTCAAACTTCGACAAATCTCTGTCCGCACATCTCAATGCGACTACTTTAATCAGCCATATTTCCAAAACCTAAGTTTTTACGGTAACTTGGGTGGTATAATACAGAAGTTCTGGTCCTATTCTATCACCCTACGTGTACGTAATTTTGGCACACCTCCGTATTTATTATTATATTTCATGTCATACTTAGACAAATCGTTGTCCGCACATCGCATAGCGACTAATTTAATCACCCATATTTCCAAAACCTAAGTTTTTAAGGTAACTTGGGTGGTATAGTACTAAAGTTCTGGTCCTATTCTTTCATCCTGCGTGTACGTCATGCTGACACACTTCCGTATTTATTTTATATTTTATGTCAAACTTAGGTGGATCGCTGTCCACACATCCAAAGCGACTATTTTAATCACCCGTATTTCCAAAACCTAAGTTTTGACGGTAACCTGAGTGGTATAATAATATAGTTCTAATCCTATTCTATCACCCAATGTGTACGTCATGTATCCAAAATTCCGTATTTATTTTTATATTTCATGTCAAACTTAGACAAATCGTTGTCCGCAGATCGCATAGCGACTAATTTAATCACCCATATTTCCAAAACCTAAGTTTTTACGGTAACTTGGGTGGTATAATACAGAAGTTCTGGTCCTATTCTATCACCCTATGTGTACGTCATGTATCCACAATTCCGTATTTATTTTTATATTTCATGTCAAACTTAGACAAATCGCTGTCCGCACATCTCAATGCGACTACTTTAATCAGCCATATTTCCAAAACCTAAGTTTTTACGGTAACTTGGGTGGTATAGTACTAAAGTTCTGGACCTATTCTATCATCCTATGTGTACGTCATGTTGGCACACTTCCGTATTTATTTTATTTTTCATGTCATACTTTGACAAATCGCTGTCCGCACATCTCAATGCGACTACTTTAATCAGCCATATTTCCAAAACCTAAGTTTTTACGGTAACTTGGGTGGTATAATACAGAAGTTCTGGTCCTATTCTATCACCCTACGTGTACGTAATGTTGGCACACCTCCGTATTTATTATTATATTTCATGTCATACTTAGACAAATCGTTGTCCGCACCTCTCAATGCGACTACTTTAATCAGCCATATTTCCAAAACCTAAGTTTTTACGGTAACTTGGGTGGTATAATACAGAAGTTCTGGTCCTATTCTATCACCCTACGTGTACGTAATGTTGGCACACCTCCGTATTTATTATTATATTTCATGTCATACTTAGACAAATCGTTGTCCGCACATCGCATAGCGACTAATTTAATCACCCATATTTCCAAAACCTAAGTTTTTACGGTAACTTGGGTGGTATAGTACTAACGTTCTGGACCTATTCTATCATCCTATGTGTACGTCATGTTGACACACTTCCGCATTTATTTTATTTTTCATGTCATACTTAGACAAATCGCTGTCCGCACATCTCAATGCGACTACTTTCATCAGCCATATTTCCAAAACCTAAGTTTTTACGGTAACTTGGGTGGTATAATACAGAAGTTCTGGTCCTATTCTATCACCCTATGTGTACTTAATGTTGGCACACTTCCATATTTATTTTTATATATCATGTCATACTTAAACAAATCGTTGTCCGCACATCGCATAGCGACTAATTTAATCACCCATATCTCCAAAACCTAAGTTTTTAAGGTAACTTGGGTGGTATAATACAGAAGTTCTGGTCCTATTCTATCTCCCTATGTGTACGTCATGTATCCATAATTCCGTATTTATTTTTATATTTCATGTCAAACTTAGACAAATCGTTGTCCGCACATCGCATAGCGACTAATTTAATCACCCATATTTCCAAAACCTAAGTTTTTACGGTAACTTGGGTGGTATAATACTAAATTTCAGGACCTATTCTATCATCCTATGTGTACGTCATGTTGGCACACTTCCGTATTTATTTTATTTTTCATGTCATACTTTGACAAATCGCTGTCCGCACATCTCAATGCGACTACTTTAATCAGCCATATTTCCAAAACCTAAGTTTTTACGGTAACTTGGGTGGTATAATACAGAAGTTTTGGTCCTATTTCATCACCCTACGTGTACGTCATGCTGACACACTGCCGTATTTATTTTATATTTTATGTCAAACTTTGGTGGATCACTGTCCACACATCCAAAGCGACTATTTTAATCACCCGTATTTCCAAAACCTAAGTTTTTAAGGTAACTTGGGTGGTATAGTACTAAAGTTCTGGACCTATTCTATCATCCTATGTGTACGTCATGTTGGCACACCTCCGTATTTTTTTTATATGTCGTGTCAAACTTCGACAAATCTCTGTCCGCACATCTCAATGCGACTACTTTAATCAGCCATATTTCCAAAACCTAAGTTTTTACGGTAACTTGGGTGGTATAATACAGAAGTTCTGGTCCTATTCTATCACCCTACGTGTACGTAATGTTGGCACACCTCCGTATTTATTATTATATTTCATGTCAAACTTAGACAAATCGTTGTCCGCACATCGCATAGCGACTATTTTAATCACCCGTATTTCCAAAACCTAAGTTTTTAAGGTAACTTGGGTGGTATAGTACTAAAGTTCTGGACCTATTCTATCATCCTATGTGTACGTAATGTTGGCACACCTCCGTATTTATTATTATATTTCATGTCAAACTTAGACAAATCGTTGTCCGCACATCGCATAGCGACTATTTTAATCACCCGTATTTCCAAAACCTAAGTTTTTAAGGTAACTTGGGTGGTATAGTACTAAAGTTCTGGACCTATTCTATCATCCTACGTGTACGTCATGCTGACACACTGCCGTATTTATTTTATATTTTATGTCAAACTTAGGTGGATCGCTGTCCACACATCCAAAGCGACTATTTTAATCACCCGTATTTCCAAAACCTAAGTTTTGACGGTAACCTGAGTGGTATAATAATATAGTTCTAATCCTATTCTATCACCCAATGTGTACGTCATGTATCCGAAATTCCGTATTTATTTTTATATTTCATGTCAAACTTAGACAAACGTTGTCCGTACATCGCATAGCGACTAATTTAATCACCCATATTTCCAAAACCTAAGTTTTTACGGTAACTTGGGTGGTATAATACAGAAGTTCTGGTCCTATTCTATCACCCTATGTGTACGTCATGTATCCACAATTCCGTATTTATTTTTATATTTCATGTCAAACTTAGACAAATCGTTGTCCGCACATCGCATACCGACTAATTTAATCACCCATATTTCCAAAACCTAAGTTTTTAAGGTAACTTGGGTGGTATAGTACTAAAGTTCTGGTCCTATTCTTTCATCCTACGTGTACGTCATGCTGATACACTGCCGTATTTATTTTATATTTTATGTCAAACTTAGGTGGATCGCTGTCCACACATCCAAAGCGACTATTTTAATCACCCGTATTTCCAAAACCTAAGTTTTGACGGTAACCTGAGTGGTATAATAATATAGTTCTAATCCTATTCTATCACCCAATGTGTACGTCATGTATCCAAAATTCCGTATTTATTTTTATATTTCATGTCAAACTTAGACAAATCGTTGTCCGCACATCGCATAGCGACTAATTTAATCACCCATATTTCCAAAACCTAAGTTTTTAAGGTAACTTGGGTGGTATAGTACTAAAGTTCTGGTCCTATTCTCTCATCCTATGTGTACGTCATGTATCCACAATTCCGTATTTATTTTTATATTTCATGTCAAACTTAGACAAATCGTTGTCCGCAGATCGCATAGCGACTAATTTAATCACCCATATTTCCAAAACCTAAGTTTTTACGGTAACTTGGGTGGTATAATACAGAAGTTCTGGTCCTATTCTATCACCCTATGTGTACGTCATGTATCCACAATTCCGTATTTATTTTTATATTTCATGTCAAACTTAGACGAATCACTGTCCGCACATCTCAATGCGACTACTTTAATCAGCCATATTTCCAAAACCTAAGTTTTTACGGTAACTTGGGTGGTATAGTACTAAAGTTCTGGACCTATTCTATCATCCTATGTGTACGTCATGTTGGCACACTTCCGTATTTATTTTATTTTTCATGTCATACTTTGACAAATCGCTGTCCGCACATCTCAATGCGACTACTTTAATCAGCCATATTTCCAAAACCTAAGTTTTTACGGTAACTTGGGTGGTATAATACAGAAGTTCAGGTCCTATTCTATCACCCTACGTGTACGTAATGTTGGCACACCTCCGTATTTATTATTATATTTCATGTCATACTTAGACAAATCGTTGTCCGCACATCGCATAGCGACTAATTTAATCACCCATATTTCCAAAACCTAAGTTTTTAAGGTAACTTGGGTGGTATAGTACTAAAGTTCTGGACCTATTCTATCATCCTATGTGTACGTCATGTTGGCACACCTCCGTATTTTTTTTATATTTCGTGTCAAACTTCGACAAATCTCTGTCCGCACATCTCACTGCGACTACTTTAATCAGCCATATTTCCAAAACCTAAGTTTTTACGGTAACTTGGGTGGTATAATACAGAAGTTCTGGTCCTATTCTATCACCCTACGTGTACGTAATGTTGGCACACCTCCGTATTTATTATTATATTTCATGTCAAACTTAGACAAATCGTTGTCCGCACATCGCATAGCGACTATTTTAATCACCCGTATTTCCAAAACCTAAGTTTTTAAGGTAACTTGGGTGGTATAGTACTAAAGTTCTGGACCTATTCTATCATCCTATGTGTACGTCATGTTGGCACACCTCCGTATTTTTTTTATATTTCGTGTCAAACTTCGACAAATCTCTGTCCGCACATCTCAATGCGACTACTTTAATCAGCCATATTTCCAAAACCTAAGTTTTTAAGGTAACTTGGGTGGTATAGTACTAAAGTTCTGGTCCTATTCTTTCATCCTACGTGTACGTCATGCTGACACACTGCCGTATTTATTTTATATTTTATGTCAAACTTAGGTGGATCGCTGTCCACACATCCAAAGCGACTATTTTAATCACCCGTATTTCCAAAACCTAAGTTTTGACGGTAACCTGAGTGGTATAATAATATAGTTCTAATCCTATTCTATCACCCAATGTGTACGTCATGTATCCACGATTCCGTATTTATTTTTATATTTCATGTCAAACTTAGACAAATCGTTGTCCGCACATCGCATAGCGACTAATTTAATCACCCATATTTCCAAAACCTAAGTTTTTAAGGTAACTTGGGTGGTATAGTACTAAAGTTCTGGTCCTATTCTTTCATCCTACGTGTACGTCATGTATCCACGATTCCGTATTTATTTTTATATTTCATGTCAAACTTAGACAAATCGTTGTCCGCACATCGCATAGCGACTAATTTAATCACCCATATTTCCAAAACCTAAGTTTTTAAGGTAACTTGGGTGGTATAGTACTAAAGTTCTGGTCCTATTCTTTCATCCTACGTGTACGTCATGCTGACACACTGCCGTATTTATTTTATGTTTTATGTCAAACTTAGGTGGATCGCTGTCCACACATCCAAAGCGACTATTTTAATCACCCGTATTTCCAAAACCCAAGTTTTTAAGGTAACTTAGGTGGCATAGTACTAAAGTTCTGGACCTATTCTATCATCCTATGTGTACGTCATGTTGGCACACCTCCGTATTTTTTTTATATTTCGTGTCAAACTTCGACAAATCTCTGTCCGCACATCTCAATGCGACTACTTTAATCAGCCATATTTCCAAAACCTAAGTTTTTACGGTAACTTGAGTGGTATAATACAGAAGTTCTGGTCCTATTCTATCACCCTATGTGTACGTCATGTATCCACAATTCCGTATTTATTTTTATATTTCATGTCAAACTTAGACAAATCGCTGTCCGCACATCTCAATGCGACTACTTTAATCAGCCATATTTCCAAAACCTAAGTTTTTACGGTAACTGGGGTGGTATAGTACTAAAGTTCTAACCTATTCTATCATCCTATGTGTACGTCATGTTGGCACACCTCCATATTTTTTTTATATTTCGTGTCAAACTTCGACAAATCTCTGTCCGCACATCTCAAAGCGACTACTTTAATCAGCCATATTTCCAAAACCTAAGTTTTTACGGTAACTTGGGTGGTATAATACAGAAGTTCTGGTCCTATTCTATCACCCTACGTGTACGTAATGTTGGCACACCTCCGTATTTATTATTATATTTCATGTCATACTTAGACAAATCGTTGTCCGCACATCGCATAGCGACTAATTTAATCACCCATATTTCCAAAACCTAAGTTTTTAAGGTAACTTGGGTGATATAATACTAAATTTCAGGACCTATTCTTTCATCCTACTTGTACGTCATGCTGACACACTTCCGTATTTATTTTATTTTTTATGTCATACTTTGACAAATCGCTGTCCGCACATCTCAATGCGACTACTTTAATCAGCCATATTTCCAAAACCTAAGTTTTTAAGGTAACTTGAGTGGTATAATACAGAAGTTCTGGTCCTATTCTATCACCCTATGTGTACGTCATGTATCCACAATTCCGTATTTATTTTTATATTTCATGTCAAACTTAGACAAATCGTTGTCCGCACATCGCATAGCGACTAATTTAATCACCCATATTTCCAAAACCTAAGTTTTTAAGGTAACTTGGGTGATATAATACTAAATTTCAGGACCTATTCTATCATCCTATGTGTACGTCATGTTGGCACACTTCCGTATTTATTTTATTTTTCATGTCATACTTTGACAAATCGCTGTCCGCACATCTCAATGCGACTATTTTAATCAGCCATATTTCCAAAACCTAAGTTTTTACGGTAACTTGGGTGGTATAGTACTAAAGTTCTGGACCTATTCTATCATCCTATGTGTACGTCATGTTGGCACACCTCCGAATTTTTTTTTATATTTCGTGTCAAACTTCGACAAATCTCTGTCCGCACATCTCAATGCGACTACTTTAATCAGCCATATTTCCAAAACCTAAGTTTTTACGGTAACTTGGGTGGTATAATACAGAAGTTCTGGTCCTATTCTATCACCCTACGTGTACGTAATGTTGGCACACCTCCGTATTTATTATTATATTTCATGTCATACTTAGACAAATCGTTGTCCGCACATCGCATAGCGACTAATTTAATCACCCATATTTCCAAAACCTAAGTTTTTAAGGTAACTTGGGTGGTATAATACTAAATTTCAGGACCTATTCTATCATCCTATGTGTACGTCATGTTGGCACACTTCCGTATTTATTTTATTTTTCATGTCATACTTTGACAGATCGCCGTCCGCACATCTCAATGCGACTACTTTAATCAGCCATATTTCCAAAACCTAAGTTTTTACGGTAACTTGGGTGGTATAATACAGAAGTTCTGGTCCTATTCTATCACCCTGTGTGTACGTCATGTATCCACAATTCCGTATTTATTTTTATATTTCATGTCAAACTTAGACAAATCGTTGTCCGCACATCGCATAGCGACTAATTTAATCACCCATATTTCCAAAACCTAAGTTTTTAAGGTAACTTGGGTGGTATAGTACTAAAGTTCTGGACCTATTCTATCATCCTATGTGTACGTCATGTTGGCACACCTCCATATTTTTTTTATATTTCGTGTCAAACTTCGACAAATCTCTGTCCGCACATCTCAATGCGACTACTTTAATCAGCCATATTTCCAAAACCTAAGTTTTTACGGTAACTTGGGTGGTATAATACAGAGGTTCTGGTCCTATTCTATCACCCTATGTGTACGTCATGTATCCACAATTCCGTATTTATTTTTATATTTCATGTCAAACTTAGACAAATCGCTGTCCGCACATCTCAATGCGACTACTTTAATCAGCCATATTTCCAAAACCTAAGTTTTTAAGGTAACTTGGGTGGTATAATACTAAATTTCAGGACCTATTCTATCATCCTATGTGTACGTCATGTTGGCACACTTCCGTATTTATTTTATTTTTCATGTCATACTAAGACAAATCGCTGTCCGCACATCTCAATGCGACTACTTTAATCAGCCATATTTCCAAAACCTAAGTTTTTACGGTAACTTGGGTGGTATAATACAGAAGTTCTGGTCCTATTCTATCACCCTATGTGTACGTCATGTATCCACAATTCCGTATTTATTTTTATATTTCATGTCAAACTTAGACAAATCGTTGTCCGCACATCGCATAGCGACTAATTTAATCACCCATATTTCCAAAACCTAAGTTTTTAAGGTAACTTGGGTGATATAATACTAAATTTCAGGACCTATTCTATCATCCACTGTGTACGTCATGTTGGCACACTTCCGTATTTATTTTATTTTTCATGTCATACTTTGACAAATCGCTGTCCGCACATCTCAATGCGACTATTTTAATCAGCCATATTTCCAAAACTAAGTTTTTACGGTAACTTCGGTGGTATAGTACTAAAGTTCTGGACCTATTCTATCATCCTATGTGTACGTCATGTTGGCACACCTCCGTATTTTTTTTATATTTCGTGTCAAACTTCGACAAATCTCTGTCCGCACATCTCAATGCGACTACTTTAATCAGCCATATTTCCAAAACCTAAGTTTTTACGGTAACTTGGGTGGTATAATACAGAAGTTCTGGTCCTATTCTATCACCCTACGTGTACGTAATGTTGGCACACCTCCGTATTTATTATTATATTTTATGTCATACTTAGACAAATCGTTGTCCGCACATCGCATAGCGACTAATTTAATCACCCATATTTCCAAAACCTAAGTTTTTAAGGTAACTTGGGTGGTATAGTACTAAAGTTCTGGTCCTATTCTATCACCTTACGTGTACGTCATGCTGACACACTGCCGTATTTATTTTATATTTCATGTCAAACTTAGAAAAATCCCTCTCCGCTCATCGCAAAGCAACTAATTTAATCACCCATATTTCCAAAACCTAAGTTTTTAAGGTAACTTGGGTGGTATAATACAGAAGTTCTGGTCCTATTCTATTACCCTATGTGTACGTCATGTATCCAAAATTCCGTATTTATTTTTATATTTCATGTCAAACTTAGACAAATCGTTGTCCGCACATCGCATAGCGACTAATTTAATCACCCATATTTCCAAAACCTAAGTTTTTAAGGTAACTTGGGTGATATAATACTAAATTTCAGGACCTATTCTATCATCCTATGTGTACGTCATGTTGGCACACTTCCGTATTTATTTTATTTTTCATGTCATACTTTGACAAATCGCTGTCCGCACATCTCAATGCGACTATTTTAATCAGCCATATTTCCAAAACCTAAGTTTTTACGGTAACTTGGGTGGTATAGTACTAAAGTTCTGGACCTATTCTATCATCCTATGTGTACGTCATGTTGGCACACCTCCGTATTTTTTTTATATTTCGTGTCAAACTTCGACAAATCTCTGTCCGCACATCTCAATGCGACTACTTTAATCAGCCATATTTCCAAAACCTAAGTTTTTACGGTAACTTGGGTGGTATAATACAGAAGTTCTGGTCCTATTCTATCACCCTACGTGTACGTAATGTTGGCACACCTCCGTATTTATTATTATATTTCATGTCATACTTAGACAAATCGTTGTCCGCACATCGCATAGCGACTAATTTAATCACCCATATTTCCAAAACCTAAGTTTTTAAGGTAACTTGGGTGGTATAGTACTAAAGTTCTGGTCCTATTCTTTCACCCTATGTGTACGTCATGTATCCACAATTCCGTATTTATTTTTATATTTCATGTCAAACTTAGACAAATCGTTGTCCGCACATCGCATAGCGACTAATTTAATCACCCATATTTCCAAAACCTAAGTTTTTAAGGTAACTTGGGTGGTATAGTACTAAAGTTCTGGTCCTATTCTTTCATCCTACGTGTACGTCATGCTGACACACTTCCGTATTTATTTTATATTTCATGTCAAACTTAGAAAAATCCCTCTCCGCTCATCGCAAAGCAACTAATTTAATCACCCATATTTCCAAAACCTAAGTTTTTAAGGTAACTTGGGTGGTATAATACAGAAGTTCTGGTCCTATTCTATCACCCTATTTGTACTTCATGTATCCACAATTCCGTATTTATTTTTATATTTCATGTCAAACTTAGACAAATCGTTGTCCGCACATCGCATAGCGACTAATTTAATCACCCATATTTCCAAAACCTAAGTTTTTAAGGTAACTTGGGTGGTATAGTACTAAAGTTCTGGTCCTATTCTTTCATCCTACGTGTACGTCATGCTGACAGCCGTATTTATTTTATATTTTATGTCATACTTTGACAAATCGCTGTCCGCACATCTCAATGCGACTACTTTAATCAGCCATATTTCCAAAACCTAAGTTTTTACGGTAACTTGGGTGGTATAATACAGAAGTTCTGGTCCTATTTTATCACCCTATGTGTACGTCATGTATCCACAATTCCGTATTTATTTTTATATTTCATGTCAAACTTAGACAAATCGTTGTCCGCACATCGCAGAGCGACTAATTTAATCACCCATATTTCCAAAACCTAAGTTTTTAAGGTAACTTGGGTGGTATAATACTAAATTTCAGGACCTATTCTATCATCCTATGTGTACGTCATGCTGACACACTGCCGTATTTATTTTATATTTTATGTCATACTTTGACAAATCGCTGTCCGCACATCTCAATGCGACTACTTTAATCAGCCATATTTCCAAAACCTAAGTTTTTACGGTAACTTGGGTGGTATAATACAGAAGTTCTGGTCCTATTTCATCACCCTACGTGTACGTCATGCTGACACACTGCCGTATTTATTTTATATTTTATGTCAAACTTAGGTGGATCACTGTCCACACATCCAAAGCGACTATTTTAATCACCCGTATTTCCAAAACCTAAGTTTTTAAGGTAACTTGGGTGGTATAGTACTAAAGTTCTGGACCTATTCTATCATCCTATGTGTACGTCATGTTGGCACACCTCCGTATTTTTTTTATATTTCGTGTCAAACTTCGACAAATCTCTGTCCGCACATCTCAATGCGACTACTTTAATCAGCCATATTTCTAAAACCTAAGTTTTTACGGTAACTTGGGTGGTATAATACAGAAGTTCTGGTCCTATTCTATCACCCTACGTGTACGTAATGTTGGCACACCTCCGTATTTATTATTATATTTCATGTCATACTTAGACAAATCGTTGTCCGCACATCGCATAGCGACTAATTTAATCACCCATATTTCCAAAACCTAAGTTTTTAAAGTAATTTGGGTGGTATAGTACTAAAGTTCTGGTCCTATTCTTTCATCCTACATGTACGTCATGCTGACACACTGCCGTATTTATTTTATATTTTATGTCAAACTTAGGTGGATCGCTGTCCACACATCCAAAGCGACTATTTTAATCACCCGTATTTCCAAAACCTAAGTTTTGACGGTAACCTGAGTGGTATAATAATATAGTTCTAATCCTATTCTATCACCCAATGTGTACGTCATGTATCCAAAATTCCGTATTTATTTTTATATTTCATGTCAAACTTAGACAAATCGTTGTCCGCACATTGCATAGCGACTAATTTAATCACCCATATTTCCAAAACCTAAGTTTTTAAGGTAACTTGGGTGGTATAATACTAAATTTCAGGACCTATTCTATCATCCTATGTGTACGTCATGTTGGCACACTTCCGTATTTATTTTATTTTTCATGTCATACTTTGACAGATCGCTGTCCGCACATCTCAATGCGACTACTTTAATCAGCCATATTTCCAAAACCTAAGTTTTTACGGTAACTTGGGTGGTATAATACAGAAGTTCTGGTCCTATTCTATCACCCTACGTGTACGTCATGTATCCACAATTCCGTATTTATTATTATATTTCATGTCATACTTAGACAAATCGTTGTCCGCACATCGCATAGCGACTAATTTAATCACCCATATTTCCAAAACCTAAGTTTTTAAGATAACTTGGGTGGTATAATACAGAAGTTCTGGTCCTATTCTATCACCCTACGTGTACGTAATGTTGGCACACCTCCGTATTTATTATTATATTTCATGTCATACTTGGACAAATCGTTGTCCGCACATCGCATAGCGACTAATTTAATCACCCATATTTCCAAAACCTAAGTTTTTAAGGTAACTTGGGTGGTATAGTACTAAAGTTCTGGACCTATTCTATCATCCTATGTGTACGTCATGTTGGCACACCTCCGTGTTTTTTTTATATTTCGTGTCAAACTTCGACAAATCTCTGTCCGCACATCTCAATGCGACTACTTTAATCAGCCATATTTCCAAAACCTAAGTTTTTAAGGTAACTTGGGTGGTATAGTACTAATGTTCTGGTCCTATTCTTTCATCCTACGTGTACGTCATGCTGACACACTGCCGTATTTATTTTATATTTTATGTCAAACTTAGGTGGATCGCTGTCCACACATCCAAAGCGACTATTTTAATCACCCGTATTTCCAAAACCTAAGTTTTGACGGTAACCTGAGTGGTATAATAATATAGTTCTAATCCTATTCTATCACCCAATGTGTACGTCATGTATCCAAAATTCCGTATTTATTTTTATATTTCATGTCAAACTTAGACAAATCGTTGTCCGCACATCGCATAGCGACTAATTTAATCACCCATATTTCCAAAACCTAAGTTTTTACGTTAACTTGGGTGGTATAATACAGAAGTTCTGGTCCTATTCTATCACCCTATGTGTACGTCATGTATCCACAATTCCGTATTTATTTTTATATTTCATGTCAAACTTCGACAAATCGTTGTCCGCACATCGCATAGCGACTAATTTAATCACCCATTTTTCCAAAACCTAAGTTTTTAAAGTAACTTGGGTGGTATAATACTAAATTTCAGGACCTATTCTATCATCCTATGTGTACGTCATGTTGGCACACTTCCGTATTTATTTTATTTTTCATGTCATACTTTGACAAATCGCTGTCCGCACATCTCAATGCGACTACTTTAATCAGCCATATTTCCAAAACCTAAGTTTTTAGGGTAACTTGGGTGGTATAATACAGAAGTTCTGGTCCTATTTCATCACCCTACGTGTACGTCATGCTGACACACTGCCGTATTTATTTTATATTTTATGTCAAACTTAGGTGGATCACTGTCCACACATCCAAAGCGACTATTTTAATCACCCGTATTTCCAAAACCTAAGTTTTTAAGGTAACTTGGGTGGTATAGTACTAAAGTTCTGGACCTATTCTATCATCCTATGTGTACGTCATGTTGGCACACCTCCGTATTTTTTTATATTTCGTGTCAAACTTCGACAAATCTCTGTCCGCACATCTCAATGCGACTACTTTAATCAGCCATATTTCCAAAACCTTAGTTTTTACGGTAACTTGGGTGGTATAATACAGACTTTCTGGTCCTATTCTATCACCCTATGTGACCATAATGTTGGCACACTTCCGTATTTATTTCTATATTACATGTCATACTTAGACAAATCGTTGTCCGCACATCGCATTGCGACTAATTTAATCACCCATATTTCCAAAACCTAAGTTTTTAAGGTAACTTGGGTGGTATAGTACTAAAGTTCTGGACCTATTCTATCATCCTATGTGTACGTCATGTTGGCACACCTCCGTATTTTTTTTATATTTCGTGTCAAACTTCGACAAATCTCTGTCCGCACATCTCACTGCGACTACTTTAATCAGCCATATTTCCAAAACCTAAGTTTTTACGGTAACTTGGGTGGTATAATACAGAAGTTCTGGTCCTATTCTATCACCCTACGTGTACGTAATGTTGGCACACCTCCGTATTTATTATTATATTTCATGTCATACTTAGACAAATCGTTGTCCGCTCATCGCATAGCGACTAATTTAATCACCCATATTTCCAAAACCTAAGTTTTTACGGTAACTTGGGTGGTATAGTACTAAAGTTCTGGACCTATTCTATCATCCTATGTGTACGTCATGTTGACACACTTCCGCATTTATTTTATTTTTCATGTCATACTTAGACAAATCGCTGTCCGCACATCTCAATGCGACTACTTTCATCAGCCATATTTCCAAAACCTAAGTTTTTACGGTAACTTGGGTGGTATAATACAGAAGTTCTGGTCCTATTCTATCACCCTATGTGTACTTAATGTTGGCACACTTCCATATTTATTTTTATATATCATGTCATACTTAAACAAATCGTTGTCCGCACATCGCATAGCGACTAATTTAATCACCCATATCTCCAAAACCTAAGTTTTTAAGGTAACTTGGGTGGTATAATACAGAAGTTCTGGTCCTATTCTATCACCCTATGTGTACGTCATGTATCCATAATTCCGTATTTATTTTTATATTTCATGTCAAACTTAGACAAATCGTTGTCCGCACATCGCATAGCGACTAATTTAATCACCCATATTTCCAAAACCTAAGTTTTTACGGTAACTTGGGTGGTATAATACTAAATTTCAGGACCTATTCTATCATCCTATGTGTACGTCATGTTGGCACACTTCCGTATTTATTTTATTTTTCATGTCATACTTTGACAAATCGCTGTCCGCACATCTCAATGCGACTACTTTAATCAGCCATATTTCCAAAACCTAAGTTTTTACGGTAACTCGGGTGGTATAATACAGAAGTTCTGGTCCTATTTCATCACCCTACGTGTACGTCATGCTGACACACTGCCGTATTTATTTTATATTTTATGTCAAACTTAGGTGGATCACTGTCCACACATCCCAAGCGACTATTTTAATCACCCGTATTTCCAAAACCTAAGTTTTTAAGGTAACTTGGGTGGTATAGTACTAAAGTTCTGGACCTATTCTATCATCCTATGTGTACGTCATGTTGGCACACCTCCGTATTTTTTTTATATGTCGTGTCAAACTTCGACAAATCTCTGTCCGCACATCTCAATGCGACTACTTTAATCAGCCATATTTCCAAAACCTAAGTTTTTACGGTAACTTGGGTGGTATAATACAGAAGTTCTGGTCCTATTCTATCACCCTACGTGTACGTAATGTTGTCACACCTCCGTATTTATTATTATATTTCATGTCAAACTTAGACAAATCGTTGTCCGCACATCGCATAGCGACTATTTTAATCACCCGTATTTCCAAAACCTAAGTTTTTAAGGTAACTTGGGTGGTATAGTACTAAAGTTCTGGACCTATTCTATCATCCTATGTGTACGTCATGTTGGCACACCTCCGTATTTTTTTTATATTTCGTGTCAAACTTCGACAAATCTCTGTCCGCACATCTCAATGCGACTACTTTAATCAGCCATATTTCCAAAACCTAAGTTTTTAAGGTAACTTGGGTGGTATAGTACTAAAGTTCTGGTCCTATTCTTTCATCCTACGTGTACGTCATGCTGACACACTGCCGTATTTATTTTATATTTTATGTCAAACTTAGGTGGATCGCTGTCCACACATCCAAAGCGACTATTTTAATCACCCGTATTTCCAAAACCTAAGTTTTGACGGTAACCTGAGTGGTATAATAATATAGTTCTAATCCTATTCTATCATCAATGTGTACGTCATGTATCCGAAATTCCGTATTTATTTTTATATTTCATGTCAAACTTAGACAAATCGTTGTCCGCACATCGCATAGCGACTAATTTAATCACCCATATTTCCAAAACCTAAGTTTTTACGTTAACTTGGGTGGTATAATACAGAAGTTCTGGTCCTATTTTATCACCCTATGTGTACGTCATGTATCCACAATTCCGTATTTATTTTTATATTTCATGTCAAACTTAGACAAATCGTTGTCCGCACATCGCATAGCGACTAATTTAATCACCCATATTTCCAAAACCTAAGTTTTTAAGGTAACTTGGGTGGTATAGTACTAAAGTTCTGGTCCTATTCTTTCATCCTACGTGTACGTCATGCTGACACACTGCCGTATTTATTTTATGTTTTATGTCAAACTTAGGTGGATCGCTGTCCACACATCCAAAGCGACTATTTTAATCACCCGTATTTCCAAAACCTAAGTTTTGACGGTAACCTGAGTGGTATAATAATATAGTTCTAATCCTATTCTATCACCCAATGTGTACGTCATGTATCCAAAATTCCGTATTTATTTTTATATTTCATGTCAAACTTAGACAAATCGTTGTCCGCACATCGCATAGCGACTAATTTAATCACCCATATTTCCAAAACCTAAATTTTACGGTAACTTGGGTGGTATAATACAGAAGTTCTGGTCCTATTCTATAACCCTATGTGTACGTCATGTATCCACAATTCAGTATTTATTTTTATATTTCATGTCAAACTTAGACAAATCGTTGTCCGCACATCGCATAGCGACTAATTTAATCACCCATATTTCCAAAACCTAAGTTTTTACGGTAACTTGGGTGGTATAATACTAAATTTCAGGACCTATTCTATCATCCTATGTGTACGTCATGTTGGCACACTTCCGTATTTATTTTATTTTTCATGTCATACTTTGACAAATCGCTGTGCGCACATCTCAATGCGACTACTTTAATCAGCCATATTTCCAAAACCTAAGTTTTTACGGTAACTTGGGTGGTATAATACAGAAGTTCTGGTCCTATTTCATCACCCTACGTGTACGTCATGCTGACACACTGCCGTATTTATTTTATATTTTATGTCAAACTTAGGTGGATCACTGTCCACACATCCAAAGCGACTATTTTAATCACCCGTATTTCCAAAACCCAAGTTTTTAAGGTAACTTAGGTGGCATAGTACTAAAGTTCTGGACCTATTCTATCATCCTATGTGTACGTCATGTTGGCACACCTCCGTATTTTTTTTATATTTCGTGTCAAACTTCGACAAATCTCTGTCCGCACATCTCAATGCGAATACTTTAATCAGCCATATTTCCAAAACCTAAGTTTTTACGGTAACTTGGGTGGTATAATACAGAAGTTCTGGTCCTATTCTATCACCCTATGTGTACGTCATGTATCCACAATTCCGTATTTATTTTTATATTTCATGTCAAACTTAGACAAATCGCTGTCCGCACATCTCAATGCGACTACTTTAATCAGCCATATTTCCAAAACCTAAGTTTTTACGGTAACTGGGGTGGTATAGTACTAAAGTTCTAACCTATTCTATCATCCTATGTGTACGTCATGTTGGCACACCTCCATATTTTTTTTATATTTCGTGTCAAACTTCGACAAATCTCTGTCCGCACATCTCAAAGCGACTACTTTAATCAGCCATATTTCCAAAACCTAAGTTTTTACGGTAACTTGGGTGGTATAATACAGAAGTTCTGGTCCTATTCTATCACCCTACGTGTACGTAATGTTGGCACACCTCCGTATTTATTATTATATTTCATGTCATACTTAGACAAATCGTTGTCCGCACATCGCATAGCGACTAATTTAATCACCCATATTTCCAAAACCTAAGTTTTTAAGGTAACTTGGGTGATATAATACTAAATTTCAGGACCTATTCTTTCATCCTACTTGTACGTCATGCTGACACACTTCCGTATTTATTTTATTTTTTATGTCATACTTTGACAAATCGCTGTCCGCACATCTCAATGCGACTACTTTAATCAGCCATATTTCCAAAACCTAAGTTTTTAAGGTAACTTGAGTGGTATAATACAGAAGTTCTGGTCCTATTCTATCACCCTATGTGTACGTCATGTATCCACAATTCCGTATTTATTTTTATATTTCATGTCAAACTTAGACAAATCGTTGTCCGCACATCGCATAGCGACTAATTTAATCACCCATATTTCCAAAACCTAAGTTTTTAAGGTAACTTGGGTGATATAATACTAAATTTCAGGACCTATTCTATCATCCTATGTGTACGTCATGTTGGCACACTTCCGTATTTATTTTATTTTTCATGTCATACTTTGACAAATCGCTGTCCGCACATCTCAATGCGACTATTTTAATCAGCCATATTTCCAAAACCTAAGTTTTTACGGTAACTTGGGTGGTATAGTACTAAAGTTCTGGACCTATTCTATCATCCTATGTGTACGTCATGTTGGCACACCTCCGTATTTTTTTTTATATTTCGTGTCAAACTTCGACAAATCTCTGTCCGCACATCTCAATGCGACTACTTTAATCAGCCATATTTCCAAAACCTAAGTTTTTACGGTAACTTGGGTGGTATAATACAGAAGTTCTGGTCCTATTCTATCACCCTACGTGTACGTAATGTTGGCACACCTCCGTATTTATTATTATATTTCATGTCATACTTAGACAAATCGTTGTCCGCACATCGCATAGCGATTAATTTAATCACCCATATTTCCAAAACCTAAGTTTTTAAGGTAACTTGGGTGGTATAGTACTAAAGTTCTGGTCCTATTCTATCACCTTACGTGTACGTCATGCTGACACACTGCCGTATTTATTTTATATTTCATGTCAAACTTAGAAAAATCCCTCTCCGCTCATCGCAAAGCAACTAATTTAATCACCCATATTTCCAAAACCTAAGTTTTTAAGGTAACTTGGGTGGTATAATACAGAAGTTCTGGTCCTATTCTATCACCCTACGTGTACGTAATGTTGGCACACCTCCGTATTTATTATTATATTTCATGTCATACTTAGACAAATCGTTGTCCGCACATCGCATAGCGACTAATTTAATCACCCATATTTCCAAAACCTAAGTTTTTACGGTAACTTGGGTGGTATAATACTAAATTTCAGGACCTATTCTATCATCCTATGTGTACGTCATGTTGGCACACTTCCGTATTTATTTTATTTTTCATGTCATACTTTGACAAATCGCTGTGCGCACATCTCAATGCGACTACTTTAATCAGCCATATTTCCAAAACCTAAGTTTTTACGGTAACTTGGGTGGTATAATACAGAAGTTCTGGTCCTATTTCATCACCCTACGTGTACGTCATGCTGACACACTGCCGTATTTATTTTATATTTTATGTCAAACTTAGGTGGATCACTGTCCACACATCCAAAGCGACTATTTTAATCACCCGTATTTCCAAAACCCAAGTTTTTAAGGTAACTTAGGTGGCATAGTACTAAAGTTCTGGACCTATTCTATCATCCTATGTGTACGTCATGTTGGCACACCTCCGTATTTTTTTTATATTTCGTGTCAAACTTCGACAAATCTCTGTCCGCACATCTCAATGCGACTACTTTAATCAGCCATATTTCCAAAACCTAAGTTTTTACGGTAACTTGGGTGGTATAATACAGAAGTTCTGGTCCTATTCTATCACCCTATGTGTACGTCATGTATCCACAATTCCGTATTTATTTTTATATTTCATGTCAAACTTAGACAAATCGCTGTCCGCACATCTCAATGCGACTACTTTAATCAGCCATATTTCCAAAACCTAAGTTTTTACGGTAACTGGGGTGGTATAGTACTAAAGTTCTAACCTATTCTATCATCCTATGTGTACGTCATGTTGGCACACCTCCATATTTTTTTTATATTTCGTGTCAAACTTCGACAAATCTCTGTCCGCACATCTCAAAGCGACTACTTTAATCAGCCATATTTCCAAAACCTAAGTTTTTACGGTAACTTGGGTGGTATAATACAGAAGTTCTGGTCCTATTCTATCACCCTACGTGTACGTAATGTTGGCACACCTCCGTATTTATTATTATATTTCATGTCATACTTAGACAAATCGTTGTCCGCACATCGCATAGCGACTAATTTAATCACCCATATTTCCAAAACCTAAGTTTTTAAGGTAACTTGGGTGATATAATACTAAATTTCAGGACCTATTCTTTCATCCTACTTGTACGTCATGCTGACACACTTCCGTATTTATTTTATTTTTTATGTCATACTTTGACAAATCGCTGTCCGCACATCTCAATGCGACTACTTTAATCAGCCATATTTCCAAAACCTAAGTTTTTAAGGTAACTTGAGTGGTATAATACAGAAGTTCTGGTCCTATTCTATCACCCTATGTGTACGTCATGTATCCACAATTCCGTATTTATTTTTATATTTCATGTCAAACTTAGACAAATCGTTGTCCGCACATCGCATAGCGACTAATTTAATCACCCATATTTCCAAAACCTAAGTTTTTAAGGTAACTTGGGTGATATAATACTAAATTTCAGGACCTATTCTATCATCCTATGTGTACGTCATGTTGGCACACTTCCGTATTTATTTTATTTTTCATGTCATACTTTGACAAATCGCTGTCCGCACATCTCAATGCGACTATTTTAATCAGCCATATTTCCAAAACCTAAGTTTTTACGGTAACTTGGGTGGTATAATACAGAAGTTCTGGTCCTATTCAATCACCCTACGTGTACGTAATGTTGGCACACCTCCGTATTTATTATTATATTTCATGTCATACTTAGACAAATCGTTGTCCGCACATCGCATAGCGATTAATTTAATCACCCATATTTCCAAAACCTAAGTTTTTAAGGTAACTTGGGTGGTATAGTACTAAAGTTCTGGTCCTATTCTATCACCTTACGTGTACGTCATGCTGACACACTGCCGTATTTATTTTATATTTCATGTCAAACTTAGAAAAATCCCTCTCCGCTCATCGCAAAGCAACTAATTTAATCACCCATATTTCCAAAACCTAAGTTTTTAAGGTAACTTGGGTGGTATAATACAGAAGTTCTGGTCCTATTCTATCACCCTATGTGTTGGCAACATGTATCCAAAATTCCGTATTTATTTTTATATTTCATGTCAAACTTAGACAAATCGTTGTCCGCACATCGCATAGCGACTAATTTAATCACCCATATTTCCAAAACCTAAGTTTTTAAGGTAACTTGGGTGGTATAATACTAAATTTCAGGACCTATTCTATCATCCTATGTGTACGTCATGTTGGCACACTTCCGTATTTATTTTATTTTTCATGTCATACTTTGACAGATCGCCGTCCGCAAATCTCAATGCGACTACTTTAATCAGCCATATTTCCAAAACCTAAGTTTTTACGGTAACTTGGGTGGTATAATACAGAAGTTCTGGTCCTATTCTATCACCCTATGTGTACGTCATGTATCCACAATTCCGTATTTATTTTTATATTTCATGTCAAACTTAGACAAATCGTTGTCCGCACATCGCATAGCGACTAATTTAATCACCCATATTTCCAAAACCTAAGTTTTTAAGGTAACTTGGGTGGTATAGTACTAAAGTTCTGGACCTATTCTATCATCCTATGTGTACGTCATGTTGGCACACCTCCGTATTTTTTTTATATTTCGTGTCAAACTTCGACAAATCTCTGTCCGCACATCTCAATGCGACTACTTTAATCAGCCATATTTCCAAAACCTAAGTTTTTACGGTAACTTGGGTGGTATAATACAGAGGTTCTGGTCCTATTCTATCACCCAATGTGTACGTCATGTATCCACAATTCCGTATTTATTTTTATATTTCATGTCAAACTTAGACAAATCGCTGTCCGCACATCTCAATGCGACTACTTTAATCAGCCATATTTCCAAAACCTAAGTTTTTAAGGTAACTTGGGTGGTATAATACTAAATTTCAGGACCTATTCTATCATCCTATGTGTACGTCATGTTGGCACACTTCCGTATTTATTTTATTTTTCATGTCATACTAAGACAAATCGCTGTCCGCACATCTCAATGCGACTACTTTAATCAGCCATATTTCCAAAACCTAAGTTTTTACGGTAACTTGGGTGGTATAATACAGAAGTTCTGGTCCTATTCTATCACCCTATGTGTACGTCATGTATCCACAATTCCGTATTTATTTTTATATTTCATGTCAAACTTAGACAAATCGTTGTCCGCACATCGCATAGCGACTAATTTAATCACCCATATTTCCAAAACCTAAGTTTTTAAGGTAACTTGGGTGATATAATACTAAATTTCAGGACCTATTCTATCATCCACTGTGTACGTCATGTTGGCACACTTCCGTATTCTTTTTATTTTAATGTCATACTTTGACAAATCGCTGTCCGCACATCTCAATGCGACTATTTTAATCAGCCATATTTCCAAAACTAAGTTTTTACGGTAACTTGGGTGGTATAGTACTAAAGTTCTGGACCTATTCTATCATCCTATGTGTACGTCATGTTGGCACACCTCCGTATTTTTTTTATATTTCGTGTCAAACTTCGACAAATCTCTGTCCGCACATCTCAATGCGACTACTTTAATCAGCCATATTTCCAAAACCTAATTTTTTACGGTAACTTGGGTGGTATAATACAGAAGTTCTGGTCCTATTCTATCACCCTACGTGTACGTAATGTTGGCACACCTCCGTATTTATTATTATATTTCATGTCATACTTAGACAAATCGTTGTCCGCACATCGCATAGCGACTAATTTAATCACCCATATTTCCAAAACCTAAGTTTTTAAGGTAACTTGGGTGGTATAGTACTAAAGTTCTGGTCCTATTCTATCACCTTACGTGTACGTCATGCTGACACACTGCCGTATTTATTTTATATTTCATGTCAAACTTAGAAAAATCCCTCTCCGCTCATCGCAAAGCAACTAATTTAATCACCCATATTTCCAAAACCTAAGTTTTTAAGGTAACTTGGGTGGTATAATACAGAAGTTCTGGTCCTATTCTATCACCCTATGTGTACGTCATGTATCCAAAATTCCGTATTTATTTTTATATTTCATGTCAAACTTAGACAAATCGTTGTCCGCACATCGCATAGCGACTAATTTAATCACCCATATTTCCAAAACCTAAGTTTTTAAGGTAACTTGGGTGGTATAATACTAAATTTCAGGACCTATTCTATCATCCTATGTGTACGTCATGTTGGCACACTTCCGTATTTATTTTATTTTTCATGTCATACCTTGACAAATCGCTGTCCGCACATCTCAATGCGACTATTTTAATCAGCCATATTTCCAAAACTAAGTTTTTACGGTAACTTGGGTGGTATAGTACTAAAGTTCTGGACCTATTCTATCATCCTATGTGTACGTCATGTTGGCACACCTCCGTATTTTTTTTATATTTCGTGTCAAACTTCGACAAATCTCTGTCCGCACATCTCAATGCGACTACTTTAATCAGCCATATTTCCAAAACCTAATTTTTTACGGTAACTTGGGTGGTATAATACAGAAGTTCTGGTCCTATTCTATCACCCTACGTGTACGTAATGTTGGCACACCTCCGTATTTATTATTATATTTCATGTCATACTTAGACAAATCGTTGTCCGCACATCGCATAGCGACTAATTTAATCACCCATATTTCCAAAACCTAAGTTTTTAAGGTAACTTGGGTGGTATAGTACTAAAGTTCTGGTCCTATTCTATCACCTTACGTGTACGTCATGCTGACACACTGCCGTATTTATTTTATATTTCATGTCAAACTTAGAAAAATCCCTCTCCGCTCATCGCAAAGCAACTAATTTAATCACCCATATTTCCAAAACCTAAGTTTTTAAGGTAACTTGGGTGGTATAATACAGAAGTTCTGGTCCTATTCTATCACCCTATGTGTACGTCATGTATCCAAAATTCCGTATTTATTTTTATATTTCATGTCAAACTTAGACAAATCGTTGTCCGCACATCGCATAGCGACTAATTTAATCACCCATATTTCCAAAACCTAAGTTTTTAAGGTAACTTGGGTGGTATAATACTAAATTTCAGGACCTATTCTATCATCCTATGTGTACGTCATGTTGGCACACTTCCGTATTTATTTTATTTTTCATGTCATACCTTGACAAATCGCTGTCCGCACATCTCAATGCGACTACTTTAATCAGCCATATTTCCAAAACCTAAGTTTTTACGGTAACTTGGGTGGTATAATACAGAAGTTCTGGTCCTATTCTATCACCCTATGTGTACGTCATGTATCCACAATTCCGTATTTATTTTTATATTTCATGTCAAACTTAGACAAATCGTTGTCCGCACATCGCATAGCGACTAATTTAATCAACCACATTTCCAAAACCTAAGTTTTTAAGGTAACTTGGGTGATATAATACTAAATTTCAGGACCTATTCTATCATCCTATGTGTACGTCATGTTGGCACACTTCCGTATTTATTTTATTTTTCATGTCATACTTTGACAAATCGCTGTCCGCACATCTCAATGCGACTATTTTAATCAGCCATATTTCCAAAACCTAAGTTTTTACGGTAACTTGGGTGGTATAGTACTAAAGTTCTGGACCTATTCTATCATCCTATGTGTACGTCATGTTGGCACACCTCCGTATTTTTTTTATATTTCGTGTCAAACTTCGACAAATCTCTGTCCGCACATCTCAATGCGACTACTTTAATCAGCCATATTTCCAAAACCTAAGTTTTTACGGTAACTTGGGTGGTATAATACAGAAGTTCTGGTCCTATTCTATCACCCTACGTGTACGTAATGTTGGCACACCTCCGTATTTATTATTATATTTCATGTCATACTTAGACAAATCGTTGTCCGCACATCGCATAGCGACTAATTTAATCACCCATATTTCCAAAACCTAAGTTTTTAAGGTAACTTGGGTGGTATAGTACTAAAGTTCTGGTCCTATTCTTTCACCCTATGTGTACGTCATGTATCCACAATTCCGTATTTATTTTTATATTTCATGTCAAACTTAGACAAATCGTTGTCCGCACATCGCATAGCGACTAATTTAATCACCCATATTTCCAAAACCTAAGTTTTTAAGGTAACTTGGGTGGTATAGTACTAAAGTTCTGGTCCTATTCTTTCATCCTACGTGTACGTCATGCTGACACACTTCCGTATTTATTTTATATTTCATGTCAAACTTAGAAAAATCCCTCTCCGCTCATCGCAAAGCAACTAATTTAATCACCCATATTTCCAAAACCTAAGTTTTTAAGGTAACTTGGGTGGTATAATACAGAAGTTCTGGTCCTATTCTATCACCCTATTTGTACTTCATGTATCCACAATTCCGTATTTATTTTTATATTTCATGTCAAACTTAGACAAATCGTTGTCCGCACATCGCATAGCGACTAATTTAATCACCCATATTTCCAAAACCTAAGTTTTTAAGGTAACTTGGGTGGTATAGTACTAAAGTTCTGGTCCTATTCTTTCATCCTACGTGTACGTCATGCTGACAGCCGTATTTATTTTATATTTTATGTCATACTTTGACAAATCGCTGTCCGCACATCTCAATGCGACTACTTTAATCAGCCATATTTCCAAAACCTAAGTTTTTACGGTAACTTGGGTGGTATAATACAGAAGTTCTGGTCCTATTTTATCACCCTATGTGTACGTCATGTATCCACAATTCCGTATTTATTTTTATATTTCATGTCAAACTTAGACAAATCGTTGTCCGCACATCGCATAGCGACTAATTTAATCACCCATATTTCCAAAACCTAAGTTTTTAAGGTAACTTGGGTGGTATAATACTAAATTTCAGGACCTATTCTATCATCCTATGTGTACGTCATGCTGACACACTGCCGTATTTATTTTATATTTTATGTCAAACTTAGGTGGATCGCTGTCCACACATCCAAAGCGACTATTTTAATCACCCGTATTTCCAAAACCTAAGTTTTGACGGTAACCTGAGTGGTATAATAATATAGTTCTAATCCTATTCTATCACCCAATGTGTACGTCATGTATCCAAAATTCCGTATTTATTTTTATATTTCATGTCAAACTTAGAAAAATCCCTCTCCGCTCATCGCAAAGCAACTAATTTAATCACCCATATTTCCAAAACCTAAGTTTTTAAGGTAACTTGGGTGGTATAATACAGAAGTTCTGGTCCTATTCTATCACCCTATTTGTACTTCATGTATCCACAATTCCGTATTTATTTTTATATTTCATGTCAAACTTAGACAAATCGTTGTCCGCACATCGCATAGCGACTAATTTAATCACCCATATTTCCAAAACCTAAGTTTTTAAGGTAACTTGGGTGGTATAATACTAAATTTCAGGACCTATTCTATCATCCTATGTGTACGTCATGTTGGCACACTTCCGTATTTATTTTATTTTTCATGTCATACTTTGACAAATCGCTGTGCGCACATCTCAATGCGACTACTTTAATCAGCCATATTTCCAAAACCTAAGTTTTTACGGTAACTTGGGTGGTATAATACAGAAGTTCTGGTCCTATTTCATCACCCTACGTGTACGTCATGCTGACACACTGCCGTATTTATTTTATATTTTATGTCAAACTTAGGTGGATCACTGTCCACACATCCAAAGCGACTATTTTAATCACCCGTATTTCCAAAACCCAAGTTTTTAAGGTAACTTAGGTGGCATAGTACTAAAGTTCTGGACCTATTCTATCATCCTATGTGTACGTCATGTTGGCACACCTCCGTATTTTTTTTATATTTCGTGTCAAACTTCGACAAATCTCTGTCCGCACATCTCAATGCGACTACTTTAATCAGCCATATTTCCAAAACCTAAGTTTTTACGGTAACTGGGGTGGTATAGTACTAAAGTTCTAACCTATTCTATCATCCTATGTGTACGTCATGTTGGCACACCTCCATATTTTTTTTATATTTCGTGTCAAACTTCGACAAATCTCTGTCCGCACATCTCAAAGCGACTACTTTAATCAGCCATATTTCCAAAACCTAAGTTTTTACGGTAACTTGGGTGGTATAATACAGAAGTTCTGGTCCTATTCTATCACCCTACGTGTACGTAATGTTGGCACACCTCCGTATTTATTATTATATTTCATGTCATACTTAGACAAATCGTTGTCCGCACATCGCATAGCGACTAATTTAATCACCCATATTTCCAAAACCTAAGTTTTTAAGGTAACTTGGGTGATATAGTACTAAATTTCAGGACCTATTCTTTCATCCTACTTGTACGTCATGCTGACACACTTCCGTATTTATTTTATTTTTTATGTCATACTTTGACAAATCGCTGTCCGCACATCTCAATGCGACTACTTTAATCAGCCATATTTCCAAAACCTAAGTTTTTAAGGTAACTTGAGTGGTATAATACAGAAGTTCTGGTCCTATTCTATCACCCTATGTGTACGTCATGTATCCACAATTCCGTATTTATTTTTATATTTCATGTCAAACTTAGACAAATCGTTGTCCGCACATCGCATAGCGACTAATTTAATCACCCATATTTCCAAAACCTAAGTTTTTAAGGTAACTTGGGTGATATAATACTAAATTTCAGGACCTATTCTATCATCCTATGTGTACGTCATGTTGGCACACTTCCGTATTTATTTTATTTTTCATGTCATACTTTGACAAATCGCTGTCCGCACATCTCAATGCGACTATTTTAATCAGCCATATTTCCAAAACCTAAGTTTTTACGGTAACTTGGGTGGTATAGTACTAAAGTTCTGGACCTATTCTATCATCCTATGTGTACGTCATGTTGGCACACCTCCGTATTTTTTTTTATATTTCGTGTCAAACTTCGACAAATCTCTGTCCGCACATCTCAATGCGACTACTTTAATCAGACATATTTCCAAAACCTAAGTTTTTACGGTAACTTGGGTGGTATAATACAGAAGTTCTGGTCCTATTCTATCACCCTACGTGTACGTAATGTTGGCACACCTCCGTATTTATTATTATATTTCATGTCATACTTAGACAAATCGTTGTCCGCACATCGCATAGCGATTAATTTAATCACCCATATTTCCAAAACCTAAGTTTTTAAGGTAACTTGGGTGGTATAGTACTAAAGTTCTGGTCCTATTCTATCACCTTACGTGTACGTCATGCTGACACACTGCCGTATTTATTTTATATTTCATGTCAAACTTAGAAAAATCCCTCTCCGCTCATCGCAAAGCAACTAATTTAATCACCCATATTTCCAAAACCTACGTTTTTAAGGTAACTTGGGTGGTATAATACAGAAGTTCTGGTCCTATTCTATCACCCTATGTGTACGTCATGTATCCAAAATTCCGTATTTATTTTTATATTTCATGTCAAAACTTAGACAAATCGTTGTCCGCACATCGCATAGCGACTAATTTAATCACCCATATTTCCAAAACCTAAGTTTTTAAGGTAACTTGGGTGGTATAATACTAAATTTCAGGACCTATTCTATCATCCTATGTGTACGTCATGTTGGCACACTTCCGTATTTATTTTATTTTTCATGTCATACTTTGACAGATCGCCGTCCGCAAATCTCAATGCGACTACTTTAATCAGCCATATTTCCAAAACCTAAGTTTTTACGGTAACTTGGGTGGTATAATACAGAAGTTCTGGTCCTATTCTATCACCCTATGTGTACGTCATGTATCCACAATTCCGTATTTATTTTTATATTTCATGTCAAACTTAGACAAATCGTTGTCCGCACATCGCATAGCGACTAATTTAATCATCCATATTTCCAAAACCTAAGTTTTTAAGGTAACTTGGGTGGTATAGTACTAAAGTTCTGGACCTATTCTATCATCCTATGTGTACGTCATGTTGGCACACCTCCGTATTTTTTTTATATTTCGTGTCAAACTTCGACAAATCTCTGTCCGCACATCTCAATGCGACTACTTTAATCAGCCATATTTCCAAAACCTAAGTTTTTACGGTAACTTGGGTGGTATAATACAGAGGTTCTGGTCCTATTCTATCACCCAATGTGTACGTCATGTATCCACAATTCCGTATTTATTTTTATATTTCATGTCAAACTTAGACAAATCGCTGTCCGCACATCTCAATGCGACTACTTTAATCAGCCATATTTCCAAAACCTAAGTTTTTAAGGTAACTTGGGTGGTATAATACTAAATTTCAGGACCTATTCTATCATCCTATGTGTACGTCATGTTGGCACACTTCCGTATTTATTTTATTTTTCATGTCATACTAAGACAAATCGCTGTCCGCACATCTCAATGCGACTACTTTAATCAGCCATATTTCCAAAACCTAAGTTTTTACGGTAACTTGGGTGGTATAATACAGAAGTTCTGGCCCTATTCTATCACCCTATGTGTACGTCATGTATCCACAATTCCGTATTTATTTTTATATTTCATGTCAAACTTAGACAAATCGTTGTCCGCACATCGCATAGCGACTAATTTAATCACCCATATTTCCAAAACCTAAGTTTTTAAGGTAACTTGGGTAATATAATACTAAATTTCAGGACCTATTCTATCATCCACTGTGTACGTCATGTTGGCACACTTCCGTATTCTTTTTATTTTTCATGTCATACTTTGACAAATCGCTGTCCGCACATCTCAATGCGACTATTTTAATCAGCCATATTTCCAAAACTAAGTTTTTACGGTAACTTGGGTGGTATAGTACTAAAGTTCTGGACATATTCTATCATCCTATGTGTACGTCATGTTGGCACACCTCCGTATTTTTTTTATATTTCGTGTCAAACTTCGACAAATCTCTGTCCGCACATCTCAATGCGACTACTTTAATCAGCCATATTTCCAAAACCTAATTTTTTACGGTAACTTGGGTGGTATAATACAGAAGTTCTGGTCCTATTCTATCACCCTACGTGTACGTAATGTTGGCACACCTCCGTATTTATTATTATATTTCATGTCATACTTAGACAAATCGTTGTCCGCACATCGCATAGCGACTAATTTAATCACCCATATTTCCAAAACCTAAGTTTTTAAGGTAACTTGGGTGGTATAGTACTAAAGTTCTGGTCCTATTCTATCACCTTACGTGTACGTCATGCTGACACACTGCCGTATTTATTTTATATTTCATGTCAAACTTAGAAAAATCCCTCTCCGCTCATCGCAAAGCAACTAATTTAATCACCCATATTTCCAAAACCTAAGTTTTTAAGGTAACTTGGGTGGTATAATACAGAAGTTCTGGTCCTATTCTATCACCCTATGTGTACGTCATGTATCCAAAATTCCGTATTTATTTTTATATTTCATGTCAAACTTAGACAAATCGTTGTCCGCACATCGCATAGCGACTAATTTAATCACCCATATTTCCAAAACCTAAGTTTTTAAGGTAACTTGGGTGGTATAATACTAAATTTCAGGACCTATTCTATCATCCTATGTGTACGTCATGTTGGCACACTTCCGTATTTATTTTATTTTTCATGTCATACCTTGACAAATCGCTGTCCGCACATCTCAATGCGACTACTTTAATCAGCCATATTTCCAAAACCTAAGTTTTTACGGTAACTTGGGTGGTATAATACAGAAGTTCTGGTCCTATTCTATCACCCTATGTGTACGTCATGTATCCACAATTCCGTATTTATTTTTATATTTCATGTCAAACTTAGACAAATCGTTGTCCGCACATCGCATAGCGACTAATTTAATCAACCACATTTCCAAAACCTAAGTTTTTAAGGTAACTTGGGTGATATAATACTAAATTTCAGGACCTATTCTATCATCCTATGTGTACGTCATGTTGGCACACTTCCGTATTTATTTTATTTTTCATGTCATACTTTGACAAATCGCTGTCCGCACATCTCAATGCGACTATTTTAATCAGCCATATTTCCAAAACCTAAGTTTTTACGGTAACTTGGGTGGTATAGTACTAAAGTTCTGGACCTATTCTATCATCCTATGTGTACGTCATGTTGGCACACCTCCGTATTTTTTTTATATTTCGTGTCAAACTTCGACAAATCTCTGTCCGCACATCTCAATGCGACTACTTTAATCAGCCATATTTCCAAAACCTAAGTTTTTACGGTAACTTGGGTGGTATAATACAGAAGTTCTGGTCCTATTCTATCACCCTACGTGTACGTAATGTTGGCACACCTCCGTATTTATTATTATATTTCATGTCATACTTAGACAAATCGTTGTCCGCACATCGCATAGCGACTAATTTAATCACCCATATTTCCAAAACCTAAGTTTTTAAGGTAACTTGGGTGGTATAGTACTAAAGTTCTGGTCCTATTCTTTCACCCTATGTGTACGTCATGTATCCACAATTCCGTATTTATTTTTATATTTCATGTCAAACTTAGACAAATCGTTGTCCGCACATCGCATAGCGACTAATTTAATCACCCATATTTCCAAAACCTAAGTTTTTAAGGTAACTTGGGTGGTATAGTACTAAAGTTCTGGTCCTATTCTTTCATCCTACGTGTACGTCATGCTGACACACTTCCGTATTTATTTTATATTTCATGTCAAACTTAGAAAAATCCCTCTCCGCTCATCGCAAAGCAACTAATTTAATCACCCATATTTCCAAAACCTAAGTTTTTAAGGTAACTTGGGTGGTATAATACAGAAGTTCTGGTCCTATTCTATCACCCTATTTGTACTTCATGTATCCACAATTCCGTATTTATTTTTATATTTCATGTCAAACTTAGACAAATCGTTGTCCGCACATCGCATAGCGACTAATTTAATCACCCATATTTCCAAAACCTAAGTTTTTAAGGTAACTTGGGTGGTATAGTACTAACGTTCTGGTCCTATTCTTTCATCCTACGTGTACGTCATGCTGACAGCCGTATTTATTTTATATTTTATGTCATACTTTGACAAATCGCTGTCCGCACATCTCAATGCGACTACTTTAATCAGCCATATTTCCAAAACCTAAGTTTTTACGGTAACTTGGGTGGTATAATACAGAAGTTCTGGTCCTATTTTATCACCCTATGTGTACGTCATGTATCCACAATTCCGTATTTATTTTTATATTTCATGTCAAACTTAGACAAATCGTTGTCCGCACATCGCATAGCGACTAATTTAATCACCCATATTTCCAAAACCTAAGTTTTTAAGGTAACTTGGGTGGTATAATACTAAATTTCAGGACCTATTCTATCATCCTATGTGTACGTCATGCTGACACACTGCCGTATTTATTTTATATTTTATGTCAAACTTAGGTGGATCGCTGTCCACACATCCAAAGCGACTATTTTAATCACCCGTATTTCCTAAACCTAAGTTTTGACGGTAACCTGAGTGGTATAATAATATAGTTCTAATCCTATTCTATCACCCAATGTGTACGTCATGTATCCAAAATTCCGTATTTATTTTTATATTTCATGTCAAACTTAGACAAATCGTTGTCCGCACATTGCATAGCGACTAATTTAATCACCCATATTTCCAAAACCTAAGTTTTTAAGGTAACTTGGGTGGTATAATACTAAATTTCAGGACCTATTCTATCATCCTATGTGTACGTCATGTTAGCACACTTCCGTATTTATTTTATTTTTCATGTCATACTTTGACAGATCGCTGTCCGCACATCTCAATGCGACTACTTTAATCAGCCATATTTCCAAAACCTAAGTTTTTACGGTAACTTGGGTGGTATAATACAGAAGTTCTGGTCCTATTCTATCACCCTACGTGTACGTCATGTATCCACAATTCCGTATTTATTATTATATTTCATGTCATACTTAGACAAATCGTTGTCCGCACATCGCATAGCGACTAATTTAATCACCCATATTTCCAAAACCTAAGTTTTTAAGGTAACTTGGGTGGTATAGTACTCAAGTTCTGGACCTATTCTATCATCCTATGTGTACGTCATGTTGGCACACCTCCGTGTTTTTTTTATATTTCGTGTCAAACTTCGACAAATCTCTGTCCGCACATCTCAATGCGACTACTTTAATCAGCCATATTTCCAAAACCTAAGTTTTTAAGGTAACTTGGGTGGTATAGTACTAATGTTCTGGTCCTATTCTTTCATCCTACGTGTACGTCATGCTGACACACTGCCGTATTTATTTTATATTTTATGTCAAACTTAGGTGGATCGCTGTCCACACATCCAAAGCGACTATTTTAATCACCCGTATTTCCAAAACCTAAGTTTTGACGGTAACCTGAGTGGTATAATAATATAGTTCTAATCCTATTCTATCACCCAATGTGTACGTCATGTATCCAAAATTCCGTATTTATTTTTATATTTCATGTCAAACTTAGACAAATCGTTGTCCGCACATCGCATAGCGACTAATTTAATCACCCATATTTCCAAAACCTAAGTTTTTACGTTAACTTGGGTGGTATAATACAGAAGTTCTGGTCCTATTCTATCACCCTATGTGTACGTCATGTATCCACAATTCCGTATTTATTTTTATATTTCATGTCAAACTTCGACAAATCGTTGTCCGCACATCGCATAGCGACTAATTTAATCACCCATATTTCCAAAACCTAAGTTTTTAAGGTAACTTGGGTGGTATAATACTAAATTTCAGGACCTATTCTATCATCCTATGTGTACGTCATGTTGGCACACTTCCGTATTTATTTTATTTTTCATGTCATACTTTGACAAATCGCTGTCCGCACATCTCAATGCGACTACTTTAATCAGCCATATTTCCAAAACCTAAGTTTTTAGGGTAACTTGGGTGGTATAATACAGAAGTTCTGGTCCTATTTCATCACCCTACGTGTACGTCATGCTGACACACTGCCGTATTTACTTTATATTTTATGTCAAACTTAGGTGGATCACTGTCCACACATCCAAAGCGACTATTTTAATCACCCGTATTTCCAAAACCTAAGTTTTTAAGGTAACTTGGGTGGTATAGTACTAAAGTTCTGGACCTATTCTATCATCCTATGTGTACGTCATGTTGGCACACCTCCGTATTTTTTTATATTTCGTGTCAAACTTCGACAAATCTCTGTCCGCACATCTCAATGCGACTACTTTAATCAGCCATATTTCCAAAACCTTAGTTTTTACGGTAACTTGGGTGGTATAATACAGACTTTCTGGTCCTATTCTATCACCCTATGTGACCATAATGTTGGCACACTTCCGTATTTATTTCTATATTACATGTCATACTTAGACAAATCGTTGTCCGCACATCGCATAGCGACTAATTTAATCACCCATATTTCCAAAACCTAAGTTTTTAAGGTAACTTGGGTGGTATAGTACTAAAGTTCTGGACCTGTTCTATCATCCTATATGTACGTCATGTTGGCACATCTCCGTATTTTTTTTATATTTCGTGTCAAACTTCGACAAATCTCTGTCCGCACATCTCAATGCGACTACTTTAATCAGCCATATTTCCAAAACCTAAGTTTTTACGGTAACTTGGGTGGTATAATACAGAAGTTCTGGTCCTATTTCATCACCCTACGTGTACGTCATGCTGACACACTGCCGTATTTATTTTATATTTTATGTCAAACTTAGGTGGATCACTGTCCACACATCCATAGCGACTAATTTAATCACCCATATTTCCAAAACCTAAGTTTTTAAGGTAACTTGGGTGGTATAGTACTAAAGTTCTGGACCTATTCTTTCATCCTACGTGTACGTTATGCTGACACACTGCCGTATTTATTTTATATTTTATGTCAAACTTAGGTGGATCGCTGTCCACACATCCAAAGCGACTATTTTAATCACCCGTATTTCCAAAACCTAAGTTTTGACGGTAACCTGAGTGGTATAATAATATAGTTCTAATCCTATTCTATCACCCAATGTGTACGTCATGTATCCAAAATTCCGTATTTATTTTTATATTTCATGTCAAACTTAGACAAATCGTTTTCCGTACATCGCATAGCGACTAATTTATTCACCCATATTTCCAAAACCTAAGTTTTTACGGTAACTTGGGTGGTATAATACAGAAGTTCTGCTCCTATTCTATCACCCTATGTGTACGTCATGTATCCACAATTCCGTATTTATTTTTATATTTCATGTCAAACTTCGACAAATCGTTGTCCGCACATCGCATAGCGACTAATTTAATCACCCATATTTCCAAAACCTAAGTTTTTAAGGTAACTTGGGTGGTATAATACTAAATTTCAGGACCTATTCTATCATCCTATGTGTACGTCATGTTGGCACACTTCCGTATTTATTTTATTTTTCATGTCATACTTTGACAAATCGCTCTCCGCACATCTCAATGCGACTACTTTAATCAGCCATATTTCCAAAACCTAAGTTTTTAGGGTAACTTGGGTGGTATAATACAGAAGTTCTGGTCCTATTTCATCACCCTACGTGTACGTCATGCTGACACACTGCCGTATTTATTTTATATTTTATGTCAAACTTAGGTGGATCACTGTCCACACATCCAAAGCGACTATTTTAATCACCCGTATTTCCAAAACCTAAGTTTTTAAGGTAACTTGGGTGGTATAGTACTAAAGTTCTGGACCTATTCTATCATCCTATGTGTACGTCATGTTGGCACACCTCCGTATTTTTTTATATTTCGTGTCAAACTTCGACAAATCTCTGTCCGCACATCTCAATGCGACTACTTTAATCAGCCATATTTCCAAAACCTTAGTTTTTACGGTAACTTGGGTGGTATAATACAGACTTTCTGGTCCTATTCTATCACCCTATGTGACCATAATGTTGGCACACTTCCGTATTTATTTCTATATTACATGTCATACTTAGACAAATCGTTGTCCGCACATCGCATAGCGACTAATTTAATCACCCATATTTCCAAAACCTAAGTTTTTAAGGTAACTTGGGTGGTATAGTACTAAAGTTCTGGACCTGTTCTATCATCCTATATGTACGTCATGTTGGCACACCTCCGTATTTTTTTTATATTTCGTGTCAAACTTCGACAAATCTCTGTCCGCACATCTCAATGCGACTACTTTAATCAGCCATATTTCCAAAACCTAAGTTTTTACGGTAACTTGGGTGGTATAATACAGAAGTTCTGGTCCTATTTCATCACCCTACGTGTACGTCATGCTGACACACTGCCGTATTTATTTTATATTTTATGTCAAACTTAGGTGGATCACTGTCCACACATCCATAGCGACTAATTTAATCACCCATATTTCCAAAACCTAAGTTTTTAAGGTAACTTGGGTGGTATAGTACTAAAGTTCTGGACCTATTCTTTCATCCTACGTGTACGTTATGCTGACACACTGCCGTATTTATTTTATATTTTATGTCAAACTTAGGTGGATCGCTGTCCACACATCCAAAGCGACTATTTTAATCACCCGTATTTCCAAAACCTAAGTTTTGACGGTAACCTGAGTGGTATAATAATATAGTTCTAATCCTATTCTATCACCCAATGTGTACGTCATGTATCCAAAATTCCGTATTTATTTTTATATTTCATGTCAAACTTAGACAAATCGTTTTCCGTACATCGCATAGCGACTAATTTATTCACCCATATTTCCAAAACCTAAGTTTTTACGGTAACTTGGGTGGTATAATACAGAAGTTCTGCTCCTATTCTATCACCCTATGTGTACGTCATGTATCCACAATTCCGTATTTATTTTTATATTTCATGTCAAACTTAGACAAATCGTTGTCCGCACATCGCATAGCGACTAATTTAATCACCCATATTTCCAAAACCTAAGTTTTTAAGGTAACTTGGGTGGTATAATACTAAATTTCAGGACCTATGTTATCATCCTATGTGTACGTCATGTTGGCACACTTCCGTATTTATTTTATTTTTCATGTCATACTTTGACAAATCGCTGTCCGCACATCTCAATGCGACTACTTTAATCAGCCATATTTCCAAAACCTAAGTTTTTACGGTAACTTAGTTGGTATAATACAGAAGTTCTGGTCCTATTTCATCACCCTACGTGTACGTCATGCTGACACACTGCCGTATTTATTTTATATTTTATGTCAAACTTAGGTGGATCACTGTCCACACATCCAAAGCGACTATTTTAATCACCCCTATTTCCAAAACCTAAGTTTTTAAGGTATCTTGGGTGGTATAGTACTAAAGTTCTGGACCTATTCTATCATCCTATGTGTACGTCTTGTTGGCACACCTCCGTATTTTTTTTATATTTCGTGTCAAACTTCGACAAATCTCTGTCCGCACATCTCAATGCAACTACTTTAATCAGCCATATTTCCAAAACCTAAGTTTTTACGGTAACTTAGGGTGGTATGGTACTAAAGTTCTAGTCCTATTCTTTCATCCTATGTGTACGTCATGCTGGCACACTTCCGTGTTTATTTTATATTTCATGTCAAACTTAGACAAATCGCTGTCCGCACATCTCAAAGCGACTACTTTAATCAGCCATATTTCCAAAACCTTAGTTTTTACGGTAACTTGGGTGCTATAATACAGACTTTCTGGTCCTATTCTATCACCCTATGTGACCGTAATGTTGGCACACTTCCGTATTTATTTCTATATTACATGTCATACTTAGACAAATCGTTGTCCGCACATCGCATAGCGACTAATTTAATCACCTTTATTTCCAAAACCTAAGTTTTTAAGGTAACTTGGGTGGTAAAGTACTAAAGTTCTGAACCTATTCTTTCATCCTATGTGTACGTCATGTTGGCACACCTCCGTATTTTTTTTATATTTCGTGTCAAACTTTGTCAAATCTCTGTCCGCACATCTCAATGCGACTACTTTAATCAGCCATATTTCCAAAACCTAAGTTTTTACGGTAACTTGGGTGGTATAATACAGAAGTTCTGGTCCTATTTCATCACCCTACGTGTACGTAATGTTGGCACACCTCCGTATTTATTATTATATTTCATGTCATACTTAGACAAATCGTTGTCCGCACATCGCATAGCGACTAATTTAATCACCCATATTTCCAAAACCTAAGTTTTTAAAGTAATTTGGGTGGTATAGTACTAAAGTTCTGGTCCTATTCTTTCATCCTACGTGTACGTCATGCTGACACACTGCCGTATTTATTTTATATTTTATGTCAAACTTAGGTGGATCGCTGTCCACACATCCAAAGCGACTATTTTAATCACCCGTATTTCCAAAACCTAAGTTTTGACGGTAACCTGAGTGGTATAATAATATAGTTCTAATCCTATTCTATCACCCAATGTGTACGTCATGTATCCAAAATTCCGTATTTATTTTTATATTTCATGTCAAACTTAGACAAATCGTTTTCCGTACATCGCATAGCGACTAATTTATTCACCCATATTTCCAAAACCTAAGTTTTTACGGTAACTTGGGTGGTATAATACAGAAGTTCTGCTCCTATTCTATCACCCTATGTGTACGTCATGTATCCACAATTCCGTATTTATTTTTATATTTCATGTCAAACTTAGACAAATCGTTGTCCGCACATCGCATAGCGACTAATTTAATCACCCATATTTCCAAAACCTAAGTTTTTAAGGTAACTTGGGTGGTATAATACTAAATTTCAGGACCTATGTTATCATCCTATGTGTACGTCATGTTGGCACACTTCCGTATTTATTTTATTTTTCATGTCATACTTTGACAAATCGCTGTCCGCACATCTCAATGCGACTACTTTAATCAGCCATATTTCCAAAACCTAAGTTTTTACGGTAACTTGGTTGGTATAATACAGAAGTTCTGGTCCTATTTCATCACCCTACGTGTACGTCATGCTGACACACTGCCGTATTTATTTTATATTTTATGTCAAACTTAGGTGGATCACTGTCCACACATCCAAAGCGACTATTTTAATCACCCCTATTTCCAAAACCTAAGTTTTTAAGGTATCTTGGGTGGTATAGTACTAAAGTTCTGGACCTATTCTATCATCCTATGTGTACGTCTTGTTGGCACACCTCCGTATTTTTTTTATATTTCGTGTCAAACTTCGACAAATCTCTGTCCGCACATCTCAATGCAACTACTTTAATCAGCCATATTTCCAAAACCTAAGTTTTTACGGTAACTTAGGGTGGTATGGTACTAAAGTTCTAGTCCTATTCTTTCATCCTATGTGTACGTCATGCTGGCACACTTCCGTGTTTATTTTATATTTCATGTCAAACTTAGACAAATCGCTGTCCGCACATCTCAAAGCGACTACTTTAATCAGCCATATTTCCAAAACCTTAGTTTTTACGGTAACTTGGGTGCTATAATACAGACTTTCTGGTCCTATTCTATCACCCTATGTGACCGTAATGTTGGCACACTTCCGTATTTATTTCTATATTACATGTCATACTTAGACAAATCGTTGTCCGCACATCGCATAGCGACTAATTTAATCACCTTTATTTCCAAAACCTAAGTTTTTAAGGTAACTTGGGTGGTAAAGTACTAAAGTTCTGAACCTATTCTTTCATCCTATGTGTACGTCATGTTGGCACACCTCCGTATTTTTTTTATATTTCGTGTCAAACTTTGTCAAATCTCTGTCCGCACATCTCAATGCGACTACTTTATCAGCCATATTTCCAAAACCTAAGTTTTTACGGTAACTTGGGTGGTATAATACAGAAGTTCTGGTCCTATTTCATCACCCTACGTGTACGTAATGTTGGCACACCTCCGTATTTATTATTATATTTCATGTCATACTTAGACAAATCGTTGTCCGCACATCGCATAGCGACTAATTTAATCACCCATATTTCCAAAACCTAAGTTTTTAAAGTAATTTGGGTGGTATAGTACTAAAGTTCTGGTCCTATTCTTTCATCCTACGTGTACGTCATGCTGACACACTGCCGTATTTATTTTATATTTTATGTCAAACTTAGGTGGATCGCTGTCCACACATCCAAAGCGACTATTTTAATCACCCGTATTTCCAAAACCTAAGTTTTGACGGTAACCTGAGTGGTATAATAATATAGTTCTAATCCTATTCTATCACCCAATGTGTACGTCATGTATCCAAAATTCCGTATTTATTTTTATATTTCATGTCAAACTTAGACAAATCGTTGTCCGCACATTGCATAGCGACTAATTTAATCACCCATATTTCCAAAACCTAAGTTTTTAAGGTAACTTGGGTGGTATAATACTAAATTTCAGGACCTATTCTATCATCCTATGTGTACGTCATGTTGGCACACTTCCGTATTTATTTTATTTTTCATGTCATACTTTGACAGATCGCTGTCCGCACATCTCAATGCGACTACTTTAATCAGCCATATTTCCAAAACCTAAGTTTTTACGGTAACTTGGGTGGTATAATACAGAAGTTCTGGTCCTATTCTATCACCCTACGTGTACGTCATGTATCCACAATTCCGTATTTATTATTATATTTCATGTCATACTTAGACAAATCGTTGTCCGCACATCGCATAGCGACTAATTTAATCACCCATATTTCCAAAACCTAAGTTTTTAAGATAACTTGGGTGGTATAATACAGAAGTTCTGGTCCTATTCTATCACCCTACGTGTACGTAATGTTGGCACACCTCCGTATTTATTATTATATTTCATGTCATACTTGGACAAATCGTTGTCCGCACATCGCATAGCGACTAATTTAATCACCCATATTTCCAAAACCTAAGTTTTTAAGGTAACTTGGGTGGTATAGTACTAAAGTTCTGGACCTATTCTATCATCCTATGTGTACGTCATGTTGGCACACCTCCGTGTTTTTTTTATATTTCGTGTCAAACTTCGACAAATCTCTGTCCGCACATCTCAATGCGACTACTTTAATCAGCCATATTTCCAAAACCTAAGTTTTTAAGGTAACTTGGGTGGTATAGTACTAATGTTCTGGTCCTATTCTTTCATCCTACGTGTACGTCATGCTGACACACTGCCGTATTTATTTTATATTTTATGTCAAACTTAGGTGGATCGCTGTCCACACATCCAAAGCGACTATTTTAATCACCCGTATTTCCAAAACCTAAGTTTTGACGGTAACCTGAGTGGTATAATAATATAGTTCTAATCCTATTCTATCACCCAATGTGTACGTCATGTATCCAAAATTCCGTATTTATTTTTATATTTCATGTCAAACTTAGACAAATCGTTGTCCGCACATCGCATAGCGACTAATTTAATCACCCATATTTCCAAAACCTAAGTTTTTACGTTAACTTGGGTGGTATAATACAGAAGTTCTGGTCCTATTCTATCACCCTATGTGTACGTCATGTATCCACAATTCCGTATTTATTTTTATATTTCATGTCAAACTTCGACAAATCGTTGTTCGCACATCGCATAGCGACTAATTTAATCACCCATATTTCCAAAACCTAAGTTTTTAAGGTAACTTGGGTGGTATAATACTAAATTTCAGGACCTATTCTATCATCCTATGTGTACGTCATGTTGGCACACTTCCGTATTTATTTTATTTTTCATGTCATACTTTGACAAATCGCTGTCCGCACATCTCAATGCGACTACTTTAATCAGCCATATTTCCAAAACCTAAGTTTTTAGGGTAACTTGGGTGGTATAATACAGAAGTTCTGGTCCTATTTCATCACCCTACGTGTACGTCATGCTGACACACTGCCGTATTTTTTTTATATTTTATGTCAAACTTAGGTGGATCACTGTCCACACATCCAAAGCGACTATTTTAATCACCCGTATTTCCAAAACCTAAGTTTTTAAGGTAACTTGGGTGGTATAGTACTAAAGTTCTGGACCTATTCTATCATCCTATGTGTACGTCATGTTGGCACACCTCCGTATTTTTTTATATTTCGTGTCAAACTTCGACAAATCTCTGTCCGCACATCTCAATGCGACTACTTTAATCAGCCATATTTCCAAAACCTTAGTTTTTACGGTAACTTGGGTGGTATAATACAGACTTTCTGGTCCTATTCTATCACCCTATGTGACCATAATGTTGGCACACTTCCGTATTTATTTCTATATTACATGTCATACTTAGACAAATCGTTGTCCGCACATCGCATAGCGACTAATTTAATCACCCATATTTCCAAAACCTAAGTTTTTAAGGTAACTTGGGTGGTATAGTACTAAAGTTCTGGACCTGTTCTATCATCCTATGTGTACGTCATGTTGGCACACCTCCGTATTTTTTTTATATTTCGTGTCAAACTTCGACAAATCTCTGTCCGCACATCTCAATGCGACTACTTTAATCAGCCATATTTCCAAAACCTAAGTTTTTACGGTAACTTGGGTGGTATAATACAGAAGTTCTGGTCCTATTTCATCACCCTACGTGTACGTCATGCTGACACACTGCCGTATTTATTTTATATTTTATGTCAAACTTAGGTGGATCACTGTCCACACATCCATAGCGACTAATTTAATCACCCATATTTCCAAAACCTAAGTTTTTAAGGTAACTTGGGTGGTATAGTACTAAAGTTCGTGACCTATTCTTTCATCCTACGTGTACGTTATGCTGACACACTGCCGTATTTATTTTATATTTTATGTCAAACTTAGGTGGATCGCTGTCCACACATCCAAAGCGACTATTTTAATCACCCGTATTTCCAAAACCTAAGTTTTGACGGTAACCTGAGTGGTATAATAATATAGTTCTAATCCTATTCTATCACCCAATGTGTACGTCATGTATCCAAAATTCCGTATTTATTTTTATATTTCATGTCAAACTTAGACAAATCGTTGTCCGTACATCGCATAGCGACTAATTTAATCACCCATATTTCCAAAACCTAAGTTTTTACGGTAACTTGGGTGGTATAATACAGAAGTTCTGCTCCTATTCTATCACCCTATGTGTACGTCATGTATCCACAATTCCGTATTTATTTTTATATTTCATGTCAAACTTAGACAAATCGTTGTCCGCACATCGCATAGCGACTAATTTAATCACCCATATTTCCAAAACCTAAGTTTTTAAGGTAACTTGGGTGGTATAATACTAAATTTCAGGACCTATGTTATCATCCTATGTGTACGTCATGTTGGCACACTTCCGTATTTATTTTATTTTTCATGTCATACTTTGACAAATCGCTGTCCGCACATCTCAATGCGACTACTTAAATCAGCCATATTTCCAAAACCTAAGTTTTTACGGTAACTTGGGTGGTATAATACAGAAGTTCTGGTCCTATTTCATCACCCTACGTGTACGTCATGCTGACACACTGCCGTATTTATTTTATATTTTATGTCAAACTTAGGTGGATCACTGTCCACACATCCAAAGCGACTATTTTAATCACCCCTATTTCCAAAACCTAAGTTTTTAAGGTATCTTGGGTGGTATAGTACTAAAGTTCTGGACCTATTCTATCATCCTATGTGTACGTCTTGTTGGCACACCTCCGTATTTTTTTTATATTTCGTGTCAAACTTCGACAAATCTCTGTCCGCACATCTCAATGCAACTACTTTAATCAGCCATATTTCCAAAACCTAAGTTTTTACGGTAACTTAGGGTGGTATGGTACTAAAGTTCTAGTCCTATTCTTTCATCCTATGTGTACGTCATGCTGGCACACTTCCGTGTTTATTTTATATTTCATGTCAAACTTAGACAAATCGCTGTCCGCACATCTCAAAGCGACTACTTTAATCAGCCATATTTCCAAAACCTTAGTTTTTACGGTAACTTGGGTGCTATAATACAGACTTTCTGGTCCTATTCTATCACCCTATGTGACCGTAATGTTGGCACACTTCCGTATTTATTTCTATATTACATGTCATACTTAGACAAATCGTTGTCCGCACATCGCATAGCGACTAATTTAATCACCTTTATTTCCAAAACCTAAGTTTTTAAGGTAACTTGGGTGGTAAAGTACTAAAGTTCTGAACCTATTCTTTCATCCTATGTGTACGTCATGTTGGCACACCTCCGTATTTTTTTTATATTTCGTGTCAAACTTTGTCAAATCTCTGTCCGCACATCTCAATGCGACTACTTTAATCAGCCATATTTCCAAAACCTAAGTTTTTACGGTAACTTGGGTGGTATAATACAGAAGTTCTGGTCCTATTTCATCACCCTACGTGTACGTCATGCTGACACACTGCCGTATTTATTTTATATTTTATGTCAAACTTAGGTGGATCACTGTCCACACATCCATAGCGACTAATTTAATCACCCATATTTCCAAAACCTAAGTTTTTAAGGTAACTTGGGTGGTATAGTACTAAAGTTCGTGACCTATTCTTTCATCCTACGTGTACGTTATGCTGACACACTGCCGTATTTATTTTATATTTTATGTCAAACTTAGGTGGATCGCTGTCCACACATCCAAAGCGACTATTTTAATCACCCGTATTTCCAAAACCTAAGTTTTGACGGTAACCTGAGTGGTATAATAATATAGTTCTAATCCTATTCTATCACCCAATGTGTACGTCATGTATCCAAAATTCCGTATTTATTTTTATATTTCATGTCAAACTTAGACAAATCGTTGTCCGTACATCGCATAGCGACTAATTTAATCACCCATATTTCCAAAACCTAAGTTTTTACGGTAACTTGGGTGGTATAATACAGAAGTTCTGCTCCTATTCTATCACCCTATGTGTACGTCATGTATCCACAATTCCGTATTTATTTTTATATTTCATGTCAAACTTAGACAAATCGTTGTCCGCACATCGCATAGCGACTAATTTAATCACCCATATTTCCAAAACCTAAGTTTTTAAGGTAACTTGGGTGGTATAATACTAAATTTCAGGACCTATGTTATCATCCTATGTGTACGTCATGTTGGCACACTTCCGTATTTATTTTATTTTTCATGTCATACTTTGACAAATCGCTGTCCGCACATCTCAATGCGACTACTTAAATCAGCCATATTTCCAAAACCTAAGTTTTTACGGTAACTTGGGTGGTATAATACAGAAGTTCTGGTCCTATTTCATCACCCTACGTGTACGTCATGCTGACACACTGCCGTATTTATTTTATATTTTATGTCAAACTTAGGTGGATCACTGTCCACACATCCAAAGCGACTATTTTAATCACCCCTATTTCCAAAACCTAAGTTTTTAAGGTATCTTGGGTGGTATAGTACTAAAGTTCTGGACCTATTCTATCATCCTATGTGTACGTCTTGTTGGCACACCTCCGTATTTTTTTTATATTTCGTGTCAAACTTCGACAAATCTCTGTCCGCACATCTCAATGCAACTACTTTAATCAGCCATATTTCCAAAACCTAAGTTTTTACGGTAACTTAGGGTGGTATGGTACTAAAGTTCTAGTCCTATTCTTTCATCCTATGTGTACGTCATGCTGGCACACTTCCGTGTTTATTTTATATTTCATGTCAAACTTAGACAAATCGCTGTCCGCACATCTCAAAGCGACTACTTTAATCAGCCATATTTCCAAAACCTTAGTTTTTACGGTAACTTGGGTGCTATAATACAGACTTTCTGGTCCTATTCTATCACCCTATGTGACCGTAATGTTGGCACACTTCCGTATTTATTTCTATATTACATGTCATACTTAGACAAATCGTTGTCCGCACATCGCATAGCGACTAATTTAATCACCTTTATTTCCAAAACCTAAGTTTTTAAGGTAACTTGGGTGGTAAAGTACTAAAGTTCTGAACCTATTCTTTCATCCTATGTGTACGTCATGTTGGCACACCTCCGTATTTTTTTTATATTTCGTGTCAAACTTTGTCAAATCTCTGTCCGCACATCTCAATGCGACTACTTTAATCAGCCATATTTCCAAAACCTAAGTTTTTACGGTAACTTGGGTGGTATAATACAGAAGTTCTGGTCCTATTTCATCACCCTACGTGTACGTCATGCTGACACACTGCCGTATTTATTTTATATTTTATGTCAAACTTAGGTGGATCACTGTCCACACATCCAAAGCGACTATTTTAATCACCCATATTTCCAAAACCTAAGTTCCCAAGTAGCATGGAAATTATTTTTAATCGATGAAAAGTTATTTCCAAAGATTTTAAAATGTATTCAAATTTAAAATCAACCAAAAGAATTTTATAATAATTTTAAAATTAGTTTTAAATCTTTTTGGAATTTTAAAATATTTTAATGTTAAAATTATTTGTAAATTAATTACAAAATTGTTTTTAAAGATCTTAACATAATAAATCCACACGGCGGTTTAAGTGTTTTTAAATCACTTTTAAATGTCGGTAAAATTATTCTTAAATTATTTTAAATCGTTTAATTCACTGTGGTTAAATTGTGTTAAAATGTATTTTAAATTTGTTTGTAATAACCTTTTAATCATTTTATAAATATTTTTAAACATATTTTATTTAAAATTTAAAAACAGTTGAGAAAAATTATATTTGAATTCTTAATTATTTGAAATAGTATGAAAATAACTTTTGGGTTTGTTTTTAATTATTAAAAAAAATTTGTAATATTTTTTTATGGAAAATGTTTTATGGGATGTGTTTTAAACAGATTTTAAAAGTAGTTACATAATTGCTGAATTTTGTTTTAAAGTTTTTCAAACATATTTTTAAACATTTTTACATCATATTTTCAATGATTTAGAAACAATTTTAATTGTTTATAAATAGTTTTAAACAAATTTGGTTGATGCTTTATATGTTTTAAAATTATTTTATATCAGTAACATAACTGCTTCACAACTTTTTAAAAGTATTTAAAATTGATTTCAAATCTTTTTTTATAAATTGTTTTCTTAATTTAAACATATTTTAAAATATATTATTTAAACGATGATAAACCAAAGTGCCATCTACATATTACATTTTAGGTAATTTTCCCATTTTTATACTTTAACAAATGAACTATCAAGACAGTTATTTTGTAGTAGAGGAATCGATTAATTTATATATGAAATAAAAATTACTGGACATTTACTAATTAAGCAGTAAAAAAATTACTGATAAACTTAAGTATTTGCAGCTAGCTATTGTATGACGCCGAGTTTAGTCAGGGAAATGTGCGTTAAAAATTACTTGTGGACTACCAGTTAGGTATTATGTGGTTTGGATTGAGGGGGTGGGTTCAGTGTGCTAAATAGTTGGGCGCGGCGGTGTCCCTTTGTCACTAACGAGAACCGAGAAGGGATTTTCGCTCGCTCCACAGAAAACCGGTCCGAGAGTGGCAGAGTCGTGTGTGCCGGTAGGGCGGGGGTGGGATATTAAGGGTAGGTAGCCATATTTGTTTACCTTCATTCGAGCTACGTTGTCACAAGATTTCATTCGTGCCGTGCTCGGACTGCGGTCGCTTCGATTGTACTCAGTTCGAATCAGTTCCATGAAAGTGGTAGATTATAAGTTATCCAGTGTTTGTTAACCTATTTAAGTTTTGTGAAGTTGTTGATGACCAATTTAAAGAGGCTTAGTTTAGTTCCAGATTGAGAAGCAACAGCAATCTGAACAGGTGAGTTTTATAGATTCTTCATTTTAAAACTTAAGCTATTAAAAGGGATTGTCTTCTTAGAGAAACTGTATCGATAATTAATTTGATTGGATATGCAGATGAAAAATGAAACCAAATATCTATTATCTTCATCATAATTTTTTATCTAACATTAATATATTTTTAAATGTTTAGTACAGTATTAGTAAAGTATATTGTTTTTTATTGTTTACTATAAATGCATGACTTTTTTAAGTTTGTCATAGGCTAGGCTTGAGTAATTTTAAGACTGAAATAATTCAGTTTACATCTTCCATTTGAATGATCAATGTTTCTCTTGAGAATCAGGCCTAGTTATTTGGTTGTGACTAAACTTATACCAGTACAAATTTCATAATATATTGCAATTCGTCTAGAAAAATATTTCCAAAATTACTTATTCTTATAGGGTGGTTGAGGAACTAAATTAAATACTGCTTTTACTGTAGTAGTACGGTATGGAGTGATTTGTTTTTAACAGGAAAAATTAATAGCATAACAGAGTTCCAGAGTGCATTGAGTTAGATTGATCGACATCTAACAGAGAACGATTAGACAGCTATAGGCCTAACTTACCAGTTAGTTATGGGTGGGTTCACGGGGGTTACAAGGGGTGCACCGCTCCCTCAATATTTCGGGTTAGTTAATTAAGCTACCGGTATGCCTATACCACTAATTTTTTTATAATATTGTCTAAAAATTAGTTTAGTCTGCATTTGGTAACAAGTAACTAAATCATATAATTTAACCCATAAACCCGGCTATCAACCGTCATGTTTAGAGGGAGAGAGAATGTAAATTTTCTAAACCAATACAGTAGACCCCCTCTTAAACGATTACTTTAAACGACGATCGGCTTATCCTCCCGTGCTGATTAAATATCAAAGATCGTTTTAACCGAACCTGTTTTAGAACAATTCGGTTTAACTCAAAGTTTAACCGCCCTTTTCTATTAACTATGACATTTCCGTTTCCATACTCGGCGATGGGAACGTTACGCTCAACTCTACAATGTGGTTACGGGTTAAAATATTTTGAATACACCATTTATTAATTTATAAAAACGTACAGTAAATGCATTGCCATCAATACCGCGTTACAAAATATCTGGAAAACGTATATGAATATTTTATTAAAGGTGTTTACATAAGAACATTTTTAAACACGTCTACTATTAAGTTTATAAAAAGGTTTTGTTTTGACCGTGCTTTGGGGGTTATTTGTGGCATTTCTACTGTTTTAATTTTGGAACTACTTGTTTCAAAAACATTTTGATATTATGAATAGGCCTACCATAGTAAAAAAATCATCAATAAAAAATGCTACATAAGTCTGTGCATAGTAAGGTCATGCCCTCTCCATATCAAAACTTATGTTCACCTGTTAGAACTCAGTTAAAGAATTACTAGTTAAACATAAAGGGTTTCGCTGTTCGCTGTTAACAACTTTTGAAAATTTTGGCATTATTTTTTGATTAACATGTATTATAATGATATAAATGAACAAATTGAGGCATTGAGCATTAAAATTTATTTCCATATGATGGGTCATAACAATACCCTTAAATCGAAAAATTTGGATACAAAATGGCGGATCCATGATGGCAGCCAACAATTACCTCCCTGTTAAAAAGTAGTCTTGACTATCTATCAATGCTTGGCGGTGGTCTGGGTTTAATATTTGAAAAAAATTTAAATGGTATGCCATAGGACACTTAGTATTTTCAATCAACTTGATGTTTCAGATGTCGTATTGAAAAGGTTCCCCTCCTCAGTCAAAAGAAAGGTGGATAACAGCATAAGTCGCTGGCTGGCTCAAACTCAGCTCAAAATGAAATAGCGAGTAAGGTAATTATTAATAAAGTTGTATTTTTTTTAATTTGATATGTTGAAAGTTCGTTGACAAAGCCAAACGAGTTTTATAAGCGCAGCTCATAAATAAATAGCAACAAATTATGGGTTGAAATTCACAAAAGTTTAAACGTATATACTTATATTAAAATTTAAAAAGTTAATTATTAAAGATTGGAGTTTTTTTGAATATTTACATTCGGTATTGTTTTATAAAAGCAAAGTTAGTTTCATTACAAAAACTAATTTTGTAATATTAAAAAAAGAATGTAAATATATCGATCTGTTTCTCTGCCTATGGCAAATTTTGGTTTCCCTGCAAATTTTGAAACTACGGGTCCATTAAGGCATAATGTTAAATTATTCCAAGGGTTCACTACAATCGTAATTGTAGTGAACATAATGAATAACGTAAATGTAGTGAAACATAATGAAGTTCATTTTCACGCAGAGGTACAAAAAACTTTAAAAAAATTCATTGAAATTTCTTACGTTTACAATGGTTTCATGCGTAGTTATTTATAATGAGAACCTTAATGATATATACCGTAGTATATATCATTAAGGTTTTCATTATAAATAACTACGCATGAAACCATTGTAAACGTAAGAAATTTCAATGAATTTTTTTAAAGTTTTTTGTACCTCTGCGTTCATTACAATACATCTACTTTAGTATAAAGAAATCTTGTAAGTATATATATAAACTCAAAGATGTGATTAATGCAATAAACACAATGCAAATCTTCTTGTGTTTCTTTATCCAATATAGAGTATTAGGAGACCCGAGCTGAGCATGGTAATAACACATTTTTATCCCTTTACAGATTTATGTTCTGTACAATTAAACTAAACTTAAAGGCAGGCAATAAAACTTTAAGCCATAACTATTTCACCTAGATACAATTAATTAAATTTTAATATCCTAATATCCTCGGAATAATCAATGTATTAGAAGGTAATAATTACATTTTTGCCAACTTTATACTAATACCAAGAAAACAGTTAATTTTACCATTAACGTTCTGTGCTGTTTTTGGTAACTTCAAAATTGTGTTAAAACCAACAATTCTCTGTTTCCAGCTTGGAGCATCAGGAAGATGTCCATGACGAGAATCATGAAGAGAACATCAACACTGAGAATCTGATCAACAACTAACTCTTGAACCTTTGTATATATTATTACTTTGTGAATATAGATTTTTGCTTTTAATCAAGTTTTATTACTTAATTAACCTGTTTTAATACATTGTCACTATCACTTTATTATCTGTCAGTTGTAAGTGTAAAAAATGTGTTCTATACAATTTCTATACAAACTATAAATAGTAGTTTATGCAACGATTGTATTCTGAAGGCCATTAAGTGTCGAGTGAGATGGAAAATATAAAACTACATATGGTTTTAGGTTTTGTAATGTACCTTTTTGTGGTGTAATATTGTAATTGGTGTTTATTGCAATGGCCGTAGATAAAATTTTTAATATATTTTTTAACATTATACAATTGTTTTAACACGAGTTCAAATATCAGTTTTAACGGTTATAAAATTGGTCAATCAGCAAATGTTTTGAAAAGAAATATTTTTGTAACTTTTATTAACAATTAAAATTTTTTTATAATTTTACTACTGAGGCATAAACAAATTTATAAATAATTTTTTAATTAATTTAAAATTTGTTAAAACTATTTATAAAGTAAACAACTCATTAAAATATATATAATGATTTATAAAATTTATTTCAGGATTATTTTTAATACTTTAAAATAGTTTTAACATAAGTTTACACATTATTTTAAATGATTATAAAATTGGTCAGATAGGAAAATTCTTTGAAAATAAATAGTTTTAAAACAATTTTTAACAATTTACGAAATGATTATAACATTACTTAAAATTTGGTGTAAAACAAAATATAAAATAAGTTTTTAATAATTTGAACATTTTTTTAAAGTATTTATAACTAGTTTTAAAGTTATTAAAAATAATATAAATTGATCTTTAAGATTGATTTTAAAACAATTTGTAACATTTCAAAATTATTTTAACATAATTTTAAAACTCATTTTGAATGGTATTAAATCAGTTAGGAAATTTGTTTGAAAAGAAATCATTTTAAAAACATTTTTTCAACATTTAAAATGTAGATGAAACTTATTTTAAAACTATTTTAGCCAACACAAATGCTACTTGGGTTTTTAAGGTAACTTGGGTGGTATAGTACTAAAGTTCTGGACCTATTCTATCATCCTATGTGTACGTCATGTTGGCACACCTCCGTACTTTTTTATATTTCGTGTTAAACTTCGACAAATCTCTGTCCGCACATCTCAATGCGACTACTTTAATCAGCCATATTTCCAAAACCTAAGTTTTTACGGTAACTTGGGTGGTATAATACAGAAGTTGTGGTCCTATTTCATCACCCTACGTGTACGTCATGCTGACACACTGCCGTATTTATTTTATATTTTATGTCAAACTTAGGTGGATCACTGTCCACACATCCAAAGCGACTATTTTAATCACCCGTATTTCCAAAACCTAAGTTTTTAAGGTAACTTGGGTGGTATAGTACTAAAGTTCTGGACCTATTCTATCATCCTATGTGTAAGTCATGTTGGCACACCTCCGTATTTTTTTTATATTTCGTGTCAAACTTCGACAAATCTCTGTCCGCACATCTCAATGCGACTACTTTAATCAGCCATATTTTCAAAACCTAAGTTTTTACGGTAACTTGGGTGGTATAATACAGAAGTTCTGGTCCTATTCTATCACCCTACGTGTACGTAATGTTGGCACACCTCCGTATTTATTATTATATTTCATGTCATACTTAGACAAATCGTTGTCCGCACATCGCATAGCGACTAATTTAATCACCCATATTTCCAAAACCTAAGTTTTTAAGGTAACTTGGGTGGTATAGTACTAAAGTTCTGGTCCTATTCTTTCATCCTACGTGTACTCCATGCTGACACACTGCCGTATTTATTTTATATTTTATGTCAAACTTAGGTGGTATAATACTAAATTTCAGGACCTATGTTATCATCCTATGTGTACGTCATGTTGGCACACTTTCGTATTTATTTTATTTTTCATGTCATACTTTGACAAATCGCTGTCCGCACATCTCAATGCGACTACTTTAATCAGCCATATTTCCAAAACCTAAGTTTTTACGGTAACTTGGGTTGTATAATACAGAAGTTCTGGTCCTATTTCATCACCCTACGTGTACGTCATGCTGACACACTGCCGTATTTATTTTATATTTTATGTCAAACTTAGGTGGATCACTGTCCACACATCCAAAGCGACTATTTTAATCACCCCTATTTCCAAAACCTAAGTTTTTAAGGTAACTTGGGTGGTATAGTACTAAAGTTCTGGACCTCTTCTATCATCCTATGTGTACGTCTTGTTGGCACACCTCCGTATTTTTTTTATATTTCGTGTCAAACTTCGACAAATCTCTGTCCGCACATCTCAATGCGACTACTTTAATCAGCCATATTTCCAAAACCTAAGTTTTTACGGTAACTTGGGTGGTATAATACAGAAATTCTGGTCCTATTCTTTCATCCTACGTGTACGTCATGCTGACACACTGCCGTATTTATTTTATATTTTATGTCAAACTTAGGTGGATCGCTGTCCACACATCCAAAGCGACTATTTTAATCACCCGTATTTCCAAAACCTAAGTTTTTAAGGTAACTTGGGTGGTATAGTACTAATGTTCTGGACCTATTCTATCATCCTATGTGTACGTCATGTTGGCACACCTCCGTATTTTTTTTATATTTCGTGTCAAACTTCGACAAATCTCTGTCCGCACATCTCAATGCGACTACTTTAATCAGCCATATTTCCAAAACCTAAGTTTTTACGGTAACTTGGGTGGTATAATACAGAAGTTCTGGTCCTATTCTATCACCCTATATGTACGTAATGTTGGCACACTTCCGTATTTATTATTATATTTCATGTCATACTTAGACAAATCGTTGTCCGCACATCGCATAGCGACTAATTTAATCACCCATATTTCCAAAACCTAAGTTTTTAAGGTAACTTGGGTGGTATATTACTAAAGTTCTGGTCCTATTCTTTCATCCTACGTGTACGTCATGCTGACACACTGCCGTATTTATTTTATATTTTATGTCAAACTTAGGTGGATCGCTGTCCACACATCCAAAGCGACTATTTTAATCACCCGTATTTCCAAAACCTAAGTTTTTAAGGTAACTTGGGTGGTATAATACTAAATTTCAGGACCTATTCTATCATCCTATGTGTACGTCATGTTGGCACACTTCCGTATTTATTTTATTTTTCATGTCATACTTTGACAAATCGCTGTCCGCACATCTCAATGCGACTACTTTAATCAGCCATATTTCCAAAACCTAAGTTTTTACGGTAACTTGGGTGGTATAATACAGAAGTTCTGGTCCTATTTCATCACCCTACGTGTACGTCATGCTGACACACTGCCGTATTTATTTTATATTTTATGTCAAACTTAGGTGGATCACTGTCCACACATCCAAAGCGACTATTTTAATCACCCGTATTTCCAAAACCTAAGTTTTTAAGGTAACTTGGGTGGTATAATACTAAAGTTCTGGACCTATTCTATCATCCTATGTGTACGTCATGTTGGCACACCTCCGTATTTATTATTATATTTCATGTCAAACTTCGACAAATCGTTGTCCGCACATCGCATAGCGACTAATTTAATCACCCATTTTTCCAAAACCTAAGTTTTTACGGTATTTTGGGTGGTATAATACAGAAGTTCTGGTCCTATTCTATCACCCTATGTGTACGTCATGTATCCACAATTCCGTATTTATTTTTATATTTCATGTCAAACTTAGACAAATCGTTGTCCGCACATCGCATAGCGACTAATTTAATCACCCATATTTCCAAAACCTAAGATTTAAGGTAACTTGGGTGGTATGATACTAAATTTCAGGACCTATTCTATCATCCTATGTGTACGTCATGTTGGCACACTTCCGTATTAATTTTATTTTTCATGTCATACTTTGACAAATCGCTGTCCGCACATCTCAATGCGACTACTTTAATCAGCCATATTTCCAAAACCTAAGTTTTTACGGTAACTTGGGTGGTATAGTACTAAAATTCTGGACCTATTCTATCATCCTATGTGTACGTCATGTTGGCACAACTCCGTACTTTTTTTATATTTCGTGTCAAACTTCGACAAATCTCTGTCCGCACATCTCAATGCGACTACTTTAATCAGCCATATTTCCAAAACCTAAGTTTTTACGGTAACTTGGGTGGTATAATACAGAAGTTCTGGTCCTATTTCATCACCCTACGTGTACGTCATGCTGACACACTGCCGTATTTATTTTATATTTTATGTCAAACTTAGGTGGATCACTGTCCACACATCCAAAGCGACTATTTTAATCAACCCTATTTCCAAAACCTAAGTTTTTAAGGTAACTTGGGTAATATAGTACTAAAGTTCTGGACCTATTCTATCATCCTATGTTTACGTCATGTTGGCACACCTCCGTATTTTTTTTATATTTCGGGTCAAACTTCGACAAATCTCTGTCCGCACATCTCAATGCGACTACTTTAATCAGCCATATTTCCAAAACCTAAGTTTTTACGGTAACTTGGGTGGTATAATACAGAAGTTCTGGTCCTATTCTATCACCCTATATGTACGTAATGTTGGCACACTTCCGTATTTATTATTATATTTCATGTCATACTTAGACAAATCGTTGTCCGCACATCGCATAGCGACTAATTTAATCACCCATATTTCCAAAACCTAAGTTTTTAAGGTAACTTGGGTGGTATATTACTAAAGTTCTGGTCCTATTCTTTCATCCTACGTGTACGTCATGCTGACACACTGCCGTATTTATTTTATATTTTATGTCAAACTTAGGTGGATCGCTGTCCACACATCCAAAGCGACTATTTTAATTACCCGTATTTCCAAAACCTAAGTTTTTAAGGTAACTTGGGTGGTATAATACTAAATTTCAGGACCTATTCTATCATCCTATGTGTACGTCATGTTGGCACACTTCCGTATTTATTTTATTTTTCATGTCATACTTTGACAAATCGCTTTCCGCACATCTCAATGCGACTACTTTAATCAGCCATATTTCCAAAACCTAAGTTTTTACGGTAACTTGGGTGGTATAATACAGAAGTTCTGGTCCTATTTCATCACCCTACGTGTACGTCATGCTGACACACTGCCGTATTTATTTTATATTTTATGTCAAACTTAGGTGGATCACTGTCCACACATCCAAAGCGACTATTTTAATCACCCGTATTTCCAAAACCTAAGTTTTTAAGGTAACTTGGGTGGTATAATACTAAAGTTCTGGACCTATATTATCATCCTATGTGTACGTCATGTTGGCACACCTCCGTATTTATTATTATATTTCATGTCAAACTTAGACAAATCGTTGTCCGCACATCGCATAGCGACTAATTTAATCACCCATTTTTCCAAAACCTAAGTTTTTACGGTATTTTGGGTGGTATAATACAGAAGTTCTGGTCCTATTCTATCACCCTATGTGTACGTCATGTATCCACAATTCCGTATTTATTTTTATATTTCATGTCAAACTTAGACAAATCGTTGTCCGCACATCGCATAGCGACTAATTTAATCACCCATATTTCCAAAACCTAAGTTTTTAAGGTAACTTGGGTGGTATAATACTAAATTTCAGGACCTATTCTATCATCCTATGTGTACGTCATGTTGGCACACTTCCGTATTTATTTTATTTTTCATGTCATACTTTGACAAATCGCTGTCCGCACATCTCAATGCGACTACTTTAATCAGCCATATTTCCAAAACCTAAGTTTTTACGGTAACTTGGGTGGTATAATACAGACGTTCTGGTCCTATTCTATCACCCTATGTGTACGTCATGTATCCACAATTCCGTATTTATTTTTATATTTCATGTCAAACTTTAACAAATCGTTGTCCGCACATCGCATAGCGACTAATTTAATCACCCATATTTCCAAAACCTAAGTTTTTAAGGTAACTTGGGTGGTATAATACTAAATTTCAGGACCTATTCTATCATCCTATGTGTACGTCATGTTGGCACACATCCGTATTTATTTTATTTTTCATGTCATTCTTTGACAAATCGCTGTCCGCACATCTCAATGCGACTACTTTAATCAGCCATATTTCCAAAACCTAAGTTTTTACGGTAACTTGGGTGGTATAATACAGAAGTTCTGGTCCTATTTCATTACCCTACGTGTACGTCATGCTGACACACTGCCGTATTTATTTTATATTTTATGTCAAACTTAGGTGGATCACTGTCCACACATCCAAAGCGACTATTTTAATCACCCGTATTTCCAAAACCTAAGTTTTGACGGTAACCTGAGTGGTATAATAATATAGTTCTAATCCTATTCTATCACCCAATGTGTACGTCATGTATCCAAAATTCCGTATTTATTTTTATATTTCATGTCAAACTTAGACAAATCGTTGTCCGCACATCGCATGGCGACTAATTTAATCACCCATATTTCCAAAACCTAAGTTTTTACGGTAACTTGGGTGGTATAATACAGAAGTTCTGGTCCTATTCTATCACCCTATGTGTACGTCATGTATCCACAATTCCGTATTTATTTTTATATTTCATGTCAAACTTAGACAAATCGTTGTCCGCACATCGCATAGCGACTAATTTAATCACCCATATTTCCAAAACCTAAGTTTTTAAGGTAACTTGGGTGGTATAATACTAAATTTCAGGACCTATTCTATCATCCTATGTGTACGTCATGTTGGCACACTTCCGTATTTATTTTATTTTTCATCTCATACTTTGACAAATCGCTGTCCGCACATCTCAATGCGACTACTTTAATCAGCCATATTTCCAAAACCTAAGTTTTTACGGTAACTTGGGTGGTATAGTACTAAAGTTCTGGACCTATTCTATCATCCTATGTGTACGTCATGTTGGGACAACTCCGTATTTTTTTTTATATTTCGTGTCAAACTTCGACAAATCTCTGTCCGCACATCTCAATGCGACTATTTTAATCAGCCATATTTCCAAAACCTAAGTTTTTACGGTAACTTGGGTGGTATAATACAGAAGTTCTGGTCCTATTCTATCACCCTACGTGTACGTAATGTTGGCACACCTCCGTATTTATTATTATATTTCATGTCATACTTAGACAAATCGTTGTCCGCACATCGCATAGCGACTAATTTAATCACCCATATTTCCAAAACCTAAGTTTTTAAGGTAACTTGGGTGGTATAGTACTAAAGTTCTGGTCCTATTCTTTCATCCTACGTGTACGTCATTCTGACACACTGCCGTATTTATTTTATATTTTATGTCAAACTTAGGTGGATCGCTGTCCACACATCCAAAGCGACTATTTTAATCACCCGTATTTCAAAAACCTAAGTTTTGACGGTAACCTGAGTGGTATAATAATATAGTTCTAATCCTATTCTATCACCCAATGTGTACGTCATGTATCCAAAATTCCGTATTTATTTTTATATTTCATGTCAAACTTAGACAAATCGTTGTCCGCACATCGCATAGCGACTAATTTAATCACCAATATTTCCAAAACCTAAGTTTTTACGGTAACTTGGGTGGTATAATACAGAAGTTCTGGTCCTATTCTATCACCCTATGTGTACGTCATCTATCCACAATTCCGTATTTATTTTTATATTTCATGTCAAACTTAGACAAATCGTTGTCCGCACATCGCATAGCGACTAATTTAATCACCCATATTTCCAAAACCTAAGTTTTTAAGGTAACTTGGGTGGTATAATACTAAATTTCAGGACCTATTCTATCATCCTATGTGTACATCATGTTGGCACACTTCCGTATTTATTTTATTTTTCATGTCATACTTTGACAAATCGCTGTCCGCACATCTCAATGCGACTACTTTAATCAGCCATATTTCCAAAACCTAAGTTTTTACGGTAACTTGGGTGGTATAATACAGAAGTTCTGGTCCTATTTCATCACCCTACGTGTACGTCATGCTGACACACTGCCGTATTTATTTTATATTTTATGTCAAACTTAGGTGGATCACTGTCCACACATCCAAAGCGACTATTTTAATCACCCGTATTTCCAAAACCTAAGTTTTAAGGTAACTTGGGTGGTATAGTACTAAAGTTCTGGACCTATTCTATCATCCTATGTATACGTCATGTTGGCACACCTCCGTATTTATTATTATATTTCATGTCAAACTTAGACAAATCGTTGTCCGCACATCGCATAGCGACTAATTTAATCACCCATATTTCCATAACCTAAGTTTTTACGGTAACTTGGGTGGTATAATACAGAAGTTCTGGTCCTATTCTATCACCCTATGTGTACGTCATGTATCCACAATTCCGTATTTATTTTTATATTTCATGTCAAACTTAGACAAATCGTTGTCCGCACATCGCATAGCGACTAATTTAATCACCCATATTTCCAAAACCTAAGTTTTTAAGGTAACTTGGGTGGTATAATACTAAATTTCAGGACCTATTCTATCATCCTATGTGTACGTCATGTTGGCACACTTCCGTATTTATTTTATTTTTCATGTCATACTTTGACAAATCGCTGTCCGCACATCTCAATGCGACTACTTTAATCAGCCATATTTCCAAAACCTAAGTTTTTACGGTAACTTGGGTGGTATAATACAGAAGTTCTGGTCCTATTCTATCACCCTATTTGTACGTCATGTATCCACAATTCCGTATTTATTTTTATATTTCATGTCAAACTTAGACAAATCGTTGTCCGCACATCGCATAGCGACTAATTTAATCACCCATATTTCCAAAACCTAAGTTTTTAAGGTAACTTGGGTGGTATAATACTAAATTTCAGGACCTATTCTATCATCCTATGTGTACGTCATGTTGGCACACATCCGTATTTATTTTATTTTTCATGTCATACTTTGACAAATCGCTGTCCGCACATCTCAATGCGACTACTTTAATCAGCCATATTTCCAAAACCTAAGTTTTTACGGTAACTTGGGTGGTATAATACAGAAGTCCTGGTCCTATTTCATTACCCTACGTGTACGTCATGCTGACACACTGCCGTATTTATTTTATATTTTATGTCAAACTTAGGTGGATCACTGTCCACACATCCAAAGCGACTATTTTAATCACCCGTATTTCCAAAACTTAAGTTTTTAAGGTAACTTGGGTGGTATAGTACTAAAGTTCTGGACCTATTCTATCATCCTATGTGTACGTCATGTTGGCACACCTCCGTATTTTTTTTATATTTCGTGTCAAACTTCGACAAATCTCTGTCCGCACATCTCAATGCGACTACTTTAATCAGCCATATTTCCAAAACCTAAGTTTTTACGGTAACTTGGGTGGTATAATACAAAAGTTCTGGTCCTATTCTATCACCCTACGTGTACGTAATGTTGGCACACCTCCGTATTTATTATTATATTTCATGTCATACTTAGAAAATCGTTGTCCGCACATCGCATAGCGACTAATTTAATCACCCATATTTCCAAAACCTAAGTTTTTACGGTAACTTGGGTGGTATAATACAGAAGTTCTGGTCCTATTCTATCACCCTATGTGTACGTCATCTATCCACAATTCCGTATTTATTTTTATACTTCATGTCAAACTTAGACAAATCGTTGTCCGCACATCGCATAACGACTAATTTAATCACCCATTTTTCCAAAACCTAAGTTTTTACGGTAACTTGGGTGGTATACCCTACGTGTACGTCATGCTGACACACTGCCGTATTTATTTTATATTTTATGTCAAACTTAGGTGGATCACTGTCCACACATCCAAAGCGACTATTTTACTCACCCGTATTTCCAAAACTTAAGTTTTTAAGGTAACTTGGGTGGTATAGTACTAAAGTTCTGGACCTATTCTATCATCCTATGTGTACGTCATGTTGGCACACCTCCGTATTTTTTTTTATATTTCGTGTCAAACTTCGACAAATCTCTGTCCGCACATCTCAATGCGACTACTTTAATCAGCCATATTTCCAAAACCTAAGTTTTTACGGTAACTTGGGTGGTATAATACAAAAGTTCTGGTCCTATTCTATCACCCTACGTGTACGTAATGTTGGCACACCTCCGTATTTATTATTATATTTCATGTCATACTTAGACAAATCGTTGTCCGCACATCGCATAGCGACTAATTTAATCACCCATATTTCCAAAACCTAAGTTTTTACGGTAACTTGGGTGGTATAATACAGAGGTTCTGGTCCTATTCTATCACCCTATGTGTACGTCATGTATCCACAATTCCGTATTTATTTTTATATTTCATGTCAAACTTAGACAAATCGTTGTCCGCACATCGCATAGCGACTAATTTAATCACCCATATTTCCAAAACCTAAGTTTTTACGGTAACTTGGGTGGTATAATACAGAAGTTCTGGTCCTATTCTATCACCCTATGTGTACGTCATCTATCCACAATTCCGTATTTATTTTTATACTTCATGTCAAACTTAGACAAATCGTTGTCCGCACATCGCATAGCGACTAATTTAATCACCCATATTTCCTAAACCAAAGTTTTTACGGTAACTTGGGTGGTATAATACAGAAGTTCTGGTCCTATTCTATCACCCTATGTGTACGTCATGTATCCACAATTCCGTATTTATTTTTATATTTCATGTCAAACTTAGACAAATCGTTGTCCGCACATCGCATAGCGACTAATTTAATCACCCATATTTCCAAAACCTAAGTTTTTAAGGTAACTTGGGTGGTATAACACTAAATTTCAGGACCTATTCTATCATCCTATGTGTACGTCATGTTGGCACACTTCCGTATTTATTTTATTTTTCATGTCATACTTTGACAAATCGCTGTCCGCACATCTCAATGCGACTACTTTAATCAGCCATATTTCTAAAACCTAAGTTTTTACGGTAACTTGGGTGGTATAATACAGAAGTTCTGGTCCTATTCTATCACCCTACGTGTACGTCATGTATCCACAATTCCGTATTTATTTTTATATTTCATGTCATACTTTGACAAATCGTTGTCCGCACATCGAATAGCGACTAATTTAATCACCCATATTTCCAAAACCTAAGTTTTTAAGGTAACTTGGGTGGTATAGTACTAAAGTTCTGGTCCTGTTCTTCCATCCTACGTGTACGTCATGCTGACACACTGCCGTATTTATTTTATATTTTATGTCAAACTTAGGTGGATCGCTGTCCACACATCCAAAGCGACTATTTTAATCACCCGTATTTCCAAAACCTAAGTTTTGACGGTAACCTGAGTGGTATAATAATATAGTTCTAATCCTATTCTATCACCCAATGTATACCTCATGTATCCAAAATTCCCTATTTATTTTTATATTTCATGTCAAACTTAGACAAATCGTTGTCCGCACATCGCATAGCGACTAATTTAATCACCCATATTTCCAAAACCTAAATTTTTACGGTAACTTGGGTGGTATAATACAGAAGTTCTGGTCCTATTCTATCACCCTATGTGTACGTCATGTATCCACAATTCCGTATTTATTTTTATATTTCATGTCAAACTTAGACAAATCGTTGTCCGCACATCGCATAGCGACTAATTTAATCACCCATATTTCCAAAACCTAAGTTTTTAAGGTAACTTGGGTGGTATGATACTAAATTTCAGGACCTATTCTATCATCCTATGTGTACGTCATGTTGGCACACTTCCGTATTTATTTTATTTTTCATGTCATACTTTGACAAATCGCTGTCCGCACATCTCAATGAGACTACTTTAATCAGCCTTATTTCTAAAACCTAAGTTTTTACGGTAACTTGGGTGGTATAATACAGACGTTCTGGTCCTATTTCATCACCCTACGTGTACGTCATGCTGACACACTGCCGTATTTATTTTATATTTTATGTCAAACTTAGGTGGATCACTGTCCACACATCCAAAGCGACTATTTTAATCACCCGTACTTCCAAAACCTAAGTTTCTACGGTAACTTGGGCGGTATAGTATTAAAGTTCTGGACCTATTCTATCATCCTATGTGTACGTCATGTTGGCACACCTCCGTATTTTTTTATATTTCGTGTCAAACTTCGACAAATCTCTGTCCGCACATCTCAATGCGACTACTTTAATCAGCCATATTTCCAAAACCTAAGTTTTTACGGTAACTTGGGTGGTATAATACAGAAGTTCTGGTCCTATTCTATCACCCTACGTGTACGTAATCTTGGCACACCTCCGTATTTATTATTATATTTCATGTCATACTTAGACAAATCGTTGTCCGCACATCGCATAGCGACTAATTTAATCACCCATATTTCCAAAACCTAAGTTTTTAAGGTAACTTGGGTGGTATAGTACTAAAGTTCTGGTCCTATTCTTTCATCCTACGTGTACGTCATGCTGACACACTGCCTTATTTATTTTATATTTTATGTCAAACTTAGGTGGATCGCTGTCCACACATCCAAAGCGACTATTTTAATCACCCGTATTTCCAAAACCTAAGTTTTTAAGGTAACTTGGGTGGTATAGTACTAAAGTTCTGGACCTATTCTATCATCCTATGTGTACGTCATATTGGCACACCTCCGTATTTTTTTATATTTCGTGTCAAACTTCGACAAATCTCTGTCCGCACATCTCAATGCGACTACTTTAATCAGCCATATTTCCAAAACCTAAGTTTTTACGGTAACTTGGGTGGTATAATACAGAAGTTCTGGTCCTATTCTATCACCCTATATGTACGTAATGTTGGCACACTTCCGTATTTATTATTATATTTCATGTCATACTTAGTCAAATCGTTGTCCGCACATCGCATAGCGACTAATTTAATCACCCATATTTCCAAAACCTAAGTTTTTAAGGTAACTTGGGTGGTATAGTACTAAAGTTCTGGTCCTATTCTTTCATCCTACGTGTACGTCATGCTGACACACTGCCGTATTTATTTTATATTTTATGTCAAACTTAGGTGGATCGCTGTCCACACGTCCAAAGCGACTATTTTAATCACCCGTATTTCCAAAACCTAAGTTTTGACGGTAACCTGAGTGGTATAATAATATAGTTCTAATCCTATTCTATCACCCAATGTGTACGTCATGTATCCAAAATTCCGTATTTATTTTTATATTTCATGTCAAACTTAGACAAATCGTTGTCCGCACATCGCATAGCGACTAATTTAATCACCCATATTTCCAAAACCTAAGTTTTTACGGTAACTTGGGTGGTATAATACATAAGTTCTGGTCCTATTCTATCACCCTATGTGTACGTCATGTATCCACAATTCCGTATTTATTTTTATATTTCATGTCAAACTTAGACAAATCGCTGTCCGCACATCTCAATGCGACTACTTTAATCAGCCATATTTCCAAAACCTAAGTTTTTAAGGTAACTTGGGTGGTATAGTACTAAAGTTCTGGTCCTATTCTATCACCCTACGTGTACGTAATGTTGGCACACCTCCGTATTTATTATTATATTTCATGTCATACTTGGACAAATCGTTGTCCGCACATCGCATAGCGACCAATTTAATCACCCATATTTCCAAAACCTAAGTTTTTAAGGTAACTTGGGTGGTATAGTACTAAAGTTCTGGTCCTATTCTTTCATCCTATGTGTACGTCATGTTGGCACACCTCCGTATTTTTTTTATATTTCGTGTCAAACTTCGACAAATCTCTGTCCGCACATCTCAATGCGACTACTTTAATCACCCATATTTCCAAAACCTAAGTTTTTAAGGTAACTTGGGTGGTATAGTACTACAGTTCTGGTCCTATTCTTTCATCCTACGTGTACGTCATGCTGACACACTTCCGTATTTATTTTATATTTTATGTCAAACTTAGGTGGATCGCTGTCCACACATCCAAAGCGACTATTTTAATCACCCGTATTTCCAAAACATAAGTTTTGACGGTAACCTGAGTGGTATAATAATATAGTTCTAATCCTATTCTATCACCCAATGTGTACGTCATGTATCCAAAATTCCGTATTTATTTTTATATTTCATGTCAAACTTAGACAAATCGTTGTCCGCACATCTCAATGCGACTACTTTAATCAGCCATATTTCCAAAACCTAAGTTTTTACGGTAACTTGGGTGGTATAGTACTTAAGTTCTGGACCTATTCTATCATCCTATGTGTACGTCATGTTGGCACACCTCCGTATTTTTTTTATATTTCCGGTCAAACTTTGACAAATCTCTGTCCGCATATCTCAATGCGACTACTTTAATCAGCCATATTTCCAAAACCTAAGTTTTTACGGTAACTTGGGTGGTATAATACAGAAGTTCTGGTCCTATTCTATCACCCTACGTGTACGTAATGTTGGCACACCTCCGTATTTATTATTATATTTCATGTCATACTTAGACAAATCGTTGTCCGCACATCGCATAGCGACTAATTTAATCACCCATATTTCCAAAACCTAAGTTTTTAAGGTAACTTGGGTGGTATAGTACTAAAGTTCTGGTCCTATTCTTTCATCCTACGTGTACGTCATGCTGACACACTGCCGTATTTATTTATTATTTTATGTCAAACTTAGGTGGATCACTGTCCACACATCCAAAGCGACTATTTTAATCACCCGTATTTCCAAAACCTAAGTTTTTAAGGTAACTTGGGTGGTATAGTACTAAAGTTCTGGACCTATTCTATCATCCTATGTGTACGTCATGTTGGCACACCTCCGTATTTTTTTTATATTTCGTGTCAAACTTCGACAAATCTCTGTCCGCACATCTCAATGCGACTACTTTAATCAGCCATATTTCCAAAACCTAAGTTTTTACGGTAACTTGGGTGGTATAATACAGACGTTCTGGTCCTATTCTATCACCCTACGTGTACGTAATGTTGGCACACCTCCGTATTTATTATTATATTTCATGTCATACTTAGACAAATCGTTGTCCGCACATCGCATAGCGACTAATTTAATCACCCATATTTCCAAAACCTAAGTTTTTACGGTAACTTGGGTGGTATAGTACTAAAGTTCTGGACCTATTCTATCATCCTATGTGTACGTCATGTTGGCACACCTCCGTATTTTTTTATATTTCGTGTCAAACTTCGACAAATCGTTGTCCGCACATCGCATAGCGACTAATTTAATCACCCATATTTCCAAAACCTAAGTTTTTACGGTAACTTGGGTGGTATAATACAGAAGTTCTGGTCCTATTCTATCACCCTATGTGTACGTCATGTATCCACAATTCCGTATTTATTTTTATATTTCATGTCAAACTTAGACAAATCGTTGTCCGCACATCGCATAGCGACTAATTTAATCACCCATATTTCCAAAACCTAAGTTTTTAAGGTAACTTGGGTGGTATGATACTAAATTTCAGGACCTATTCTATCATCCTATGTGTACGTCATGTTGGCACACTTCCGTATTTATTTTATTTTTCATGTCATACTTTGACAAATCGCTGTCCGCACATCTCAATTAGACTACTTTAATCAGCCTTATTTCTAAAACCTAAGTTTTTACGGTAACTTGGGTGGTATAATACAGACGTTCTGGTCCTATTTCATCACCCTACGTGTACGTCATGCTGACACACTGCCGTATTTATTTTATATTTTATGTCAAACTTAGGTGGATCACTGTCCACACATCCAAAGCGACTATTTTAATCACCCGTACTTCCAAAACCTAAGTTTCTACGGTAACTTGGGCGGTATAGTATTAAAGTTCTGGACCTATTCTATCATCCTATGTGTACGTCATGTTGGCACACCTCCGTATTTTTTTATATTTCGTGTCAAACTTCGACAAATCTCTGTCCGCACATCTCAATGCGACTACTTTAATCAGCCATATTTCCAAAACCTAAGTTTTTACGGTAACTTGGGTGGTATAATACAGAAGTTCTGGTCCTATTCTATCACCCTACGTGTACGTAATCTTGGCACACCTCCGTATTTATTATTATATTTCATGTCATACTTAGACAAATCGTTGTCCGCACATCGCATAGCGACTAATTTAATCACCCATATTTCCAAAACCTAAGTTTTTAAGGTAACTTGGGTGGTATAGTACTAAAGTTCTGGTCCTATTCTTTCATCCTACGTGTACGTCATGCTGACACACTGCCTTATTTATTTTATATTTTATGTCAAACTTAGGTGGATCGCTGTCCACACATCCAAAGCGACTATTTTAATCACCCGTATTTCCAAAACCTAAGTTTTTAAGGTAACTTGGGTGGTATAGTACTAAAGTTCTGGACCTATTCTATCATCCTATGTGTACGTCATATTGGCACACCTCCGTATTTTTTTATATTTCGTGTCAAACTTCGACAAATCTCTGTCCGCACATCTCAATGCGACTACTTTAATCAGCCATATTTCCAAAACCTAAGTTTTTACGGTAACTTGGGTGGTATAATACAGAAGTTCTGGTCCTATTCTATCACCCTACGTGTACGTAATGTTGGCACACCTCCGTATTTATTATTATATTTCATGTCATACTTAGACAAATCGTTGTCCGCACATCGCATAGCGACTAATTTAATCACCCTTATTTCCAAAACCTAAGTTTTTATGGTAACTTGGGTGGTATAGTACTAAAGTTCTGGTCCTATTCTTTCATCCTACGTGTACGTCATGCTGACACACTGCCGTATTTATTTATTATTTTATGTCAAACTTAGGTGGATCACTGTCCACACATCCAAAGCGACTATTTTAATCACCCGTATTTCCAAAACCTAAGTTTTTAAGGTAACTTGGGTGGTATAGTACTAAAGTTCTGGACCTATTCTATCATCCTATGTGTACGTCTTGTTGGCACACCTCCGTATTTTTTTTATATTTCGTGTCAAACTTCGACAAATCTCTGTCCGCACATCTCAATGCGACTACTTTAATCAGCCATATTTCCAAAACCTAAGTTTTTACGGTAACTTGGGTGGTATAATACAGACGTTCTGGTCCTATTCTATCACCCTACGTGTACGTAATGTTGGCACACCTCCGTATTTATTATTATATTTCATGTCATACTTAGACAAATCGTTGTCCGCACATCGCATAGCGACTAATTTAATCACCCATATTTCCAAAACCTAAGTTTTTACGGTAACTTGGGTGGTATAGTACTAAAGTTCTGGTCCTATTCTTTCATCCTACGTGTACGTAATGTTGGCACACCTCCGTATTTATTTTTATATTTCATGTCAAACTTAGACAAATCGTTGTCCGCACATCGCATAGCGACTAATTTAATCACCCATATTTCCAAAACCTAAGTTTTTAAGGTAACTTGGGTGGTATAATACTAAATTTCAGGACCTATTCTATCATCCTATGTGTACGTCATGTTGGCACACTTCCGTATTTATTTTATTTTTCATGTCATACTTTGACAAATCGCTGTCCGCACATCTCAATGCGACTACTTTAATCAGCCATATTTCCAAAACCTAAGTTTTTACGGTAACTTGGGTGGTATAGTACTAAAGTTCTGGTCCTATTCTTTCATCCTACGTGTACGTCATGCTGACACACTGCCGTATTTATTTTATTTTTCATGTCATACTTTGACAAATCGCTGTCCGCACATCTCAATGCGACTACTTTAATCAGCCATATTTCCAAAACCTAAGTTTTTACGGTAACTTGGGTAATATAATACAGAAGTTCTGGTCCTATTCTATCACCCTATGTGTACGTCATGTATCCACAAATCCGTATTTATTTTTATATTTCATGTCAAACTTAGACAAATCGTTGTCCGCACATCGCATAGCGACTAATTTAATAACCCATATTTCCAAAACCTAAGTTTTTAAGGTAACTTGGGTGGTATAATACTAAATTTCAGGACCTATTCTATCATCCTATGTGTACGTCATGTTGGCACACTTCCGTATTTATTTTATTTTTCATGTCATACTTTGACAAATCGCTGTCCGCACATCTCAATGCGACTACTTTAATCAGCCATATTTCCAAAACCTAAGTTTTTAAGGTAACTTGGGTGGTATAGTACTAAAGTTCTGGACCTATTCTATCATCCTATGTGTACGTCATGTTAGCACACCTCCGTATTTTTTTTATATTTCGTGTCAAACTTCGACAAATCGTTGTCCGCACATCGCATAGCGACTAATTTAATCACCCATATTTCCAAAACCTAAGTTTTTACGGTAACTTGGGTGGTATAATACAGAAGTTCTGGTCCTATTCTATCACCCTATGTGAACGTCATGTATCCACAATTCCGTATTTATTTTTATATTTCATGTCAAACTTAGACAAATCGCTGTCCACACATCCAAAGCGACTATTTTAATCACCCGTATTTCCAAAACCTAAGTTTTTAAGGTAACTTGGGTGGTATAGTACTAAAGTTCTGGACCTATTCTATCATCCTATGTGTACGTCATGTTGGCACACCTCCGTATTTTTTTTATATTTCGTGTCAAACTTCGACAAATCTCTGTCCGCACATCTCAATGCGACTACTTTAATCAGCCATATTTCCAAAACCTAAGTTTTTACGGTAACTTGGGTGGTATAATACAGACGTTCTGGTCCTATTCTATCACCCTACGTGTACGTAATGTTGGCACACCTCCGTATTTATTATTATATTTCATGTCATACTTAGACAAATCGTTGTCCGCACATCGCATAGCGACTAATTTAATCACCCATATTTCCAAAACCTAAGTTTTTACGGTAACTTGGGTGGTATAATACAGAAGTTCTGGTCCTATTCTTTCAACCTACGTGTACGTAATGTTGGCACACCTCCGTATTTATTTTTATATTTCATGTCAAACTTAAACAAATCGTTGTCCGCACATCGCATAGCGACTAATTTAATCACCCATATTTCCAAAACCTAAGTTTTTACGGTAACTTGGGTGGTATAGTACTAAAGTTCTGGACCTATTCTATCATCCTATGTGTACGTCATGTTGGCACACCTCCGTATTTTTTTATATTTCGTGTCAAACTTCGACAAATCGTTGTCCGCACATCGCATAGCGACTAATTTAATCACCCATATTTCCAAAACCTAAGTTTTTACGGTAACTTGGGTGGTATAATACATAAGTTCTGGTCCTATTCTATCACCCTATGTGTACGTCATGTATCCACAATTCCGTATTTATTTTTATATTTCATGTCAAACTTAGACAAATCGCTGTCCGCACATCTCAATGCGACTACTTTAATCAGCCATATTTCCAAAACCTAAGTTTTTACGGTAACTTGGGTGGTATAGTACTAAAGTTCTGGACCTATTCTATCATCCTATGTGTACGTCATGTTGGCACACCTCCGTATTTTTTTATATTTCGTGTCAAACTTCGACAAATCTCTGTCCGCACATCTCAATGCGACTACTTTAATCAGCCATATTTCCAAAACCTAAGTTTTTACGGTAACTTGGGTGGTATAATACAGAAGTTCTGGTCCTATTCTATCACCCTACGTGTACGTAATGTTGGCACACCTCCGTATTTATTATTATATTTCATGTCAAACTTAGACAAATCGTTGTCCGCACATCGCATAGCGACTAATTTAATCACCCATATTTCCAAAACCTAAGTTTTTACGGTAACTTGGGTGGTATAGTACTAAAGTTCTGGTCCTATTCTTTCATCCTACGTGTACGTAATGTTGGCACACCTCCGTATTTATTTTTATATTTCATGTCAAACTTAGACAAATCGTTGTCCGCACATCGCATAGCGACTAATTTAATCACCCATATTTCCAAAACCTAAGTTTTTAAGGTAACTTGGGTGGTATAATACTAAATTTCAGGACCTATTCTATCATCCTATGTGTACGTCATGTTGGCACACTTCCGTATTTATTTTATTTTTCATGTCATACTTTGACAAATCGCTGTCCGCACATCTCAATGCGACTACTTTAATCAGCCATATTTCCAAAACCTAAGTTTTTACGGTAACTTGGGTGGTATAGTACTAAAGTTCTGGTCCTATTCTTTCATCCTACGTGTACGTCATGCTGACACACTGCCGTATTTATTTTATTTTTCATGTCATACTTTGACAAATCGCTGTCCGCACATCTCAATGCGACTACTTTAATCAGCCATATTTCCAAAACCTAAGTTTTTACGGTAACTTGGGTAATATAATACAGAAGTTCTGGTCCTATTCTATCCCCCTATGTGTACGTCATGTATCCACAATTCCGTATTTATTTTTATATTTCATGTCAAACTTAGACAAATCGTTGTCCGCACATCGCATAGCGACTAATTTAATCACCCATATTTCCAAAACCTAAGTTTTTAAGGTAACTTGGGTGGTATAATACTAAATTTCAGGACCTATTCTATCATCCTATGTGTACGTCATGTTGGCACACTTCCGTATTTATTTTATTTTTCATGTCATACTTTGACAAATCGCTGCCCGCACATCTCAATGCGACTACTTTAATCAGCCATATTTCCAAAACCTAAGTTTTTAAGGTAACTTGGGTGGTATAGTACTAAAGTTCTGGACCTATTCTATCATCCTATGTGTACGTCATGTTAGCACACCTCCGTATTTTTTTTATATTTCGTGTCAAACTTCGACAAATCTCTGTCCGCACATCTCAATGCGACTACTTTAATCAGCCATATTTCCAAAACCTAAGTTTTTACGGTAACTTGGGTGGTATAATACAGAAGTTCTGGTCCTATTCTATCACCCTACGTGTACGTAATGTTGGCACACCTCCGTATTTATTATTATATTTCATGTCATACTTAGACAAATCGTTGTCCGCACATCGCATAGCGACTAATTTAATCACCCATATTTCCAAAACCTAAGTTTTTACGGTAACTTGGGCGGTATAGTACTAAAGTTCTGGTCCTATTCTTTCATCCTATGTGTACGTAATGTTGGCACACCTCCGTATTTATTTTTATATTTCATGTCAAACTTAGACAAATCGTTGTCCGCACATCGCATAGCGACTAATTTAATCACCCATATTTCCAAAACCTAAGTTTTTACGGTAACTTGGGTGGTATAGTACTAAAGTTCTGGTCCTATTCTTTCATCCTACGTGTACGTCATGCTGACACACTGCCGTATTTATTTTATTTTTCATGTCATACTTTGACAAATCGCTGTCCGCACATCTCAATGCGACTACTTTAATCAGCCATATTTCCAAAACCTAAGTTTTTACGGTAACTTGGGTAATATAATACAGACGTTCTGGTCCTATTCTATCACCCTATGTGTACGTAATGTATCCACAATTCCGTATTTATTTTTATATTTCATGTCAAACTTAGACAAATCGTTGTCCTCACATCGCATAGCGACTAATTTAATCACCCATATTTCCAAAACCTAAGTTTTTAAGGTAACTTGGGTGGTATAATACTAAATTTCAGGACCTATTCTATCATCCTATGTGTACGTCATGTTGGCACACTTCCGTATTTATTTTATTTTTCATGTCATACTTTGACAAATCGCTGTCCGCACATCTCAATGCGACTACTTTAATCAGCCATATTTCCAAAACCTAAGTTTTTAAGGTAACTTGGGTGGTATAGTACTAAAGTTCTGGACCTATTCTATCATCCTATGTGTACGTCATGTTAGCACACCTCCGTATTTTTTTTATATTTCGTGTCAAACTTCGACAAATCGTTGTCCGCACATCGCATAGCGACTAATTTAATCACCCATATTACCAAAACCTAAGTTTTTACGGTAACTTGGGTGGTATAATACAGAAGTTCTGGTCCTATTCTATCACCCTATGTGAACGTCATGTATCCACAATTCCGTATTTATTTTTATATTTCATGTCAAACTTAGACAAATCGCTGTCCACACATCCAAAGCGACTATTTTAATCACCCGTATTTCCAAAACCTAAGTTTTTAAGGTAACTTGGGTGGTATAGTACTAAAGTTCTGGACCTATTCTATCATCCTATGTGTACGTCATGTTGGCACACCTCCGTATTCTTTTTATATTTCGTGTCAAACTTCGACAAATCTCTGTTCGCACATCTCAATGCGACTACTTTAATCAGCCATATTTCCAAAACCTAAGTTTTTACGGTAACTTGGGTGGTATAATACAGACGTTCTGGTCCTATTCTATCACCCTACGTGTACGTAATGTTGGCACACCTCCGTATTTATTATTATATTTCATGTCATACTTAGACAAATCGTTGTCCGCACATCGCATAGCGACTAATTTAATCACCCATATTTCCAAAACCTAAGTTTTTACGGTAACTTGGGTGGTATAATACAGAAGTTCTGGTCCTATTCTTTCACCCTACGTGTACGTAATGTTGGCACACCTCCGTATTTATTTTTATATTTCATGTCAAACTTAGACAAATCGTTGTCCGCACATCACATAGCGACTAATTTAATCACCCATATTTCCAAAACCTAAGTTTTTACGGTAACTTGGGTGGTATAGTACTAAAGTTCTGGACCTATTCTATCATCCTATGTGTACGTCACGTTGGCACACCTCCGTATTTTTTTATATTTCGTGTCAAACTTCGACAAATCATTGTCCGCACATCGCATAGCGACTAATTTAATCACCCATATTTCCAAAACCTAAGTTTTTACGGTAACTTGGGTGGTATAATACATAAGTTCTGGTCCTATTCTATCATCCTATGTGTACGTCATGTTGGCACACCTCCGTATTTTTTTATATTTCGTGTCAAACTTCGACAAATCGCTGTCCGCACATCTCAATGCGACTACTTTAATCAGCCATATTTCCAAAACCTAAGTTTTTACGGTAACTTGGGTGGTATAGTACTAAAGTTCTGGACCTATTCTATCATCCTTTGTGTACGTCATGTTGGCACACCTCCGTATTTTTTTTATATTTCGTATCAAACTTCGACAAATCTCTGTCCGCACATCTCAATGCGACTACTTTAATCAGCCATATTTCCAAAACCTAAGTTTTTACGGTAACTTGGGTGGTATAATACAGAAGTTCTGGTCCTATTCTATCACCCTACGTGTACGTAATGTTGGCACACCTCCGTATTTATTATTATATTTCATGTCATACTTAGACAAATCGTTGTCCGCACATCGCATAGCGACTAATTTAATCACCCATATTTCCAAAACCTAAGTTTTTACGGTAACTTGGGTGGTATAGTACTAAAGTTCTGGTCCTATTCTTTCATCCTACGTGTACGTAATGTTGGCACACCTCCGTATTTATTTTTATATTTCATGTCAAACTTAGACAAATCGTTGTCCGCACATCGCATAGCGACTAATTTAATCACCCATATTTCCAAAACCTAAGTTTTTAAGGTAACTTGGGTGGTATAATACTAAATTTCAGGACCTATTCTATCATCCTATGTGTACGTCATGTTGGCACACTTCCGTATTTATTTTATTTTTCATGTCATACTTTGACAAATCGCTGTCCGCACATCTCAATGCGACTACTTTAATCAGCCATATTTCCAAAACCTAAGTTTTTACGGTAACTTGGGTGGTATAGTACTAAAGTTCTGGTCCTATTCTTTCATCCTACGTGTACGTCATGCTGACACACTGCCGTATTTATTTTATTTTTCATGTCATACTTTGACAAATCGCTGTCCGCACATCTCAATGCGACTACTTTAATCAGCCATATTTCCAAAACCTAAGTTTTTACGGTAACTTGGGTAATATAATACAGAAGTTCTGGTCCTATTCTATCACCCTATGTGTACGTCATGTATCCACAATTCCGTATTTATTTTTATATTTCATGTCAAACTTAGACAAATAGTTGTCCGCACATCGCATAGCGACTAATTTAATCACCCATATTTCCAAAACCTAAGTTTTTAAGGTAACTTGGGTGGTATAATACTAAATTTCAGGACCTATTCTATCATCCTATGTGTACGTCATGTTGGCACACTTCCGTATTTATTTTATTTTTCATGTCATACTTTGACAAATCGCTGTCCGCACATCTCAATGCGACTACTTTAATCAGCCATATTTCCAAAACCTAAGTTTTTAAGGTAACTTGGGTGGTATAGTACTAAAGTTCTGGACCTATTCTATCATCCTATGTGTACGTCATGTTAGCACACCTCCGTATTTTTTTTATATTTCGTGTCAAACTTCGACAAATCGTTGTCAGCACATCGCATAGCGACTAATTTAATCACCCATATTTCCAAAACCTAAGTTTTTAAGGTAACTTGGGTGGTATAGTACTAAAGTTCTGGTCCTATTCTTTCATCCTACGTGTACGTCATGCTGACACACTGCCGTATTTATTTTATACTTAATGTCAAACTTAGGTGGATCGCTGTCCACACATCCAAAGCGACTATTTTAATCACCCGTATTTCCAAAACCTAAGTTTTGACGGTAACCTGAGTGGTATAATAATATAGTTCTAATCCTATTCTATCACCCAATGTGTACGTCATGTATCCAAAATTCCGTATTTATTTTTATATTTCATGTCAAACTTTGACAAATCGTTGTCCGCACATCGCATAGCGACTAATTTAATCACCCATATTTCCAAAACCTAAGTTTTTACGGTAACTTGGGTGGTATAATACAGAAGTTCTGGTCCTATTCTATCATCCTATGTGTACGTCATGTTGGCACACTTCCGTATTTATTTTATTTTTCGTGTCAAACTTCGACAAATCGTTGTCCGCACATCGCATAGCAACTAATTTAATCACCCATATTTCCAAAACCTAAGTTTTTACGGTAACTTGGGTGGTATAATACAGAAGTTCTGGTCCTATTCTATCACCCTATGTGTACGTCATGTATCCACAATTCCGTATTTATTTTTATATTTCATGTCAAACTTAGACAAATCGCTGTCCGCACATATCAATGCGACTACTTTAATCAGCCATATTTCCAAAACCTAAGTTTTTACGGTAACTTGGGTGGTATAGTACTAAAGTTCTGGACCTATTCTATCATCCTATGTGTACGTCATGTTGGCACACCTCCGTATTTTTTTTATATTTCGTGTCAAACTTCGACAAATCTCTGTCCGCACATCTCAATGCGACTACTTTAATCAGCCATATTTCCCAAACCTAAGTTTTTACGGTAACTTGGGTGGTATAATACAGAAGTTCTGGTCCTATTCTATCACCCTACGTGTACGTAATGTTGGCACACCTCCGTATTTATTATTATATTTCATGTCATACTTAGACAAATCGTTGTCCGCACATCGCATAGCGACTAATTTAATCACCCATATTTCCAAAACCTAAGTTTTTACGGTAACTTGGGTGGTATAATACAGAAGTTCTGGTCCTATTCTTTCACCCTACGTGTACGTAATGTTGGCACACCTCCGTATTTATTTTTATATTTCATGTCAAACTTAGACAAATCGTTGTCCGCACATCGCATAGCGACTAATTTAATCACCCATATTTCCAAAACCTAAGTTTTTACGGTAACTTGGGTGGTATAGTACTAAAGTTCTGGACCTATTCTATCATCCTATGTGTACGTCATGTTGGCACACCTCCGTATTTTTTTATATTTCGTGTCAAACTTCGACAAATCGTTGTCCGCACATCGCATAGCGACTAATTTAATCACCCATATTTCCAAAACCTAAGTTTTTACGGTAACTTGGGTGGTATAATACATAAGTTCTGGTCCTATTCTATCACCCTATGTGTACGTCATGTATCCACAATTCCGTATTTATTTTTATATTTCATGTCAAACTTAGACAAATCGCTGTCCGCACATCTCAATGCGACTACTTTAATCAGCCATATTTCCATACCTAAGTTTTTACGGTAACTTGGGTGGTATAGTACTAAAGTTCTGGACCTATTCTATCATCCTATGTGTACGTCATGTTGGCACACCTCCGTATTTTTTTTATATTTCGTGTCAAACTTCGACAAATCTCTGTCCGCACATCTCAATGCGACTACTTTAATCAGCCATATTTCCAAAACCTAAGTTTTTACGGTAACTTGGGTGGTATAATACAGAAGTTCTGGTCCTATTCTATCACCCTACGTGTACGTAATGTTGGCACACCTCCGTATTTATTATTATATTTCATGTCATACTTAGACAAATCGTTGTCCACACATCGCATAGCGACTAATTTAATCACCCATATTTCCAAAACCTAAGTTTTTACGGTAACTTGGGTGGTATAGTACTAAAGTTCTGGTCCTATTCTTTCATCCTACGTGTACGTAATGTTGGCACACCTCCGTATTTATTTTTATATTTCATGTCAAACTTAGACAAATCGTTGTCCGCACATCGCATAGCGACTAATTTAATCACCCATATTTCCAAAACCTAAGTTTTTAAGGTAACTTGGGTGGTATAATACTAAATTTCAGGACCTATTCTATCATCCTATGTGTACGTCATGTTGGCACACTTCCGTATTTATTTTATTTTTCATGTCATACTTTGACAAATCGCTGTCCGCACATCTCAATGCGACTACTTTAATCAGCCATATTTCCAAAACCTAAGTTTTTAAGGTAACTTGGGTGGTATAGTACTAAAGTTCTGGTCCTATTCTTTCATCCTACGTGTACGTCATGCTGACACACTGCCGTATTTATTTTATTTTTCATGTCATACTTTGACAAATCGCTGTCCGCACATCTCAATGCGACTACTTTAATCAGCCATATTTCCAAAACCTAAGTTTTTACGGTAACTTGGGTAATATAATACAGAAGTTCTGGTCCTATTCTATCACCCTATGTGTACGTCATGTATCCACAATTCCGTATTTATTTTTATATTTCATGTCAAACTTAGACAAATAGTTGTCCGCACATCGCATAGCGACTAATTTAATCACCCATATTTCCAAAACCTAAGTTTTTAAGGTAACTTGGGTGGTATAATACTAAATTTCAGGACCTATTCTATCATCCTATGTGTACGTCATGTTGGCACACTTCCGTATTTATTTTATTTTTCATGTCATACTTTGACAAATCGCTGTCCGCACATCTCAATGCGACTACTTTAATCAGCCATATTTCCAAAACCTAAGTTTTTAAGGTAACTTGGGTGGTATAGTACTAAAGTTCTGGACCTATTCTATCATCCTATGTGTACGTCATGTTAGAACACCTCCGTATTTTTTTTATATTTCGTGTCAAACTTCGACAAATCGTTGTCAGCACATCGCATAGCGACTAATTTAATCACCCATATTTCCAAAACCTAAGTTTTTACGGTAACTTGGGTGGTATAATACAGAAGTTCTGGTCCTATTCTATCACCCTATGTGAACGTCATGTATCCACAATTCCGTATTTATTTTTATATTTCATGTCAAACTTAGACAAATCGCTGTCCACACATCCAAAGCGACTATTTTAATCACCCGTATTTCCAAAACCTAAGTTTTTAAGGTAACTTGGGTGGTATAGTACTAAAGTTCTGGACCTATTCTATCATCCTATGTGTACGTCATGTTGGCACACCTCCGTATTTTTTTTATATTTCGTGTCAAACTTCGACAAATCTCTGTCCGCAGATCTCAATGCGACTACTTTAATCAGCCATATTTCCCATACCTAAGTTTTTACGGTAACTTGGGTGGTATAATACAGAAGTTCTGGTCCTATTCTATCACCCTACGTGTACGTAATGTTGGCACACCTCCGTATTTATTATTATATTTCATGTCATACTTAGACAAATCGTTGTCCGCACATCGCATAGCGACTAATTTAATCACCCATATTTCCAAAACCTAAGTTTTTAAGGTAACTTGGGTGGTATAGTACTAAAGTTCTGGTCCTATTCTTTCATCCTACGTGTACGTCATGCTGACACACTGCCGTATTTATTTTATTTTTCATGTCATACTTTGACAAATCGCTGTCCGCACATCTCAATGCGACTACTTTAATCAGCCATATTTCCAAAACCTAAGTTTTTACGGTAACTTGGGTGGTATAATACAGAAGTTCTGGTCCTATTCTATCACCCTATGTGTACGTCATGTATCCACAATTCCGTATTTATTTTTATATTTCATGTTAAACTTAGACAAATCGTTGTCCGCACATCGCATAGCGACTAATTTAATCACCCATATTTCCAAAACCTAAGTTTTTAAGGTAACTTGGGTGGTATAATACTAAATTTCAGGACCTATTCTATCATCCTATGTGTACGTCATGTTGGCACACTTCCGTAATTATTTTATTTTTCATGTCATACTTTGACAAATCGCTGTCCGCACATCTCAATGCGACTACTTTAATCAGCCATATTTCCAAAACCTAAGTTTTTAAGGTAACTTGGGTGGTATAGTACTAAAGTTCTGGACCTATTCTACCATCCTATGTGTACGTCATGTTAGCACACCTCTGTATTTTTTTTATATTTCGTGTCAAACTTCGACAAATCGTTGTCCGCACATCGCATAGCGACTAATTTAATCACCCATATTTCCAAAACCTAAGTTTTTACGGTAACTTGGGTGGTATAATACAGAAGTTCTGGTCCTATTCTATCACCCTATGTGAACGTCATGTATCCACAATTCCGTATTTATTTTTATATTTCATGTCAAACTTAGACAAATCGTTGTCCGCACATCGCATAGCGACTAATTTAATCACCCATATTTCCAAAACCTAAGTTTTTACGGTAACTTGGGTGGTATAGTACTAAAGTTCTGGACCTATTTTATCATCCTATGTGTACGTCATGTTGGCACACCTCCGTGTTTTTTTATATTTCGTGTCAAACTTCGACAAATCGTTGTCCGCACATCGCATAGCGACTAATTTAATCACCCATATTTCCAAAACCTAAGTTTTTACGGTAACTTGGGTGGTATAATACATAAGTTCTGGTCCTATTCTATCACCCTATGTGTACGTCATGTATCCACAATTCCGTATTTATTTTTATATTTCATGTCAAACTTAGACAAATCGCTGTCCGCACATCTCAATGCGACTACTTTAATCAGCCATATTTCCAAAACCTAAGTTTTTACGGTAACTTGGGTGGTATAGTACTAAAGTTCTGGACCTATTCTATCATCCTATGTGTACGTCATGTTGGCATACCTCCGTATTTTTTTTATATTTCGTGTCAAACTTCGACAAATCTCTGTCCGCACATCTCAATGCGACTACTTTAATCAGCCATATTTCCAAAACCTAAGTTTTTACGGTAACTTGGGTGGTATAATACAGAAGTTCTGGTCCTATTCTATCACCCTACGTGTACGTAATGTTGGCACACCTCCGTATTTATTATTATATTTCATGTCATACTTAGACAAATCGTTGTCCGCACATCGCATAGCGACTAATTTAATCACCTATATTTCCAAAACCTAAGTTTTTACGGTAACTTGAGTGGTATAGTACTAAAGTTCTGGTCCTATTCCTTCATCCTACGTGTACGTAATGTTGGCACACCTCCGTATTTATTTTTATATTTCATGTCAAACTTAGACAAATCGTTGTCCGCACATCGCATAGCGACTAATTTAATCACCCATATTTCCAAAACCTAAGTTTTTACGGTAACTTGGGTGGTATAGTACTAAAGTTCTGGTCCTATTCTTTCATCCTACGTGTACGTCATGCTGACACACTGCCGTATTTATTTTATTTTTCATGTCATACTTTGACAAATCGCTGTCCGCACATCTCAATGCGACTACTTTAATCAGCCATATTTCCAAAACCTAAGTTTTTACGGTAACTTGGGTAATATAATACAGAAGTTCTGGTCCTATTCTATCACCCTATGTGTACGTCATGTTTCCACAATTCCGTATTTATTTTTATATTTCATGTCAAACTTAGACAAATCGCTGTCCGCACATCTCAATGCGACTACTTTAATCAGCCATATTTCCAAAACCTAAGTTTTTACGGTAACTTGGGTGGTATAGTACTAAAGTTCTGGACCTATTCTATCATCCTATGTGTACGTCATGTTGGCACACCTCCGTATTTTTTTTATATTTCGTGTCAAACTTCGACAAATCTCTGTCCGCACATCTCAATGCGACTACTTTAATCAGCCATATTTCCCATACCTAAGTTTTTACGGTAACTTGGGTGGTATAATACAGAAGTTCTGGTCCTATTCTATCACCCTACGTGTACGTAATGTTGGCACACCTCCGTATTTATTATTATATTTCATGTCATACTTAGACAAATCGTTGTCCGCACATCGCATAGCGACTAATTTAATCACCCATATTTCCAAAACCTAAGTTTTTAAGGTAACTTGGGTGGTATAGTACTAAAGTTCTGGTCCTATTCTTTCATCCTACGTGTACGTCATGCTGACACACTGCCGTATTTATTTTATTTTTCATGTCATACTTTGACAAATCGCTGTCCGCACATCTCAATGCGACTACTTTAATCAGCCATATTTCCAAAACCTAAGTTTTTACGGTAACTTGGGTGGTATAATACAGAAGTTCTGGTCCTATTCTATCACCCTATGTGTACGTCATGTATCCACAATTCCGTATTTATTTTTATATTTCATGTCAAACTTAGACAAATCGTTGTCCGCACATCGCATAGCGACTAATTTAATCACCCATATTTCCAAAACCTAAGTTTTTAAGGTAACTTGGGTGGTATAATACTAAATTTCAGGACCTATTCTATCATCCTATGTGTACGTCATGTTGGCACACTTCCGTATTTATTTTATTTTTCATGTCATACTTTGACAAATCGCTGTCCGCACATCTCAATGCGACTACTTTAATTAGCCATATTTCCAAAACCTAAGTTTTAAGGTAACTTGGGTGGTATAGTACTAAAGTTCTGGACCTATTCTACCATCCTATGTGTACGTCATGTTAGCACACCTCTGTATTTTTTTTATATTTCGTGTCAAACTTCGACAAATCGTTGTCCGCACATCGCATAGCGACTAATTTAATCACCCATATTTCCAAAACCTAAGTTTTTACGGTAACTTGGGTGGTATAATACAGAAGTTCTGGTCCTATTCTATCACCCTATGTGAACGTCATGTATCCACAATTCCGTATTTATTTTTATATTTCATGTCAAACTTAGACAAATCGTTGTCCGCACATCGCATAGCGACTAATTTAATCACCCATATTTCCAAAACCTAAGTTTTTACGGTAACTTGGGTGGTATAGTACTAAAGTTCTGGACCTATTTTATCATCCTATGTGTACGTCATGTTGGCACACCTCCGTATTTTTTTATATTTCGTGTCAAACTTCGACAAATCGTTGTCCGCACATCGCATAGCGACTAATTTAATCACCCATATTTCCAAAACCTAAGTTTTTACGGTAACTTGGGTGGTATAATACATAAGTTCTGGTCCTATTCTATCACCCTATGTGTACGTCATGTATCCACAATTCCGTATTTATTTTTATATTTCATGTCAAACTTAGACAAATCGCTGTCCGCACATCTCAATGCGACTACTTTAATCAGCCATATTTCCAAAACCTAAGTTTTTACGGTAACTTGGGTGGTATAGTACTAAAGTTCTGGACCTATTCTATCATCCTATGTGTACGTCATGTTGGCATACCTCCGTATTTTTTTTATATTTCGTGTCAAACTTCGACAAATCTCTGTCCGCACATCTCAATGCGACTACTTTAATCAGCCATATTTCCAAAACCTAAGTTTTTACGGTAACTTGGGTGGTATAATACAGAAGTTCTGGTCCTATTCTATCACCCTACGTGTACGTAATGTTGGCACACCTCCGTATTTATTATTATATTTCATGTCATACTTAGACAAATCGTTGTCCGCACATCGCATAGCGACTAATTTAATCACCTATATTTCCAAAACCTAAGTTTTTACGGTAACTTGGGTGGTATAGTACTAAAGTTCTGGTCCTATTCCTTCATCCTACGTGTACGTAATGTTGGCACACCTCCGTATTTATTTTTATATGTCATGTCAAACTTAGACAAATCGTTGTCCGCACATCGCATAGCGACTAATTTAATCAGCCATATTTCCAAAACCTAAGATTTTACGGTAACTTGGGTGGTATAGTACTAAAGTTCTGGTCCTATTCTTTCATCCTACGTGTACGTCATGCTGACACACTGCCGTATTTATTTTATTTTTCATGTCATACTTTGACAAATCGCTGTCCGCACATCTCAATGCGACTACTTTAATCAGCCATATTTCCAAAACCTAAGTTTTTACGGTAACTTGGGTAATATAATACAGAAGTTCTGGTCCTATTCTATCACCCTATGTGTACGTCATGTATCCACAATTCCGTATTTATTTTTCTATTTCATGTCAAACTTAGACAAATCGTTGTCCGCACATCGCATAGCGACTAATTTAATCACCCATATTTCCAAAACCTAAGTTTTTAAGGTAACTTGGGTGGTATAATACTAAATTTCAGGACCTATTCTATCATCCTATGTGTACGTCATGTTGGCACACTTCCGTATTTATTTTATTTTTCATGTCATACTTTGACAAATCGCTGTCCGCACATCTCAATGCGACTACTTTAATCAGCCATATTTCCAAAACCTAAGTTTTTAAGGTAACTTGGGTGGTATAGTACTAAAGTTCTGGACCTATTCTATCATCCTATGTGTACGTCATGTTAGCACACCTCCGTATTTTTTTATATTTCGTGTCAAACTTCGACAAATCGTTGTCAGCACATCGCATAGCGACTAATTTAATCACCCATATTTCCAAAACCTAAGTTTTTACGGTAACTTGGGTGGTATAATACAGAAGTTCTGGTCCTATTCTATCACCCTATGTGAACGTCATGTATCCACAATTCCGTATTTATTTTTATATTTCATGTCAAACTTAGACAAATCGCTGTCCACACATCCAAAGCGACTATTTTAATCACCCGTATTTCCAAAACCTAAGTTTTTAAGGTAACTTGGGTGGTATAGTACTAAAGTTCTGGACCTATTCTATCATCCTATGTGTACGTCATGTTGGCACACCTCCGTATTTTTTTTATATTTCGTGTCAAACTTCGACAAATCTCTGTCCGCACATCTCAATGCGACTACTTTAATCAGCCATATTTCCAAAACCTAAGTATTTACGGTAACTTGGGTGGTATAGTACTAAAGTTCTGGACCTATTCTATCATCCTATGTGTACGTCATGTTGGCACACCTCCTTATTTTTTTATATTTCGTGTCAAACTTCGACAAATCGTTGTCCGCACATCGCAGGGCGACTAATTTAATCACCCATATTTCCAAAACCTAAGTTTTTACGGTAACTTGGGTGGTATAATACAGAAGTTCTGGTCCTATTCTATCACCCTATGTGTACGTCATGTTTCCACAATTCCGTATTTATTTTTATATTTCATGTCAAACTTAGACAAATCGCTGTCCGCACATCTCAATGCGACTACTTTAATCAGCCATATTTCCAAAACCTAAGTTTTTACGGTAACTTGGGTGGTATAGTACTAAAGTTCTGGACCTATTCTATCATCCTATGTGTACGTCATGTTGGCACACCTCCGTATTTTTTTTATATTTCGTGTCAAACTTCGACAAATCTCTGTCCGCACATCTCAATGCGACTACTTTAATCAGCCATATTTCCCATACCTAAGTTTTTACGGTAACTTGGGTGGTATAATACAGAAGTTCTGGTCCTATTCTATCACCCTACGTGTACGTAATGTTGGCACACCTCCGTATTTATTATTATATTTCATGTCATACTTAGACAAATCGTTGTCCGCACATCGCATAGCGACTAATTTAATCACCCATATTTCCAAAATCTAAGTTTTTACGGTAACTTGGGTGGTATAATACAGAAGTTCTGGTCCTATTCTATCACCCTATGTGTACGTCATGTATCCACAATTCCGTATTTATTTTTATATTTCATGTCAAACTTAGACAAATCGTTGTCCGCACATCGCATAGCGACTAATTTAATCACCCATATTTCCAAAATCTAAGTTTTTACGGTAACTTGGGTGGTATAATACAGAAGTTCTGGTCCTATTCTATCACCCTATGTGTACGTCATGTATCCACAATTCCGTATTTATTTTTATATTTCATGTCAAACTTAGACAAATCGTTGTCCGCACATCGCATAGCGACTAATTTAATCACCCATATTTCCAAAACCTAAGTTTTTAAGGTAACTTGGGTGGTATAATACTAAATTTCAGGACCTATTCTATCATCCTATGTGTACGTCATGTTGGCACACTTCCGTATTTATTTTATTTTTCATGTCATACTTTGACAAATCGCTGTCCGCACATCTCAATGCGACTACTTTAATCAGCCATATTTCCAAAACCTAAGTTTTTAAGGTAACTTGGGTGGTATAGTACTAAAGTTCTGGTCCTATTCTTTCATCCTACGTGTACGTCATGCTGACACACTGCCGTATTTATTTTATTTTTCATGTCATACTTTGACAAATCGCTGTCCGCACATCTCAATGCGACTACTTTAATCAGCCATATTTCCAAAACCTAAGTTTTGACGGTAACCTGAGTGGTATAATAATATAGTTCTAATCCTATTCTATCACCCAATGTGTACGTCATGTATCCAAAATTCCGTATTTATTTTTATATTTCATGTCAAACTTAGACAAATCGTTGTCCGCACATCGCATAGCGACTAATTTAATCACCCATATTTCCAAAATCTAAGTTTTTACGGTAACTTGGGTGGTATAATACAGAAGTTCTGGTCCTATTCTATCACCCTATGTGTACGTCATGTATCCACAATTCCGTATTTATTTTTATATTTCATGTCAAACTTAGACAAATCGTTGTCCGCACATCGCATAGCGACTAATTTAATCACCCATATTTCCAAAACCTAAGTTTTTAAGGTAACTTGGGTGGTATAATACTAAATTTCAGGACCTATTCTATCATCCTATGTGTACGTCATGTTGGCACACTTCCGTATTTATTTTATTTTTCATGTCACACTTTGACAAATCGCTGTCCGCACATCTCAATGCGACTACTTTAATCAGCCATATTTCCAAAACCTAAGTTTTTAAGGTAACTTGGGTGGTATAGTACTAAAGTTCTGGACCTATTCTACCATCCTATGTGTACGTCATGTTAGCACACCTCTGTATTTTTTTTTATATTTCGTGTCAAACTTCGACAAATCGTTGTCCGCACATCGCATAGCGACTAATTTAATCACCCATATTTCCAAAACCTAAGTTTTTACGGTAACTTGGGTGGTATAATACAGAAGTTCTGGTCCTATTCTATCACCCTATGTGAACGTCATGTATCCACAATTCCGTATTTATTTTTATATTTCATGTCAAACTTAGACAAATCGTTGTCCGCACATCGCATAGCGACTAATTTAATCACCCATATTTCCAAAACCTAAGTTTTTACGGTAACTTGGGTGGTATAGTACTAAAGTTCTGGACCTATTTTATCATCCTATGTGTACGTCATGTTGGCACACCTCCGTATTTTTTTATATTTCGTGTAAAACGTCGACAAATCGTTGTCCGCACATCGCATAGCGACTAATTTAATCACCCATATTTCCAAAACCTAAGTTTTTACGGTAACTTGGGTGGTATAATACATAAGTTCTGGTCCTATTCTATCACCCTATGTGTACGTCATGTATCCACAATTCCGTATTTATTTTTATATTTCATGTCAAACTTAGACAAATCGCTGTCCGCACATCTCAATGCGACTACTTTAATCAGCCATATTTCCAAAACCTAAGTTTTTACGGTAACTTGGGTGGTATAGTACTAAAGTTCTGGACCTATTCTATCATCCTATGTGTACGTCATGTTGGCACACCTCCGTATTTTTTTTATATTTCGTGTCAAACTTCGACAAATCTCTGTCCGCACATCTCAATGCGACTACTTTAATCAGCCATATTTCCAAAACCTAAGTATTTAAGGTAACTTGGGTGGTATAGTACTAAAGTTCTGGACCTATTCTATCATCCTATGTGTACGTCATGTTAGCACACCTCCGTATTTTTTTTATATTTCGTGTCAAACTTCGACAAATCGTTGTCCGCACATCGCATAGCGACTAATTTAATCACCCATATTTCCAAAACCTAAGTTTTTACGGTAACTTGGGTGGTATAATACAGAAGTTCTGGTCCTATTCTATCAACCTACGTGTACGTAATGTTGGCACACCTCCGTATTTATTATTATATTTCATGTCATACTTAGACAAATCGTTGTCCGCACATCGCATAGCGACTAATTTAATCACCCATATTTCCAAAACCTAAGTTTTTAAGGTAACTTGGGTGGTATAGTACTAAAGTTCTGGTCCTATTCTTTCATCCTACGTGTACGTAATGTTGGCACACCTCCGTATTTTTTTATATTTCATGTCAAACTTAGACAAATCGTTGTCCGCACATCGCATAGCGACTAATTTAATCACCCATATTTCCAAAACCTAAGTTTTTACGGTAACTTGGCCGGTATAGTACTAAAGTTCTGGACCTATTCTATCATCCTATGTGTACGTCATGTTGGCACACCTCCTTATTTTTTTATATTTCGTGTCAAACTTCGACAAATCGTTGTCCGCACATCGCATAGCGACTAATTTAATCACCCATATTTCCAAAACCTAAGTTTTTACGGTAACTTGGGTGGTATAATACAGAAGTTCTGGTCCTATTCTATCACCCTATGTGTACGTCATGTATCCACAATTCCGTATTTATTTTTATATTTCATGTCAAACTTAGACAAATCGCTGTCCGCACATCTCAATGCGACTACTTTAATCAGCCATATTTCCAAAACCTAAGTTTTTACGGTAACTTGGGTGGTATAGTACTAAAGTTCTGGACCTATTCTATCATCCTATGTGTACGTCATGTTGGCACACCTCCGTATTTTTTTTATATTTCGTGTCAAACTTCGACAAATCTCTGTCCGCACATCTCAATGCGACTACTTTAATCAGCCATATTTCCCATACCTAAGTTTTTACGGTAACTTGGGTGGTATAATACAGAAGTTCTGGTCCTATTCTATCACCCTACGTGTACGTAATGTTGGCACACCTCCGTATTTATTATTATATTTCATGTCATACTTAGACAAATCGTTGTCCGCACATCGCATAGCGACTAATTTAATCACCCATATTTCCAAAACCTAAGTTTTTAAGGTAACTTGGGTGGTATAGTACTAAAGTTCTGGTCCTATTCTTTCATCCTACGTGTACGTCATGCTGACACACTACCGTATTTATTTTATTTTTCATGTCATACTTTGACAAATCGCTGTCCGCACATCTCAATGCGACTACTTTAATCAGCCATATTTCCAAAACCTAAGTTTTTACGGTAACTTGGGTGGTATAATACAGACGTTCTGGTCCTATTCTATCACCCTATGTGTACGTCATGTATCCACAATTCCGTATTTATTTTTATATTTCATGTCAAACTTAGACAAATCGTTGTCCGCACATCGCATAGCGACTAATTTAATCACCCATATTTCCAAAACCTAAGTTTTTAAGGTAACTTGGGTGGTATAATACTAAATTTCAGGACCTATTCTATCATCCTATGTGTACGTCATGTTGGCACACTTCCGTATTTATTTTATTTTTCATGTCATACTTTGACATATCGCTGTCCGCACATCTCAATGCGACTACTTTAATCAGCCATATTTCCAAAACCTAAGTTTTTAAGGTAACTTGGATGGTATAGTACTAGAGTTCTGGACCTATTCTACCATCCTATTTGTACGTAATGTTGGCACACCTCCGTATTTACTTTTATATTTCATGTCAAACTTAGACAAATCGTTGTCCGCACATCGCATAGCGACTAATTTAATCACCCATATTTCCAAAACCTAAGTTTTTACGGTAACTTGGGTGGTATAGTACTAAAGTTCTGGACCTATTCTATCATCCTATGTGTACGTCATGTTGGCACACCGCCGTATTTTTTTATATTTCGTGTCAAACTTCGACAAATCGTTGTCCGCACATCTCAATGCGACTACTTTAATCAGCCATATTTCCGAAACCTAAGTTTTTACGGTAACTTGGGTGGTATAATACAGAAGTTCTGTTCCTATTCTATCACCCTACGTGTACGTCATGTATCCACAATTCCGTATTTATTTTTATATTTCATGTCAAACTTAGACAAATCGTTGTCCATACATCACATAGCGACTAATTTAATCACCCATATTTCCAAAACCTAAGTTTTTAAGGTAACTTGGGTGGTATAATACTAAATTTCTGGTCCTATTTTATCACCCTATGTGAACGTCATGTATCCACAATTCCGTATTTATTTTTATATTTCATGTCAAACTTAGACAAATCGTTGTCCGCACATCGCATAGCGACTAATTTAATCACCCATATTTCCAAAACCTAAGTTTTTACGGTAACTTGGGTGGTATAGTACTAAAGTTTTGGACCTATTTTATCATCCTATGTGTACGTCATGTTGGCACACCTCCGTATTTTTTTATATTTCGTGTCAAACTTCGACAAATCGTTGTCCGCACATCGCATAGCGACTAATTTAATCACCCATATTTCCAAAACCTAAGTTTTTACGGTAACTTGGGTGGTATAATACATAAGTTCTGGTCCTATTCTATCACCCTATGTGTACGTCATGTATCCACAATTCCGTATTTATTTTTATATTTCATGTCAAACTTAGACAAATCGCTGTCCGCACATCTCAATGCGACTACTTTAATCAGCCATATTTCCAAAACCTAAGTTTTTACGGTAACTTGGGTGGTATAGTACTAAAGTTCTGGACCTATTCTATCATCCTATGTGTACGTCATGTTGGCATACCTCCGTATTTTTTTTATATTTCGTGTCAAACTTCGACAAATCTCTGTCCGCACATCTCAATGCGACTACTTTAATCAGCCATATTTCCAAAACCTAAGTTTTTACGGTAACTTGGGTGGTATAATACAGAAGTTCTGGTCCTATTCTATCACCCTACGTGTACGTAATGTTGGCACACCTCCGTATTTATTATTATATTTCATGTCATACTTAGACAAATCGTTGTCCGCACATCGCATAGCGACTAATTTAATCACCTATATTTCCAAAACCTAAGTTTTTACGGTAACTTGGGTGGTATAGTACTAAAGTTCTGGTCCTATTCTTTCATCCTACGTGTACGTAATGTTGGCACACCTCCGTATTTATTTTTATATTTCATGTCAAACTTAGACAAATCGTTGTCCGCACATCGCATAGCGACTAATTTAATCAGCCATATTTTCAAAACCTAAGTTTTTACGGTAACTTGGGTGGTATAGTACTAAAGTTCTGGTCCTATTCTTTCATCCTACGTGTACGTCATGCTGACACACTGCCGTATTTATTTTATTTTTCATGTCATACTTTGACAAATCGCTGTCCGCAAATCTCAATGCGACTACTTTAATCAGCCATATTTCCAAAACCTAAGTTTTTACGGTAACTTGGGTAATATAATACAGAAGTTCTGGTCCTATTCTATCACCCTATGTGTACGTCATGTATCCACAATTCCGTATTTATTTTTATATTTCATGTCAAACTTAGACAAATCGTTGTCCGCACATCGCATAGCGACTAATTTAATCACCCATATTTCCAAAACCTAAGTTTTTAAGGTAACTTGGGTGGTATAATACTAAATTTCAGGACCTATTCTATCATCCTATATGTACGTCATGTTGGCACACTTCCGTATTTATTTTATTTTTCATGTCATACTTTGACAAATCGCTGTCCGCACATCTCAATGCGACTACTTTAATCAGCCATATTTCCAAAACCTAAGTTTTTAAGGTAACTTGGGTGGTATAGTACTAAAGTTCTGGACCTATTCTATCATCCTATGTGTACGTCATGTTAGCACACCTCCGTATTTTTTTTATATTTCGTGTCAAATTTCGACAAATCGTTGTCCGCACATCGCATAGCGACTAATTTAATCACCCATATTTCCAAAACCTAAGTTTTTACGGTAACTTGGGTGGTATAATACAGAAGTTCTGGTCCTATTCTATCACCCTATGTGAACGTCATGTATCCACAATTCCGTATTTATTTTTATATTTCATGTCAAACTTAGACAAATCTCTGTCCGCACATCTCAATGCGACTACTTTAATCAGCCATATTTCCAAAACCTAAGTATTTAAGGTAACTTGGGTGGTATAGTACTAAAGTTCTGGACCTATTCTATCATCCTATGTGTACGTCATGTTGGCACACCTCCGTATTTTTTTTATATTTCGTGTCAAACTTCGACAAATCGTTGTCCGCACATCGCATAGCGACTAATTTAATCACCCATATTTCCAAAACCTAAGTTTTTACGGTAACTTGGGTGGTATAATACAGAAGTTCTGGTCCTATTCTATCACCCTATGTGAACGTCATGTATCCACAATTCCGTATTTATTTTTATATTTCATGTCAAACTTAGACAAATCGTTGTCCATACATCACATAGCGACTAATTTAATCACCCATATTTCCAAAACCTAAGTTTTTAAGGTAACTTGGGTGGTATAATACTAAATTTCTGGTCCTATTTTATCACCCTATGTGAACGTCATGTATCCACAATTCCGTATTTATTTTTATATTTCATGTCAAACTTAGACAAATCGTTGTCCGCACATCGCATAGCGACTAATTTAATCACCCATATTTCCAAAACCTAAGTTTTTACGGTAACTTGGGTGGTATAGTACTAAAGTTTTGGACCTATTTTATCATCCTATGTGTACGTCATGTTGGCACACCTCCGTATTTTTTTATATTTCGTGTCAAACTTCGACAAATCGTTGTCCGCACATCGCATAGCGACTAATTTAATCACCCATATTTCCAAAACCTAAGTTTTTACGGTAACTTGGGTGGTATAATACATAAGTTCTGGTCCTATTCTATCACCCTATGTGTACGTCATGTATCCACAATTCCGTATTTATTTTTATATTTCATGTCAAACTTAGACAAATCGCTGTCCGCACATCTCAATGCGACTACTTTAATCAGCCATATTTCCAAAACCTAAGTTTTTACGGTAACTTGGGTGGTATAGTACTAAAGTTCTGGACCTATTCTATCATCCTATGTGTACGTCATGTTGGCATACCTCCGTATTTTTTTTATATTTCGTGTCAAACTTCGACAAATCTCTGTCCGCACATCTCAATGCGACTACTTTAATCAGCCATATTTCCAAAACCTAAGTTTTTACGGTAACTTGGGTGGTATAATACAGAAGTTCTGGTCCTATTCTATCACCCTACGTGTACGTAATGTTGGCACACCTCCGTATTTATTATTATATTTCATGTCATACTTAGACAAATCGTTGTCCGCACATCGCATAGCGACTAATTTAATCACCTATATTTCCAAAACCTAAGTTTTTACGGTAACTTGGGTGGTATAGTACTAAAGTTCTGGTCCTATTCTTTAATCCTACGTGTACGTAATGTTGGCACACCTCCGTATTTATTTTTATATTTCATGTCAAACTTAGACAAATCGTTGTCCGCACATCGCATAGCGACTAATTTAATCAGCCATATTTTCAAAACCTAAGTTTTTACGGTAACTTGGGTGGTATAGTACTAAAGTTCTGGTCCTATTCTTTCATCCTACGTGTACGTCATGCTGACACACTGCCGTATTTATTTTATTTTTCATGTCATACTTTGACAAATCGCTGTCCGCAAATCTCAATGCGACTACTTTAATCAGCCATATTTCCAAAACCTAAGTTTTTACGGTAACTTGGGTAATATAATACAGAAGTTCTGGTCCTATTCTATCACCCTATGTGTACGTCATGTATCCACAATTCCGTATTTATTTTTATATTTCATGTCAAACTTAGACAAATCGTTGTCCGCACATCGCATAGCGACTAATTTAATCACCCATATTTCCAAAACCTAAGTTTTTAAGGTAACTTGGGTGGTATAATACTAAATTTCAGGACCTATTCTATCATCCTATGTGTACGTCATGTTGGCACACTTCCGTATTTATTTTATTTTTCATGTCATACTTTGACAAATCGCTGTCCGCACATCTCAATGCGACTACTTTAATCAGCCATATTTCCAAAACCTAAGTTTTTAAGGTAACTTGGGTGGTATAGTACTAAAGTTCTGGACCTATTCTATCATCCTATGTGTACGTCATGTTAGCACACCTCCGTATTTTTTTTATATTTCGTGTCAAATTTCGACAAATCGTTGTCCGCACATCGCATAGCGACTAATTTAATCACCCATATTTCCAAAACCTAAGTTTTTACGGTAACTTGGGTGGTATAATACAGAAGTTCTGGTCCTATTCTATCACCCTATGTGAACGTCATGTATCCACAATTCCGTATTTATTTTTATATTTCATGTCAAACTTAGACAAATCTCTGTCCGCACATCTCAATGCGACTACTTTAATCAGCCATATTTCCAAAACCTAAGTATTTAAGGTAACTTGGGTGGTATAGTACTAAAGTTCTGGACCTATTCTATCATCCTATGTGTACGTCATGTTGGCACACCTCCGTATTTTTTTTATATTTCGTGTCAAACTTCGACAAATCGTTGTCCGCACATCGCATAGCGACTAATTTAATCACCCATATTTCCAAAACCTAAGTTTTTACGGTAACTTGGGTGGTATAATACAGAAGTTCTGGTCCTATTCTATCACCCTATGTGAACGTCATGTATCCACAATTCCGTATTTATTTTTATATTTCATGTCAAACTTAGACAAATCGCTGTCCACACATCCAAAGCGACTATTTTAATCACCCGTATTTCCAAAACCTAAGTTTTTAAGGTAACTTGGGTGGTATAGTACAGAAGTTCTGGTCCTATTCTATCAACCTACGTGTACGTAATGTTGGCACACCTCCGTATTTATTATTATATTTCATGTCATACTTAGACAAATCGTTGTCCGCACATCGCATAGCGACTAATTTAATCACCCATATTTCCAAAACCTAAGTTTTTAAGGTAACTTGGGTGGTATAGTACTAAAGTTCTGGTCCTATTCTTTCATCCTACGTGTACGTAATGTTGGCACACCTCCGTATTTATTTTTATATTTCATGTCAAACTTAGACAAATCGTTGTCCGCACATCGCATAGCGACTAATTTAATCAGCCATATTTCCAAAACCTAAGTTTTTACGGTAACTTGGGTGGTATAGTACTAAAGTTCTGGACCTATTCTATCATCCTATGTGTACGTCATGTTGGCACACCTCCTTATTTTTTTATATTTCGTGTCAAACTTCGACAAATCGTTGTCCGCACATCGCATAGCGACTAATTTAATCACCCATATTTCCAAAACCTAAGTTTTTACGGTAACTTGGGTGGTATAATACAGAAGTTCTGGTCCTATTCTATCACCCTATGTGTACGTCATGTATCCACAATTCCGTATTTATTTTTATATTTCATGTCAAACTTAGACAAATCGCTGTCCGCACATCTCAATGCGACTACTTTAATCAGCCATATTTCCAAAACCTAAGTTTTTACGGTAACTTGGGTGGTATAGTACTAAAGTTCTGGACCTATTCTATCATCCTATGTGTACGTCATGTTGGCACACCTCCGTATTTTTTTTATATTTCGTGTCAAACTTCGACAAATCTCTGTCCGCACATCTCAATGCGACTACTTTAATCAGCCATATTTCCAAAACCTAAGTTTTTACGGTAACTTGGGTGGTATAATACAGAAGTTCTGGTTCTATTCTATCACCCTACGTGTACGTAATGTTGGCACACCTCCGTATTTATTATTATATTTCATGTCATACTTAGACAAATCGTTGTCCGCACATCGCATAGCGACTAATTTAATCACCCATATTTCCAAAACCTAAGTTTTTAAGGTAACTTGGGTGGTATAGTACTAAAGTTCTGGTCCTATTCTTTCATCCTACGTGTACGTCATGCTGACACACTACCGTATTTATTTTATTTTTCATGTCATACTTTGACAAATCGCTGTCCGCACATCTCAATGCGACTACTTTAATCAGCCATATTTCCAAAACCTAAGTTTTTACGGTAACTTGGGTGGTATAGTACTAAAGTTCTGGACCTATTCTATCATCCTATGTGTACGTCATGTTGGCATACCTCCGTATTTTTTTTATATTTCGTGTCAAACTTCGACAAATCTCTGTCCGCACATCTCAATGCGACTACTTTAATCAGCCATATTTCCAAAACCTAAGTTTTTACGGTAACTTGGGTGGTATAATACAGAAGTTCTGGTCCTATTCTATCACCCTACGTGTACGTAATGTTGGCACACCTCCGTATTTATTATTATATTTCATGTCATACTTAGACAAATCGTTGTCCGCACATCGCATAGCGACTAATTTAATCACCTATATTTCCAAAACCTAAGTTTTTACGGTAACTTGGGTGGTATAGTACTAAAGTTCTGGTCCTATTCTTTCATCCTACGTGTACGTAATGTTGGCACACCTCCGTATTTATTTTTATATTTCATGTCAAACTTAGACAAATCGTTGTCCGCACATCGCATAGCGACTAATTTAATCAGCCATATTTTCAAAACCTAAGTTTTTACGGTAACTTGGGTGGTATAGTACTAAAGTTCTGGTCCTATTCTTTCATCCTACGTGTACGTCATGCTGACACACTGCCGTATTTATTTTATTTTTCATGTCATACTTTGACAAATCGCTGTCCGCAAATCTCAATGCGACTACTTTAATCAGCCATATTTCCAAAACCTAAGTTTTTACGGTAACTTGGGTAATATAATACAGAAGTTCTGGTCCTATTCTATCACCCTATGTGTACGTCATGTATCCACAATTCCGTATTTATTTTTATATTTCATGTCAAACTTAGACAAATCGTTGTCCGCACATCGCATAGCGACTAATTTAATCACCCATATTTCCAAAACCTAAGTTTTTAAGGTAACTTGGGTGGTATAATACTAAATTTCAGGACCTATTCTATCATCCTATGTGTACGTCATGTTGGCACACTTCCGTATTTATTTTATTTTTCATGTCATACTTTGACAAATCGCTGTCCGCACATCTCAATGCGACTACTTTAATCAGCCATATTTCCAAAACCTAAGTTTTTAAGGTAACTTGGGTGGTATAGTACTAAAGTTCTGGACCTATTCTATCATCCTATGTGTACGTCATGTTAGCACACCTCCGTATTTTTTTTATATTTCGTGTCAAATTTCGACAAATCGTTGTCCGCACATCGCATAGCGACTAATTTAATCACCCATATTTCCAAAACCTAAGTTTTTACGGTAACTTGGGTGGTATAATACAGAAGTTCTGGTCCTATTCTATCACCCTATGTGAACGTCATGTATCCACAATTCCGTATTTATTTTTATATTTCATGTCAAACTTAGACAAATCTCTGTCCGCACATCTCAATGCGACTACTTTAATCAGCCATATTTCCAAAACCTAAGTATTTAAGGTAACTTGGGTGGTATAGTACTAAAGTTCTGGACCTATTCTATCATCCTATGTGTACGTCATGTTGGCACACCTCCGTATTTTTTTTATATTTCGTGTCAAACTTCGACAAATCGTTGTCCGCACATCGCATAGCGACTAATTTAATCACCCATATTTCCAAAACCTAAGTTTTTACGGTAACTTGGGTGGTATAATACAGAAGTTCTGGTCCTATTCTATCACCCTATGTGAACGTCATGTATCCACAATTCCGTATTTATTTTTATATTTCATGTCAAACTTAGACAAATCGCTGTCCACACATCCAAAGCGACTATTTTAATCACCCGTATTTCCAAAACCTAAGTTTTTAAGGTAACTTGGGTGGTATAATACAGAAGTTCTGGTCCTATTCTATCAACCTACGTGTACGTAATGTTGGCACACCTCCGTATTTATTATTATATTTCATGTCATACTTAGACAAATCGTTGTCCGCCCATCGCATAGCGACTAATTTAATCACCCATATTTCCAAAACCTAAGTTTTTAAGGTAACTTGGGTGGTATAGTACTAAAGTTCTGGTCCTATTCTTTCATCCTACGTGTACGTAATGTTGGCACACCTCCGTATTTATTTTTATATTTCATGTCAAACTTAGACAAATCGTTGTCCGCACATCGCATAGCGACTAATTTAATCAGCCATATTTCCAAAACCTAAGTTTTTACGGTAACTTGGGTGGTATAGTACTAAAGTTCTGGACCTATTCTATCATCCTATGTGTACGTCATGTTGGCACACCTCCTTATTTTTTTATATTTCGTGTCAAACTTCGACAAATCGTTGTCCGCACATCGCATAGCGACTAATTTAATCACCCATATTTCCAAAACCTAAGTTTTTACGGTAACTTGGGTGGTATAATACAGAAGTTCTGGTCCTATTCTATCACCCTATGTGTACGTCATGTATCCACAATTCCGTATTTATTTTTATATTTCATGTCAAACTTAGACAAATCGCTGTCCGCACATCTCAATGCGACTACTTTAATCAGCCATATTTCCAAAACCTAAGTTTTTACGGTAACTTGGGTGGTATAGTACTAAAGTTCTGGACCTATTCTATCATCCTATGTGTACGTCATGTTGGCACACCTCCGTATTTTTTTTATATTTCGTGTCAAACTTCGACAAATCTCTGTCCGCACATCTCAATGCGACTACTTTAATCAGCCATATTTCCAAAACCTAAGTTTTTACGGTAACTTGGGTGGTATAATACAGAAGTTCTGGTTCTATTCTATCACCCTACGTGTACGTAATGTTGGCACACCTCCGTATTTATTATTATATTTCATGTCATACTTAGACAAATCGTTGTCCGCACATCGCATAGCGACTAATTTAATCACCCATATTTCCAAAACCTAAGTTTTTAAGGTAACTTGGGTGGTATAGTACTAAAGTTCTGGTCCTATTCTTTCATCCTACGTGTACGTCATGCTGACACACTACCGTATTTATTTTATTTTTCATGTCATACTTTGACAAATCGCTGTCCGCACATCTCAATGCGACTACTTTAATCAGCCATATTTCCAAAACCTAAGTTTTTACGGTAACTTGGGTGGTATAATACAGAAGTTCTGGTCCTATTCTATCACCCTATGTGTACGTCATGTATCCACAATTCCGTATTTATTTTTATATTTCATGTCAAACTTAGACAAATCGTTGTCCGCACATCGCATAGCGACTAATTTAATCACCCATATTTCCAAAACCTAAGTTTTTAAGGTAACTTGGGTGGTATAATACTAAATTTCAGGTCCTATTTTATCACCCTATGTGAACGTCATGTATCCACAATTCCGTATTTATTTTTAAATTTCATGTCAAACTTAGACAAATCGCTGACCGCACATCTCAAATCGACTATTTTAATCGGCCATATTTCCAAAACCTAAGTTTTTACGGAAACTTGGGTGGTATAATACAGAAGTTCTGGTCCTATTCTACCACCCTATGTGTACTTAATGTTGGCATACGTCCGTATTTATTTTTATATATCATGTCATACTTAGACAAATCGTTGTCCGCACATCGCATAGCGACTAATTTAATCACCCATATTTCCAAAACCTAAGTTTTTAATGTAACTTGGGTGGTATAGTACTAAAGTTCTGGTCCTATTCTTTCATCCTACGTGTACGTCATGCTGACACACTGCCGTATTTATTTTATATTTTATGTCAAACTTTGATGGATCGCTGTCCACACATCCAAAGCGACTATTTTAATCACCCGTATTTCCAAAACCTAAGTTTTTAAGGTAACTTGGGTGGTATAGTACTAAAGTTCTGGACCTATTCTATCATCCTATGTGTACGTCATGTTGGCACACCTCCGTATTTTTTTTATATTTCGTGTCAAACTTCAACAAATCTCTGTCCGCACATCTCAATGCGACTACTTTAATCAGCCATATTTCCAAAACCTAAGTTTTTACGGTAACTTGGGTGGTATAATACAGAAGTTCTGGTCCTATTCTATCACCCTACGTGTACGTAATGTTGGCACACCTCCGTATTTATTATTATATTTCATGTCATACTTAGACATTCGTTGTCCGCACATCGCATAGCGACTAATTTTATCACCCATATTTCCAAAACCTAAGTTTTTAAGGTAACTTGGGTGGTATAATACTAAATTTCAGGACCTATTCTATCATCCTACGTGTACGTCATGCTGACACACTTCCGTATTTATTTTATATTTCATGTCAAACTTAGAAAAATCCCTCTCCGCACATCGCAAAGCAACTAATTTAATCACCCATTTTTCCAAAACCTAAGTTTTTAAGGTAACTTGGGTGGTATAATACTAAATTTCTGGTCCTATTTTATCACCCTATGTGAACGTCATGTATTCACAATTCCGTATTTATTTTTATATTTCATGTCATACTTTGACAAATCGTTGTCCGCACATCGCATAGCGACTAATTTAATCACCCATATTTCCAAAACCTAAGTTTATAAGATAACTTGGGTGGTATAGTACTAAAGTTCTGGACCTATTCTATCATACTATGTGTACGTCATGTTGGCACACCGCCGTATTTTTTTATATTTCGTGTCAAACTTCGACAAATCGTTGTCCGCACATCTCAATGCGACTACTTTAATCAGCCATATTTCCGAAACCTAAGTTTTTACGGTAACTTGGGTGGTATAATACAGAAGTTCTGGTCCTATTCTATCACCCTACGTGTACGTCATGTATCCACAATTCCGTATTTATTTTTATATTTCATGTCAAACTTAGACAAATCGTTGTCCATACATCACATAGCGACTAATTTCATCACCCATATTTCCAAAACCTAAGTTTTTAAGGTAACTTGGGTGGTATAATACTAAATTTCTGTTCCTATTTTATCACCCTATGTGAACGTCATGTATTCACAATTCCGTATTTATTTTTATATTTCATGTCATACTTTGACAAATCGTTGTCCGCACATCGCATAGCGACTAATTTAATCACCCATATTTCCAAAACCTAAGTTTATAAGATAACTTGGGTGGTATAGTACTAAAGTTCTGGACCTATTCTATCATACTATGTGTACGTCATGTTGGAACACCTCCGTATTTATTTTATATTTCATGTCAAACTTAGAAAAATCCCTCTCCGCACATCGCAAAGCAACTAATTTAATCACCCATATTTCCAAAACTAAGTTTTTAAGGTAACTTGGGTGGTATAGTACTAAATTTCAGGACCTATTCTATCATCCTATGTGTACGTCATGTTGGCACACTTCCGTATTTATTTTATTTTTCATGTCATACTTTGACAAATCGTTGTCCGCACATCGCATAGCGACTAATTTAATCACCCATATTTCCAAAACCTAAGTTTATAAGATAACTTGGGTGGTATAGTACTAAAGTTCTGGACCTATTCTATCATCCTATGTGAACGTCATGTTGGCACACCTCCGTATTTTTTTTATATTTCGTGTCAAACTTCGACAAATCTCTGTCCGCACATCTCAATGCGACTACTTTAATCAGCCATATTTCCAAAACCTAAGTTTTTACGGTAACTTGGGTGGTATAATACAGAAGTTCTGGTCCTATTCTATTACCCTATGTGTACGTCATGTATCCACAATTCCGTATTTATTTTTATATTTCATGTCAAACTAAGACAAATCGTTGTCCGCACATCGCATAGCGACTAATTTAATCACCCATATTTCCAAAACCTAAGTTTTTACGGTAACTTGGTGGTATAATACAAAAGTTCTGGTCCTATTCTATCACCCTACGTGTACGTAATGTTGGCACACCTCCGTATTTATTATTATATTTCATGTCATACTTAGACAAATCGTTGTCCGCACATCGCATAGCGACTAATTTAATCACCCATATTTCCAAAACCTAAGTTTTTAAGGTAACTTGGGCGGTATAGTACTAAAGTTCTGGTCCTATTCTTTCATCCTACGTGTACGTCATGCTGACACACTTCCGTATTTATTTTATATTTTATGTCAAACTTAGGTGGACCGCTGTCCACACATCCAAAGCGACTATTTTAATCACCCGTATTTCCAAAACCTAAGTTTTGACGGTAACCTGAGTGGTATAATAATATAGTTCTAATCCTATTCTATCACCCAATGTGTACGTCATGTATTTAAAATTCCGTATTTATTTTTATATTTAATGTCAAACTTAGAAAAATCGTTGTCCGCACATCGCATAGCGACTAATTTAATCACCCATATTTCCAAAACCTAAGTTTTTACGGTAACTTGGGTGGTAAAATACAGAAGTTCTGGTCCTATTCTATCACCCTATGTGAACGTCATGTATTCACAATTCCGTATTTATTTTTATATTTCATGTCATACTTTGACAAATCGTTGTCCGCACATCGCATAGCGACTAATTTAATCACCCATATTTCCAAAACCTAAGTTTATAAGGTAACTTGCGTGGTATAGTACTAAAGTTCTGGACCTATTCTATCATACTATGTGTACGTCATGTTGGAACACTTCCGTATTTATTTTATATTTCATGTCAAACTTAGACAAATCGCTGTCCGCCCATCGCAAAGCGACTACTTCTAATCAGCCATATTTCCAAAACCCAAGTTTTTACTGTAACTTGGGTGGTATAATACAGAAGTTCTGGTCCTATTCTATCACCCTATGTGTACGTCATGTATCCACAATTCCGTATTTATTTTTATATTTCATGTCAAACTTAGACAAATCGTTGTCCGCACATCGCATAGCGACTAATTTAATCAGCCATATTTCCAAAACCTAAGTTTTTACGGTAACTTGGGTGGTATAATACTAAAGTTCTGGACCTGTTCTATCATCCTATGTGTACGTCATGTTGGCACACCTCCGTATTTATTATTATATTTCATGTCATACTTTGACAAATCGCTGTCCGCACATCTCAATGCGACTACTTTAATCAGCCATATTTCCAAAACCTAAGTTTTTACGGTAACTTGGGTGGTATAGTACTAAAGTTCTGGACCTATTCTATCATCCTATGTGTACGTCATGTTGGCACACCTCCGTATTTTTTTATATTTCGTGTCAAACTTCGACAAATCGTTGTCCGCACATCGCATAGCGACTAATTTAATCACCCATATTTCCAAAACCTAAGTTTTTACGGTAACTTGGGTGGTATAATACAGAAGTTCTGGTCCTATTCTATCACCCTACAAGTACGTAATGTTGGCACACCTCCGTATTTATTATTATATTTCATGTCATACTTAGACAAATCGTTGTCCGCACATCGCATAGCGACTAATTTAATCACCCATATTTCCAAAACCTAAGTTTTTAAGGTAACTTGGGTGGTATAGTACTAAAGTTCTGGTCCTATTCTTTCATCCTATGTGTACGTCATGCTGACACACTGCCGTATTTATTATTATATTTCATGTCATACTTTGACAAATCGCTGTCCGCACATCTCAATGCGACTACTTTAATCAGCCATATTTCAAAAACCTAAGAGTTTTACGGTAACTTGGGTGGTATAGTACTAAAGTTCTGGACCTATTCTATCATACTATGTGTACGTCATGTTGGCACACCGCCGTATTTTTTTATATTTCGTGTCAAACTTCGACAAATCGTTGTCCGCACATCTCAATGCGACTACTTTAATCAGCCTCATTTCCGAAACCTAAGTTTTTACGGTAACTTGGGTGGTATAATACAGAAGTTCTGGTCCTATTCTATCACCCTACGTGTACGTCATGTATCCACAATTCCGTATTTATTTTTATATTTCATGTCAAACTTAGACAAATCGTTGTCCATACATCACATAGCGACTAATTTAATCACCCATATTTCCAAAACCTAAGTTTTTAAGGTAACTTGGGTGGTATAATACTAAATTTCTGGTCCTATTTTATCACCCTATGTGAACGTCATGTATTCACAATTCCGTATTTATTTTTATATTTCATGTCATACTTTGACAAATCGTTGTCCGCACATCGCATAGCGACTAATTTAATCACCCATATTTCCAAAACCTAAGTTTATAAGATAACTTGGGTGGTATAGTACTAAAGTTCTGGACCTATTCTATCATACTATGTGTACGTCATGTTGGAACACCTCCGTATTTATTTTATATTTCATGTCAAACTTAGAAAAATCCCTCTCCGCACATCGCAAAGCAACTAATTTAATCACCCATATTTCCAAAACCTAAGTTTTTAAGGTAACTTGGGTGGTATAGTACTAAATTTCAGGACCTATTCTATCATCCTATGTGTACGTCATGTTGGCACACTTCCGTATTTATTTTATTTTTCATGTCATACTTTGACAAATCGTTGTCCGCACATCGCATAGCGACTAATTTAATCACCCATATTTCCAAAACCTAAGTTTATAAGATAACTTGGGTGGTATAGTACTAAAGTTCTGGACCTATTCTATCATCCTATGTGAACGTCATGTTGGCACACCTCCGTATTTTTTTTATATTTCGTGTCAAACTTCGACAAATCTCTGTCCGCACATCTCAATGCGACTACTTTAATCAGCCATATTTCCAAAACCTAAGTTTTTACGGTAACTTGGGTGGTATAATACAGAAGTTCTGGTCCAATTCTATCACCCTACGTGTAGGTAATGTTGGCACACCTCCGTATTTATTATTATATTTCATGTCATACTTTGACAAATCGTTGTCCGCACATCGCATAGCGACTAATTTAATCACCGATATTTCCAAAACCTACGTTTTTAAGGTAACTTTGGTGGTATAGTACTAAAGTTCTGGTCCTATTCTTTCATCCTATGTGTACGTCATGTTGGCACACTTCCGTATTTATTTTATTTTTCATGTCATACTTTGACAAATCGCTGACCGCACATCTCAATGCGACTACTTTAATCAGCCATATTTCCAAAACCTAAGTTTTTACGGTAACTTGGGTGGTATAAAACAGAAGTTCTGGTCCTATTCTATTACCCTATGTGTACGTCATGTATCCACAATTCCGTATTTATTTTTATATTTCATGTCAAACTAAGACAAATCGTTGTCCGCACATCGCATAGCGACTAATTTAATCACCCATATTTCCAAAACCTAAGTTTTTACGGTAACTTGGTGGTATAATACAAAAGTTCTGGTCCTATTCTATCACCCTACGTGTACGTAATGTTGGCACACCTCCGTATTTATTATTATATTTCATGTCATACTTAGACAAATCGTTGTCCGCACATCGCATAGCGACTAATTTAATCACCCATATTTCCAAAACCTAAGTTTTTAAGGTAACTTGGGCGGTATAGTACTAAAGTTCTGGTCCTATTCTTTCATCCTACGTGTACGTCATGCTGACACACTTCCGTATTTATTTTATATTTTATGTCAAACTTAGGTGGACCGCTGTCCACACATCCAAAGCGACTATTTTAATCACCCGTATTTCCAAAACCTAAGTTTTGACGGTAACCTGAGTGGTATAATAATATAGTTCTAATCCTATTCTATCACCCAATGTGTACGTCATGTATTTAAAATTCCGTATTTATTTTTATATTTAATGTCAAACTTAGAAAAATCGTTGTCCGCACATCGCATAGCGACTAATTTAATCACCCATATTTCCAAAACCTAAGTTTTTACGGTAACTTGGGTGGTAAAATACAGAAGTTCTGGTCCTATTCTATCACCCTATGTGAACGTCATGTATTCACAATTCCGTATTTATTTTTATATTTCATGTCATACTTTGACAAATCGTTGTCCGCACATCGCATAGCGACTAATTTAATCACCCATATTTCCAAAACCTAAGTTTATAAGGTAACTTGCGTGGTATAGTACTAAAGTTCTGGACCTATTCTATCATACTATGTGTACGTCATGTTGGAATACTTCCGTATTTATTTTATATTTCATGTCAAACTTAGACAAATCGCTGTCCGCCCATCGCAAAGCGACTACTTCTAATCAGCCATATTTCCAAAACCCAAGTTTTTACTGTAACTTGGGTGGTATAATACAGAAGTTCTGGTCCTATTCTATCACCCTATGTGTACGTCATGTATCCACAATTCCGTATTTATTTTTATATTTCATGTCAAACTTAGACAAATCGTTGTCCGCACATCGCATAGCGACTAATTTAATCAGCCATATTTCCAAAACCTAAGTTTTTACGGTAACTTGGGTGGTATAATACTAAAGTTCTGGACCTATTCTATCATCCTATGTGTACGTCATGTTGGCACACCTCCGTATTTATTATTATATTTCATGTCATACTTTGACAAATCGCTGTCCGCACATCTCAATGCGACTACTTTAATCAGCCATATTTCCAAAACCTAAGTTTATAAGGTAACTTGCGTGGTATAGTACTAAAGTTCTGGACCTATTCTATCATACTATGTGTACGTCATGTTGGAACACTTCCGTATTTATTTTATATTTCATGTCAAACTTAGACAAATCGCTGTCCGCCCATCGCAAAGCGACTACTTCTAATCAGCCATATTTCCAAAACCCAAGTTTTTACTGTAACTTGGGTGGTATAATACAGAAGTTCTGGTCCTATTCTATCACCCTATGTGTACGTCATGTATCCACAATTCCGTATTTATTTTTATATTTCATGTCAAACTTAGACAAATCGTTGTCCGCACATCGCATAGCGACTAATTTAATCAGCCATATTTCCAAAACCTAAGTTTTTACGGTAACTTGGGTGGTATAATACTAAAGTTCTGGACCTATTCTATCATCCTATGTGTACGTCATGTTGGCACACCTCCGTATTTATTATTATATTTCATGTCATACTTTGACAAATCGCTGTCCGCACATCTCAATGCGACTACTTTAATCAGCCATATTTTCAAAAACCTAAGTTTTTACGGTAACTTGGGTGGTATAGTACTAAAGTTCTGGACCTATTCTATCATCCTATGTGTACGTCATGTTGGCACACCTCCGTATTATTTTTATATTTCGTGTCAAACTTCGACAAATCGTTGTCCGCACATCGCATAGCGACTAATTTAATCAGCCATATTTCCAAAACCTAAGTTTTTACGGTAACTTGGGTGGTATAATACAGAAGTTCTGGTCCTATTCTATCACCCTACAAGTACGTAATGTTGGCACACCTCCGTATTTATTATTATATTTCATGTCATACTTAGACAAATCGTTGTCCGCACATCGCATAGCGACTAATTTAATCACCCATATTTCCAAAACCTAAGTTTTTAAGGTAACTTGGGTGGTATAGTACTAAAGTTCTGGTCCTATTCTTTCATCCTACGTGTACGTCATGCTGACACACTGCCGTATTTATTATTATATTTCATGTCATACTTTGACAAATCGCTGTCCGCACATCTCAATGCGACTACTTTAATCAGCCATATTTCAAAAACCTAAGAGTTTTACGGTAACTTGGGTGGTATAGTACTAAAGTTCTGGACCTATTCTATCATCCTATGTGTACGTCATGTTGGCACACCTCCGTATTTTTTTTATATTTCGTGTCAAACTTCGACAAATCTCTGTCCGCACATCTCAATGCGACTACTTTAATCAGCCATATTTCCAAAACCTAAGTTTTTACGGTAACTTGGGTGGTATAATACAGATGTTCTGGTCCTATTTCATCATTCTACGTGTACGTCATGCTGACACACTGCCGTATTTATTTTATATTTTATGTCAAACTTAGGTGGATCACTGTCCACACATCCAAAGCGACTATTTTAATCACCCGTATTTCCAAAACCTAAGTTTTTAAGGTAACTTGGGTGGTATAGTACTAAAGTTTTGGACCTATTCTATCATCCTATGTGTACGTCATGTTGGCACACCTCCGTATTTTTTTTATATTTCGTGTCAAACTTCGACAAATCTCTGTCCGCACATCTCAATGCGACTACTTTAATCAGCCATATTTCCAAAACCTAAGTTTTTACGGTAACTTGGGTGGTATAATACAGAAGTTCTGGTCCTATTCTATCAACCTACGTGTACGTAATGTTGGCAAACCTCCGTATTTATTATTATATTTCATGTCATACTTAGAAAAATCGTTGTCCGCACATCGCATAGCGACTAATTTAATCACCCATATTTCCAAAACCTAAGTTTTTAAGGTAACTTGGGTGGTATAGTACTAAAGTTCTGGTCCTATTCTTTCATCCTACGTGTACGTCATGCTGACACACTGCCGTATTTATTTTATATTTTATGTCAAACTTAGGTGGATCGCTGTCCACACATCCAAAGCGACTATTTTAATCACCCGTATTTCCAAAACCTAAGTTTTTAAGGTAACTTGGGTGGTATAGTACTAAAGTTCTGGACCTATTCTATCATCCTATGTGTACGTCATGTTGGCACACCTCCGTATTTTTTTATATTTCGTGTCAAACTTCGACAAATCTCTGTCCGCACATCTCAATGCGACTACTTTAATCAGCCATATTTCCAAAACCTAAGTTTTTACGGTAACTTGGGTGGTATAATACAGAAGTTCTGGACCTATTCTATCACCCTACGTGTATGTCATGTATCCACAATTCCGTATTTATTTTTATATTTCATGACAAACTTAGACAAATCGTTGTCCATACATCACATAGCGAGTAATTTAATCACCCATATTTCCAAAACCTAAGTTTTTAAGGTAACTTGGGTGGTATAATACTAAATTTCTGGTCCTATTTTATCACCCTATGTGAACGTCATGTATCCACAATTCCGTATTTATTTTTAAATTTCATGTCAAACTTAGACAAATTGCTGACCGCACATCTCAATTCGACTATTTTAATCGGCCATATTTCCAAAACCTAAGTTTTTACGGTAACTTGGGTGGTATAATACAGAAGTTCTGGTCCTATTCTATCACCCTATGTGTACTTAATGTTGGCACACTTCCGTATTTTTTTTTATATATCATGTCATACTAAGACAAATCGTTGTCCGCACATCGCATAGCGACTAATTTAATCACCCATATGTCAAAAACCTACGTTTTTAAGGTAATTTTGGTGGTATGGTACTAAAGTTCTGGTCCTATTCTTTCATCCTATGTGTACGTCATGTTGGCACACTTCCGTAATTATTTTATATTTCATGTCAAACCTAGACAAATCGATGTCCGAACATCGCAAAGCAACTAATTTAATCAGCCATATTTCCAAAACCTAAGTTTTTACGGTAACTTGGGTGGTATAATACAGAAGTTCTGGTCCTATTCTATCACCCTACGTGTACGTAATGTTGGCACACCTCCGTATTTATTATTATATATCATGTCATACTTAGACAAATCGTTGTCCGCACATCGCATAGCGACTAATTTAATCACCCATATTTCCAAAACCTAAGTTTTTAAGGTAACTTGGGTGGTATAGTACTAAAGTTCTGGTCCTATTCTTTCATCCTACGTGTACGTCATGCTGACACAATGCCGTATTTATTTTATATTTTATGTCAAACTTAGGTGGATCGCTGTCCACACATCCAAAGCGACTATTTTAATCACCCGTATTTCCAAACCCTAAGTTTTTAAGGTAACTTGGGTGGTATAGTACTAAAGTTCTGGACCTATTCTATCATCCTATGTGTACGTCATGTTGGCACACCTCCGTATTTTTTTTATATTTCGTGTCAAACTTCGACAAATCTCTGTCCGCACATCTCAATGCGACTACTTTAATCACCCATATTTCCAAAACCTAAGTTTTTAAGGTAACTTGGGTGGTATAATACTAAATTTCTGGTCCTATTTTATCACCCTATGTGAACGTCATGTATTCACAATTCCGTATTTATTTTTATATTTCATGTCATACTTTGACAAATCGTTGTCCGCACATCGCATAGCGACTAATTTAATCACCCATATTTCTAAAACCTAAGTTTATAAGGTAACTTGGGTGGTATAGTACTAAAGTTCTGGACGTATTCTATCATACTATGTGTACGTCATATTGGAACACTTCCGTATTTATTTTATATTTCATGTCAAACTTAGACAAATCGCTGTCCGCCCATCGCAAAGCGACTACTTCTAATCAGCCATATTTCCAAAACCAAAGTTTTTACGGTAACTTGGGTGGTATAATACAGAAGTTCTGGTCCTATTCTATCACCCTATGTGTACGTCATGTATCCACAATTCCGTATTTATTTTTATATTTCATGTCAAACTTAGACAAATCGTTGTCCGCACATCGCATAGCGACTAATTTAATCACCTATATTTCCAAAACCTAAGTTTTTACGGTAACTTGGGTGGTATAATACTAAATTTCAGGACCTATTCTATCATCCTATGTGTACGTCATGTTGGCACACTTCCGTATTTATTTTATTTTTCATGTCATACTTTGACAAATCGCTGTCCGCACATCTCAATGCGACTACTTTAATCAGCCATATTTCCAAAACCTAAGTTTTTAAGGTAACTTGGGTGGTATAGTACTAAAGTTCTGGTCCTATTCTTTCATCCTACGTGTACGTCATGCTGACACACTGCCGTATTTATTTTATATTTTATGTCAAACTTAGGTGGATCGCTGTCCACACATCCAAAGCGACTATTTTAATCACCCGTATTTCCAAAATCTAAGTTTTTAAGGTAACTTGGGTGGTATAGTACTAAGGTTCTGGACCTATTCTATCATCCTATGTGTACGTCATGTTGGCACACTTCCGTATTTATTTTATTTTTCATGTCATACTTTGACAAATCGCTGTCCGCACATCTCAATGCGACTACTTTAATCAGCCATATTTCCAAAACCTAAGTTTTTACGGTAACTTGGGTGGTATAATACAGAAGTTCTGGACCTATTCTATCACCCTACGTGTATGTCATGTATCCACAATTCCGTATTTATTTTTATATTTCATGACAAACTTAGACAAATCGTTGTCCATACATCACATAGCGAGTAATTTAATCACCCATATTTCCAAAACCTAAGTTTTTAAGGTAACTTGGGTGGTATAATACTAAATTTCTGGTCCTATTTTATCACCCTATGTGAACGTCATGTATCCACAATTCCGTATTTATTTTTAAATTTCATGTCAAACTTAGACAAATTGCTGACCGCACATCTCAATTCGACTATTTTAATCGGCCATATTTCCAAAACCTAAGTTTTTACGGAAACTTCGGTGGTATACTACAGAAGTTCTGGTCCTATTCTATCACCCTATGTGTACTTAATGTTGGCACACTTCCGTATTTATTTTTATATATCATGTCATACTTAGACAAATCGTTGTCCGCACATCGCATAGCGACTAATGTAATCACCCATATGTCAAAAACCTACGTTTTTAAGGTAATTTTGGTGGTATGGTACTAAAGTTCTGGTCCTATTCTTTCATCCTATGTGTACGTCATGTTGGCACACTTCCGTAATTATTTTATATTTCATGTCAAACCTAGACAAATCGCTGTCCGAACATCGCAAAGCAACTAATTTAATCAGCCATATTTCCAAAACCTAAGTTTTTACGGTAACTTGGGTGGTATAATACAGAAGTTCTGGTCCTATTCTATCACCGTACGTGTACGTAATGTTGGCACACCTCCGTATTTATTATTATATATCATGTCATACTTAGACAAATCGTTGTCCGCACATCGCATAGCGACTAATTTAATCACCCATATTTCCAAAACCTAAGTTTTTAAGGTAACTTGGGTGGTATAGTACTAAAGTTCTGGTCCTATTCTTTCATCCTACGTGTACGTCATGCTGGCACAATGCCGTATTTATTTTATATTTTATGTCAAACTTAGGTGGATCGCTGTCCACAGATCCAAAGCGACTATTTTAATCACCCGTATTTCCAAAACCTAAGTTTTTAAGGTAACTTGGGTGGTATAGTACTAAAGTTCTGGACCTATTCTATCATCCTATGTGTACGTCATGTTGGCACACCTCCGTATTTTTTTTATATTTCGTGTCAAACTTCGACAAATCTCTGTCCGCACATCTCAATGCGACTACTTTAATCAGCCATATTTCCAAAACCTAAGTTTTTACGGTAACTTGGGTGGTATAATACAGACGTTCTGGTCCTATTCTATCTACCTACGTGTACGTAATGTTGGCACACCTCCGTATTTATTATTATATTTCATGTCATACTTAGACAAATCGTTGTCCGCACATCGCATAGCGACTAATTTAATCACCCATATTTCCAAAACCTAAGTTTTTAAGGTAACTTGTTTGGTATAGTACTAAAGTTCTGGTCCTATTCTTTCATCCTACGTGTACGTCATGCTGACACACTTCCGTATTTATTTTATATTTCATGTCAAACTTAGAAAATCCCTCTCCGCACATCGCAACGCAACTAATTTAATCACCCATATTTCCAAAACCTAAGTTTTTAAGGTAACTTGGGTGGTATAATACTAAATTTCTGGTCCTATTTTATCACCCTATGTGAACGTCATGTATTCACAATTCCGTATTTATTTTTATATTTCATGTCATACTTTGACAAATCGTTGTCCGCACATCGCATAGCGACTAATTTAATCACCCATATTTCTAAAACCTAAGTTTATAAGGTAACTTGGGTGGTATAGTACTAAAGTTCTGGACGTATTCTATCATACTATGTGTACGTCATGTTGGAACACTTCCGTATTTATTTTATATTTCATGTCAAACTTAGACAAATCGCTGTCCGCCCATCGCAAAGCGACTACTTCTAATCAGCCATATTTCCAAAACCCAAGTTTTTACGGTAACTTGGGTGGTATAATACAGAAGTTCTGGTCCTATTCTATCACCCTATGTGTACGTCATGTATCTACAATTCCGTATTTATTTTTATATTTCATGTCAAACTTAGACAAATCGTTGTCCGCACATCGCATAGCGACTAATTTAATCACCCATATTTCCAAAACCTAAGTTTTTAAGGTATTTTGGGTGGTATAATACTAAATTTCAGGACCTATTCTATCATCCTATGTGTACGTCATGTTGGCACACTTCCGTATTTATTTTATTTTTCATGTCATAATTTGACAAATCGCTGTCCGCACATCTCAATGCGACTACTTTAATCAGCCATATTTCCAAAACCTAAGTTTTTACGGTAACTTGGGTGGTATAATACAGAAGTTCTGGTCCTATTCTATCACCCTATGTGTACGTCATGTATCCACAATTCCGTATTTATTTTTATATATCATGTCAAACTTAGACAAATCGTTGTCCGCACATCGCATAGCGACTAATTTAATCAGCCATATTTCCAAAACCTAAGTTTTTACGGTAACTTGGGTGGTATAATACTAAAGTTCTGGACCTATTCTATCATCCTATGTGTACGTCATGTTGGCACACCTCCGTATTTATTATTATATTTCATGTCATACTTTGACAAATCTCTGTCCGCACATCTCAATGCGACTACTTTAATCAGCCATATTTCCAAAACCTAAGTTTTTACGGTAACTTGGGTGGTATAGTACTAAAGTTCTGGACCTATTCTATCATCCTATGTGTAAGTCATGTTGGCACACCTCCGTATTTTTTTTTATATTTCGTGTCAAACTTCGACAAATCGTTGTCCGCACATCGCATAGCGACTAATTTAATCAGCCATATTTCCAAAACCTAAGTTTTTACGGTAACTTGGGTGGTATAATACAGAAGTTCTGGTCCTATTCTATCACTCTACAAGTACGTAATGTTAGCACACTTCCGTATTTATTTTATTTTTCATGTCATACTTTGACAAATCGCTGTCCGCACATCTCAATGCGACTACTTTAATCAGCCATATTTCCAAAACCTAAGTTTTTACGGTAACTTGGGTGGTATAATACAGAAGTTCTGGTCCTATTCTATCACCCTACGTGTACGTAATGTTGGCACACCTCCGTATTTATTATTATATTTCATGTCATACTTAGACAAATCATTGTCCGCACATCGCATAGCGACTAATTTAATCACCCATATTTCCAAAACCTAAGTTTTTAAGGTAACTTGGGTGGTATAGTACTAAAGTTCTGGTCCTATTCTTTCATCCTACGTGTACATCATGCTGACACACTGCCGTACTTATTATTATATTTCATGTCATACTTTGACAAATCGCTGTCCGCACATCTCAATGCGACTACTTTAATCAGCCATATTTCCAAAACCTAAGTTTTTACGGTAACTTGGGTGGTATAGTACTAAAGTTCTGGACCTATTCTATCATCCTATGTGTACGTCATGTTGGCACACCTCCGTATTTTTTTTATATTTCGTGTCAAACTTCGACAAATCTCTGTCCGCACATCTCAATGCGACTACTTTAATCAGCCATATTTCCAAAACCTAGGTTTTTACGGTAACTTGGGTGGTATGATACAGAAGTTCTGGTCCTATTTCATCATTTTACGTGTACGTCATGCTGACACACTGCCGTATTTATTTTATATTTTATGTCAAACTTAGGTGGATCACTGTCCACACATCCAAAGCGACTATTTTAATCACCCGTATTTCCAAAACCTAAGTTTTTAAGGTAACTTGGGTGGTATAGTACTAAAGTTCTGGACCTATTCTATCATCCTATGTGTACGTCATGTTGGCACACCTCCGTATTTTTTTTATATTTCGTGTCAAACTTCGACAAATCTCTGTCCGCACATCTCAATGCGACTACTTTAATCAGCCATATTTCCAAAACCTAGGTTTTTACGGTAACTTGGGTGGTATGATACAGAAGTTCTGGTCCTATTTCATCATTTTACGTGTACGTCATGCTGACACACTGCCGTATTTATTTTATATTTTATGTCAAACTTAGGTGGATCACTGTCCACACATCCAAAGCGACTATTTTAATCACCCGTATTTCCAAAACCTAAGTTTTTAAGGTAACTTGGGTGGTATAGTACTAAAGTTCTGGACCTATTCTATCATCCTATGTGTACGTCATGTTGGCACACCTCCGTATTTTTTTTATATTTCGTGTCAAACTTCGACAAATCTCTGTCCGCACATCTCAATGCGACTACTTTAATCAGCCATATTTCCAAAACCTAGGTTTTTACGGTAACTTGGTCGGTATAATACAGAAGTTCTGGTCCTATTCTATCACCCTACGTGTACGTAATGTTGGCACACCTCCGTATTTATTATTATATTTCATGTCATACTTAGACAAATCGTTGTCCGCACATCGCATAGCGACTAATTTAATCACCCATATTTCCAAAACCTAAGTTTTTAAGGTAACTTGGGTAGTATAGTACTAAAGTTCTGGTCCTATTCTTTCATCCTACGTGTACGTCATGCTGACACACTGCCGTATTTATTTTATATTTTATGTCAAACTTAGGTGGATCGCTGTCCACACATCCAAAGCGACTATTTTAATCACCCGTATTTCCAAAACCTAAGTTTTTACGGTAACCTGAGTGGTATAATAATATAGTTCTAATCCTATTCTATCACCCAATGTGTACGTCATGTATCCGAAATTCCGTATTTATTTTTATATTTCATGTCAAACTTAAACAAATCGTTGTCCGCACATCGCATAGCGACTAATTTAATCACCCATATTTCCAAAACCTAGGTTTTTACGGTAACTTGGGTGGTATAATACAGAAGTTCTGGTCCTATTCTATCACCCTACGTGTACGTAATGTTGGCACACTTCCGTATTTATTTTATTTTTCATGTCATACTTTGACAAATCGCTGGCCGCATATCTCAATGCGACTACTTTAATCAGCCATATTTCCAAAACCTAAGTTTTTACGGTAACTTGGGTGGTATAATACAGAAGTTCTGGTCCTATTCTATCACCCTATGTGTACGTCGTGTATCCACAATTCCGTATTTAGTTTTATATTTCATGTCATACTTAGACAAATCGTTGTCCGCACATCGCATAGCGACTAATTTAATCACCCATATTTCCAAAACCTACGTTTTTAAGGTAACTTGGGTGGTATAGTACTAAATTTCTTGACCTATTCTATCATCCTATGTGTACGTCATGTTGGCACACCTCCATATTTTTTTTATATTTCGTGTCAAACTTCGACAAATCGTTGTCCGCACATCGCATAGCGACTAATTTAATCACCCATATTTCCAAAACCTAAGTTTTTAAGGTAACTTGGGTGGTATAATACAGAAGTTCTGGTCCTATTCTATCACCCTACAAGTACGTAATATTAGCACACTTCCGTATTTATTTTATTTTTCATGTCATACTTTGACAAATCGCTGTCCGCACATCTCAATGCGACTACTTTAATCAGCCATATTTCCAAAACCTAAGTTTTTACGGTAACTTGGGTGGTATAATACAGAAGTTCTGGTCCTATTCTATCACCCTACGTGTACGTAATGTTGGCACACCTCCGTATTTATTATTATATTTTATGTCATACTTAGACAAATCATTGTCCGCACATCGCATAGCGACTAATTTAATCACCCATATTTCCAAAACCTAAGTTTTTAAGGTAACTTAGGTGGTATAGTACTAAAGTTCTGGTCCTATTCTTTCATCCTACGTGTACATCATGCTGACACACTGCCGTATTTATTATTATATTTCATGTCATACTTTGACAAATCGCTGTCCGCACATCTCAATGCGACTACTTTAATCAGCCATATTTCCAAAACCTAAGTTTTTACGGTAACTTGGGTGGTATAGTACTAAAGTTCTGGACCTATTCTATCATCCTATGTGTACGTAATGTTGGCACACCTCCGTATTTTTTTTATATTTCGTGTCAAACTTCGACAAATCTCTGTCCGCACATCTCAATGCGACTACTTTAATCAGCCATATTTCCAAAACCTAAGTTTTTACGGTAACTTGGGTGGTATTATACAGAAGTTCTGGTCCTATTTCATCATTCTACGTGTACGTCATGCTGACACACTGCCGTATTTATTTTATATTTTATGTCAAACTTAGGTGGATCGCTGTCCACACATCCAAAGCGACTATTTTAATCACCCGTATTTCCAAAACCTAAGTTTTGACGGTAACCTGAGTGGTATAATAATATAGTTCTAATCCTATTCTATCACCCAATGTGTACGTCATGTATCCAAAATTCCGTATTTATTTTTATATTTCATGTCAAACTTAGACAAATCGTTGTCCGCACATCGCATAGCGACTAATTTAATCACCCATATTTCCAAAACCTAAGTTTTTACGGTAACTTGGGTGGTATAATACAGAAGTTCTGGTCCTATTCTATCACCCTACAAGTACGTAATGTTGGCACACTTCCGTATTTATTTTATTTTTCATGTCATACTTTGACAAATCGCTGTCCGCACATCTCAATGCGACTACTTTAATCAGCCATATTTCCAAAACCTAAGTTTTTACGGTAACTTGGGTGGTATAATACAGAAGTTCTGGTCCTATTCTATTACCCTATGTGTACGTCATGTATCCACAATTCCGTATTTATTTTTATATTTCATGTCAAACTTAGACAAATCGTTGTCCGCACATCGCATAGCGACTAATTTAATCAGCCATATTTCCAAAACCTAAGTTTTTACGGTAACTTGGGTGGTATAATACTAAAGTTCTGGACCTATTCTTTCATCCTACGTGTACGTCATGCTGACACACTGCCGTATTTATTATTATATTTCATGTCATACTTTGACAAATCGCTGTCCGCACATCTCAATGCGACTACTTTAATCAGCCATATTTCCAAAACCTAAGTTTTTTACGGTAACTTGGGTGGTATAATACAGAAGTTCTGGTCTTATTCTATCACCCTACGTGTACGTAATGTTGGCACACCTCCGTATTTATTATTATATTTCATGTCATACTTAGACAAATCGTTGTCCGCACATCGCATAGCGACTAATTTAATCACCCGTATTTCCAAAACCTAAGTTTTTAAGGTAACTTGGGTGGTATAGTACTAAAGTTCTGGACCTATTCTATCATCCTATGTGTACGTCATGTTGGCACACCTCCGTATTTTTTTTATATTTCGTGTCAAACTTCGACAAATCTCTGTCCGCACATCTCAATGCGTCTACTTTAATCAGCCATATTTCCAAAACCTAAGTTTTTACGGTAACTTGGGTGGTATAATACAGAAGTTCTTGTCCTATTCTATCACCCTACGTGTACGTAATGTTGGCACACCTCCGTATTTTTTTTATATTTCGTGTCAAACTTCGACAAATCTCTGTCCGCACATCTCAATGCGACTATTTTTAATCAGCCATATTTCGAAAACCTAAGTTTTTACGGTAACTTGGGTGGTATAATACAGAAGTTCTGGTCCTATTCTATCACAATACGTGTACGTCATGTATCCACAATTCCGTATTTATTTTTATATTTCATGTCAAACTTAGACAAATCGTTGTCCATACATCACATAGCGACTAATTTAATCACCCATATTTCCAAAACCTAAGTTTTTAAGGTAACTTGGGTGGTATAATACTAAATTTCTGGTCCTATTTTATCACCCTATGTGAACGTCATGTATCCACAATTCCGTATTTATTTATAAATTTCATGTCAAACTTAGACAAATCGCAACCGCACATCTCAATTCGACTATTTTAATCGGCCATATTTCCAGAACCTAAGTTTTTACGGAAACTTGGGTGGTATAATACAGAAGTTCTGGTCCTATTCTATCACCCTATGTGTACTTAATGTTGGCACACTTCCGTATTTATTTTTATATATCATGTCATACGTAGACAAATCGTTGTCCGCACATCGCATAGCGACTAATTTAATCACCCATATGTCAAAAACCTACGTTTTTAAGGTAATTTTGGTGGTATGGTACTAAAGTTCTGGTCCTATTCTTTCATCCTATGTGTACGTCATGTTGGCACACTTCCGTAATTATTTTATATTTCATGTCAAACCTAGACAAATCGCTGTCCGAACATCGCAAAGCAACTAATTTAATCAGCCATATTTCCAAAACCTAAGTTTTTACGGTAACTTGGGTGGTATAATACAGAAGTTCTGGTCCTATTCTATCACCCTACGTGTTCGTAATGTTGGCACACCTCCGTATTTATTATTATATATCATGTCATACTTGGACAAATCGTTGTCCGCACATCGCATAGCGACTAATTTAATCACCCATATTTCCAAAACCTAAGTTTTTAAGGTAACTTGGGTGGTATAGTACTAAAGTTCTGGTCCTATTCTTTCATCCTACGTGTACGTCATGCTGACACACTGCCGTATTTATTTTATATTTTATGTCAAACTTAGGTGGATCGCTGTCCACACATCCAAAGCGACTATTTTAATCACCCGTATTTCCAAAACCTAAGTTTTTAAGGTAACTTGGGTGGTATAGTACTAAAGTTCTGGACCTATTCTATCATCCTATGTGTTCGTCATGTTGGCACACCTCCGTATTTTTTTATATTTCGTGTCAAACTTCCACATATCTCTGTCCGCACATCTCAATGCGACTACTTTAATCAGCCATATTTCCAAAACCTAAGTTTATAAGGTAACTTGGGTGGTATAGTACTAAAGTTCTGGACCTATTCTATCATACTATGTGTACGTCATGTTGGAACACTTCCGTATTTATTTTATATTTCATGTCAAACTTAGACAAATCGCTGTCCGCCTATCGCAAAGCGACTACTTCTAATCAGCCATATTTCCAAAACCCAAGTTTTTACGGTAACTTGGGTGGTATAATACAGAAGTTCTGGTCCTATTCTATCACCCTATGTGTACGTCATGTATCCACAATTCCGTATTTATTTTTATATTTCATGTCAAACAGACAAAACGTTGTCCGCACATCGCATAGCGACTAATTTAATCACCCATATTTCCAAAACCTAAGTTTTTAAGGTAACTTGGGTGGTATAATACTAAATTTCAGGACCTATTCTATCATCCTATGTGTACGTCATGTTGGCACACTTCCGTAATTATTTTATTTTTCATGTCATACTTTGACAAATCGCTGTCCGCACATCTCAATGCGACTACTTTAATCAGCCATATTTCCAAAACCTAAGTTTTTACGGTAACTTGGGTGGTATAATACAGAAGTTCTGGTCCTATTCTATCACCCTATGTGTACGTCATGTATCCACAATTCCGTATTTATTTTTATATTTCATGTCAAACTTAGACAAATCGTTGTCCGCACATCGCATAGCGACTAATTTAATCACCCATATTTCCAAAACCTAAGTTTTTAAGGTAACTTGGGTGGTATAATACTAAATTTCACGACCTATTCTATCATCCTATGTGTACGTCATGTTGGCACACTTCCGTATTCATTTTATTTTTCATGTCATACTTTGACAAATCGCTGTCCGCACATCTCAATGCGACTACTTTAATCAGCCATATTTCCAAAACATAAGTTTTTACGGTAACTTGGGTGGTATAGTACTAAAGTTCTGGACCTATTCTATCATCCTATGTGTACGTCATGTTGGCACACCTCCGTATTTATTATTATATTTCATGTCATACTTTGACAAATCGCTGTCCGCACATCTCAATGCGACTACTTTAATCAGCCATATTTCCAAAACCTAAGTTTTTACGGTAACTTGGGTGGTATAATACTAAATTTCTGGACCTATTCTATCATCCTATGTGTACGTCATGTTGGCACACCTCCGTATTTTTTTTATATTTCGTGTCAAACTTCGACAAATCTCTGTCCGCACATCTCAATGCGACTACTTTAATCAGCCATATTTCCAAAACCTAAGTTTTTACGGTAACTTGGGTGGTATAGTACTAAAGTTCTGGACCTATTCTATCATCCTATGTGTACGTCATGTTGGCACACCTCCGTATTTTTTATATTTCGTGTCAAACTTCGACAAATCGTTGTCCGCACATCGCATAGCGACTAATTTAATCAGCCATATTTCCAAAACCTAAGTTTTTACGGTAACTTGGGTGGTATAATACAGAAGTTCTGGTCCTATTCTATCACCCTACAAGTACGTAATGTTGGCACACCTCCGTATTTATTATTATATTTCATGTCATACTTAGACAAATCGTTGTCCGCACATCGCATAGCGACTAATTTAATCACCCATATTTCCAAAACCTAAATTTTTAAGTCAACATGGGTGGTATAGTACTAAAGTTCTGGTCCTATTCTTTCATCCTATGTGTACGTCATGTTGGCACACTTCCGTATTTATTTTATTTTTCATGTCATACTTTGACAAATCGCTGTCCGCACATCTCAATGCGACTACTTTAATCAGCCATATTTCCAAAACCTAAGTTTTTACGGTAACTTGCGTGGTATAATACAGAAGTTCTGGTCCTATTCTATCACCCTATGTGTACGTCATGTATCCACAATTCCGTATTTATTTTTATATTTCATGTCAAACTTAGACAAATCGTTGTCCGCACATCGCATAGCGACTAATTTAATCACCCATATTTCCAAAACCTAAGTTTTTAAGGTAACTTGGGTGGTATAATACAGAAGTTCTGGTCCTATTCTATCACCCTATGTGTACGTCATGTATCCACAATTCCGTATTTATTTTTATATTTCATGTCAAACTTAGACAAATCGTTGTCCGCACATCGCATAGCGACTAATTTAATCACCCATATTTCCAAAACCTAAGTTTTTAAGGTAACTTGGGTGGTATAATACTAAATTTCACGACCTATTCTATCATCCTATGTGTACGTCATGTTGGCACACTTCCGTATTCATTTTATTTTTCATGTCATACTTTGACAAATCGCTGTCCGCACATCTCAATGCGACTACTTTAATCAGCCATATTTCCAAAACCTAAGTTTTTACGGTAACTTGGGTGGTATAGTACTAAAGTTCTGGACCTATTCTATCATCCTATGTGTACGTCATGTTTGCACACCTCCGTATTTATTATTATATTTCATGTCATACTTTGACAAATCGCTGTCCGCACATCTCAATGCGACTACTTTAATCAGCCATATTTCCAAAACCTAAGTTTTTACGGTAACTTGGGTGGTATAATACTAAATTTCTGGACCTATTCTATCATCCTATGTGTACGTCATGTTGGCACACCTCCGTATTTTTTTTATATTTCGTGTCAAACTTCGACAAATCTCTGTCCGCACATCTCAATGCGACTACTTTAATCAGCCATATTTCCAAAACCTAAGTTTTTACGGTAACTTGGGTGGTATAGTACTAAAGTTCTGGACCTATTCTATCATCCTATGTGTACGTCATGTTGGCACACCTCCGTATTTTTTTATATTTCGTGTCAAACTTCGACAAATCGTTGTCCGCACATCGCATAGCGACTAATTTAATCAGCCATATTTCCAAAACCTAAGTTTTTACGGTAACTTGGGTGGTATAATACAGAAGTTCTGGTCCTATTCTATCACCCTACAAGTACGTAATGTTGGCACACCTCCGTATTTATTATTATATTTCATGTCATACTTAGACAAATCGTTGTCCGCACATCGCATAGCGACTAATTTAATCACCCATATTTCCAAAACCTAAATTTTTAAGTCAACTTGGGTGGTATAGTACTAAAGTTCTGGTCCTATTCTTTCATCCTATGTGTACGTCATGTTGGCACACTTCCGTATTTATTTTATTTTTCATGTCATACTTTGACAAATCGCTGTCCGCACATCTCAATGCGACTACTTTAATCAGCCATATTTCCAAAACCTAAGTTTTTACGGTAACTTGCGTGGTATAATACAGAAGTTCTGGTCCTATTCTATCACCCTATGTGTACGTCATGTATCCACAATTCCGTATTTATTTTTATATTTCATGTCAAACTTAGACAAATCGTTGTCCGCACATCGCATAGCGACTTATTTAATCACCCATATTTCCAAAACCTAAGTTTTTAAGGTAACTTGGGTGGTATAATACAGAAGTTCTGGTCCTATTCTATCACCCTATGTGTACGTCATGTATCCACAATTCCGTATTTATTTTTATATTTCATGTCAAACTTAGACAAATCGCTGTCCGCACATCTCAATGCGACTACTATAATCAGCCATATTTCCAAAACCTAAGTTTTTACGGTAACTTAAGTGGTATAGTACTAAAGTTCTGGACCTATTCTATCATCCTATGTGTACGTCATGTTGGCACACCTCCGTATTTATTATTATATTTCATGTCATAATTAGACAAATCGTTGTCCGCACATCGCATAGCGACTAATTTAATCACCCATATTTCCAAAACCTAAGTTTTTAAGGTAACTTGGGTGGTATAGTACTAAAGTTCTGGTCCTATTCTTTCATCCTATGTGTACGTCATGTTGGCACACTTCCGTATTTATTTTATTTTTCATGTCATACTTTGACAAATCGCTGTCCGCACATCTCAATGCGACTACTTTAATCAGCCATATTTCCAAAACCTAAGTTTTTACGGTAACTTGGGTGGTATAATACAGAAGTTCTGGTCCTATTCTATCACCCTATGTGTACGTCATGTATCCACAATTCCGTATTTATTTTTATATTTCATGTCAAACTTCGACAAATCGCTGTCCGCACATCTCAATGCGACTACTTTAATCAGCCATATTTCCAAAACCTAAGTTTTTACGGTAACTTAAGTGGTATAGTACTAAAGTTCTGGACCTATTCTATCATCCTATGTGTACGTCATGTTGGCACACCTCCGTATTTTTTTTATATTTCGTGTCAAACTTCGACAAATCTCTGTCCGCACATCTCAATGCGACTACTTTAATCACCCATATTTCCAAAACCTAAGTTTTTACGGTAACTTGGGTGGTATAGTACTAAAGTTCTGGACCTATTCTATCATCCTATATGTACGTCATGTTGGCACACCTCCGTATTTTTTTATATTTCGTGTCAAACTTCGACAAATCGTTGTCCGCACATCGCATAGCGACTAATTTAATCAGCCATATTTCCAAAACCTAAGTTTTTACGGTAACTTGGGTGGTATAATACAGAAATTCTGGTCCTATTCTATCACCCTACAAGTACGTAATGTTGGCACACCTCCGTATTTATTATTATATTTCATGTCATACTTAGACAAATCGTTGTCCGCACATCGCATAGCGACTAATTTAATCACCCATATTTCCAAAACCTAAGTTTTTAAGGTAACTTGGGTGATATAGTACTAAAGTTCTGGTCCTATTCTTTCATCCTACGTGTACGTCATGCTGACACACCGCCGTATTTATTATTATATTTCATGTCATACTTTGCCAAATCGCTGTCCGCACATCTCAATGCGACTACTTTAATCAGCCATATTTCCAAAACGTAAGTTTTTACGGTAACTTGGGTGGTATAGTACTAAAGTTCTGGACCTATTCTATCATCCTTTGTGTACGTCATGTTGGCACACCTCCGTATTTTTTTTATATTTCGTGTCAAACTTCGACAAATCTCTGTCCGCACATCTCAATGCGACTACTTTAATCAGCCATATTTCCAAAACCTAAGTTTTTACGGTAACTTGGGTGGTATAATACAGAAGTTCTGGTCCTATTCTATCACCCTACGTGTACGTAATGTTGGCACACCTCCGTATTTTTTTTATATTTCGTGTCAAACTTCGACAAATCGTTGTCCGCACATCTCAATGCGACTATTTTTAATAAGCCATATTTCCAAAACTTAAGTTTTTACGGTAACTTGGGTGGTATAATACAGAAGTTCTGGTCCTATTCTATCACCCTATGTGTACGTAATGTTGGCACACCTCCGTATTTATTATTATATTTCATGTCATACTTAGACAAATCGTTGTCCGCACATCGCATAGCGACTAATTTAATCACCCATATTTCCAAAACCTAAGTTTTTAAGGTAACTTGGGTGGTATAGTACTAAAGTTCTGGTCCTATTCTTTCATCCTATGTGTACGTCATGTTGGCACACTTCCGTATTTATTTTATTTTTCATGTCATACTTTGACAAATCGCTGTCCGCACATCTCAATGCGACTACTTTAATCAGCCATATTTCCAAAACCTAAGTTTTTACGGTAACTTGGGTGGTATAATACAGAAGTTCTGGTCCTATTCTATCACCCTATGTGTACGTCATGTTTCCACAATTCCGTATTTATTTTTATATTTCATGTCAAACTTAGACAAATCGTTGTCCGCACATCGCATAGCGACTAATTTAATCTCCCATATTTCCAAAACCTAAGTTTTTAAGGTAACTTGGGTGGTATAATACAGAAGTTCTGGTCCTATTCTATCACCCTATGTGTACGTCATGTATCCACAATTCCGTATTTATTTTTATATTTCATGTCAAACTTAGACAAATCGCTGTCCGCACATCTCAATGCGACTACTTTAATCAGCCATATTTCCAAAACCTAAGTTTTTACGGTAACTTGGGTGGTATAATACAGAAGTTCTGGTCCTATTTCATTACCCTACGTGTACGTCATGCTGACACACTGCCGTATTATTTTATATTTTATGTCAAACTTAGGTGGATCACTGTCCACACATCCAAAGCGACTATTTTAATCACCCGTATTTCCAAAACCTAAGTTTTTAAGGTAATTGGGTGGTATAGTACTAAGGTTCTGGACCTATTCTATCATCCTATGTGTACGTAATGTTGGCACACCTCCGTATTTATTATTATATTTCATGTCATACTTAGACAAATCGTTGTCCGCACATCGCATAGCGACTAATTTAATCACCCATATTTCCAAAACCTAAGTTTTTAAGGTAACTTGGGTGGTATAGTACTAAAGTTCTGGTCCTATTCTTTCATCCTATGTGTACGTCATGTTGGCACACTTCCGTATTTATTTTATTTTTCATGTCATACTTTGACAAATCGCTGTCCGCACATCTCAATGCGACTACTTTAATCAGCCATATTTCCAAAACCTAAGTTTTTACGGTAACTTGGGTGGTATAATACAGAAGTTCTGGTCCTATTCTATCACCCTACGTGTACGTCATGTTGGCACACCTCCGTATTTTTTTTATATTTCGTGTCAAACTTCGACTAATCGTTGTCCGCACATCGCATAGCGACTACTTTAATCACCCATATTTCCAAAACCTAAGTTTTTACGGTAACTTGGGTGGTATAATACAGAAGTTCTGGTCCTATTCTATCACCCTATGTGTACGTCATGTATCCACAATTCCGTATTTATTTTTATATTTCATGTCAAACTTAGACAAATCGCTGTCCGCACATCTCAATGCGACTACTTTAATCAGCCATATTTCCAAAACCTAAGTTTTTACGGTAACTTGGGTGGTATAGTACTAAAGTTCTGGACCTATTCTATCATCCTATGTGTACGTCATGTTGGCACACCTCCGTATTTTTTTTATATTTCGTGTCAAACTTCGACAAATCTCTGTCCGCACATCTCAATGCGACTACTTTAATCAGCCATATTTCCAAAACCTAGGTTTTTACGGTAACTTGGGTGGTATAATACAGAAGTTCTGGTCCCATTCTATCACCCTACGTGTACGTAATGTTGGCACACCTCCGTATTTATTATTATATTTCATGTCATACTTAGACAAATCGTTGTCCGCACATCGCATAGCGACTAATTTAATCACCCATATTTCCAAAACCTACGTTTTTAAGGTAACTTGGGTGGTATAGTACTAAAGTTCTGGTCCTATTCTTTCATCCTACGTGTACGTCATGCTGACACACTGCCGTATTTATTTTATATTTTATGTCAAACAGGTGGATAACTGTCCACACATCCAAAGCGACTATTTTAATCACCCGTATTCCAAAACCTAAGTTTTTAAGGTAACTTGGGTGGTATAGTACTAAAGTTCTGGACCTATTCTATCATCCTATGTGTACGTCATGTTGGCACACCTCCGTATTTTTTTTTATATTTCGTGTCAAACTTCGACAAATCTCTGTCCTTACATCTCAATGCGACTACTTTAATCAGCCATATTTCCAAAACCTAAGTTTTTACGGTAACTTGGGTGGTATAATACAGAAGTTCTGGTCCTATTCTATCACCCTATGTGTACGTCATGTATCCACAATTCCGTATTTATTTTTATATTTCATGTCAAACTTAGACAAATCGTTGTCCGCACATCGCATTGCGACTAATTTAATCACCCATATTTCCAAAACCTAAGTTTTTAAGGTAACTTGGGTGGTATAGTACTAAAGTTCTGGTCCTATTCTTTCATCCTACGTGTACGTCATGCTGACACACTGCCGTATTTATTTTATTTTTCATGTCATACTTTGACAAATCGCTGTCCGCACATCTCAATGCGACTACTTTAATCAGCCATATTTCCAAAACCTAAGTTTTTACGGTAACTTGGGTGGTATAATACAGAAGTTCTGGTCCTATTCTATCACCCTATTTGTACGTCATGTATCCACAATTCCGTATTTATTTTTATATTTCATGTCAATCTTCGACAAATCTCTGTCCGCACATCTCAATGCGACTACTTTAATCAGCCATATTTCCAAAACCTAAGTTTTTACGGTAACTTGGGTGGTATAATACAAAAGTTCTGGTCCTATTTCATCACCCTACGTGTACGTCATGCTGACACACTGCCGTATTTATTTTATATTTTATGTCAAACTTAGGTGGATCACTGTCCACACATCCAAAGCGACTATTTTAATCACCCGTATTCCAAAACCTAAGTTTTTAAGGTAACTTGGGTGGTATAGTACTAAAGTTCTGGACCTATTCTATCATCCTATGTGTACGTCATGTTGGCACACCTCCGTATTTTCTTTTATATTTCGTGTCAAACTTCGACAAATCTCTGTCCGCACATCTCAATGCGACTACTTTAATCAGCCATATTTCCAAAACCAAAGTTTTTACGGTAACTTGGGTGGTATAATACAGAAGTTCTGGTCCTATTCTATCACCAGACGTGTACGTAATGTTGGCACACCTCCGTATACATTATTATATTTCATGTCATACTTAGACAAATCGTTGTCCGCACATCGCATAGCGACTAATTTATTTCCAAAACCTAAGTTTTTAAGGTAACTTGGGTGGTATAGTACTAAAGTTCTGGTCCTATTCTTTCATCCTACGTGTACGTCATGCTGACACACTGCCGTATTTATTTTATATTTTATGTCAAACTTAGGTGGATCGCTGTCCACACATCCAAAGCGACTAATTTAATCACCCGTATTTCCAAAACCTAAGTTTTGACGGTAACCTGAGTGGTATAATAATATAGTTCTAATCCTATTCTATCACCCAATGTGTACGTCATGTATCCAAAATTCCGTATTTATTTTTATATTTCATGTCAAACTTAGACAAATCGTTGTCCGCACATCGCATAGCGACTAATTTAATCACCCATATTTCCAAAACCTAAGTTTTTACGGTAACTTGGGTGGTACAATACAGAAGTTCTGGTCCTATTCTATCACCCTACGTGTACGTAATGTTGGCACACTTCCGTATTTATTTTATTTTTCATGTCATACTTTGACAAATCGCTGTCCGCACATCTCAATGCGACTACTTTAATCAGCCATATTTCCAAAACCTAAGTTTTTACGGTAACTTGGGTGGTATAATACAGAAGTTCTGGTCCTATTCTATCACCCTACAAGTACGTAATGTTGGCACACCTCCGTATTTATTAATATATTTCATGTCATACCTAGACAAATCGTTGTCCGCACATCGCATAGCGACTAATTTAATCACCCATATTTCCAAAACCTAAGTTTTTAAGGTAAATTGGGTGGTATAGTACTAAAGTTCTGGTCCTATTCTTTTATCCTACGTGTACGTCATGCTGACACACTGCCGTATTTATTATCATATTTCATGTCATACTTTGAAAAATCGCTGTCCGCACATCTCAATGCGACTACTTTAATCAGCCATATTTCCAAAACCTAAGTTTTTACGGTAACTTGGGTGGTATAATACAGAAGTTCTGGTCCTATTCTATCACCCTACAAGTACGTAATGTTGGCACACCTCCGTATTTATTAATATATTTCATGTCATACCTAGACAAATCGTTGTCCGCACATCGCATAGCGACTAATTTAATCACCCATATTTCCAAAACTTAAGTTTTTACGGTAACTTGGGTGGTACAATACAGAAGTTCTGGTCCTATTCTATCACCCTACGTGTACGTAATGTTGGCACACTTCCGTATTTATTTTATTTTTCATGTCATATTTTGACAAATCGCTGTCCGCACATCTCAATGCGACTACTTTAATCAGCCATATTTCCAAAACCTAAGTTTTTACGGTAACTTGGGTGGTATAATACAGAAGTTCTGGTCCTATTCTATCACCCTATGTGTACGTCATGTATTCACAATTCCGTATTTTTTTTTAATTTCATGTCATAAATAGACAAATCGTTGTCCGCACATCTCATAGCGACTAATTTAATCACCCATATTTCCAAAACCTAAGTTTTTAAGGTATCTTGGGTGGTATAATACAGAAGTTCTGGTCCTATTCTATCACCCTACGTGTACGTAATGTTGGCACACCTCCGTATTTATTATTATATTTCATGTCATACTTAGACAAATCGTTGTCCGCACATCGCATAGCGACTAATTTAATCACCCGTATTTCCAAAACCTAAGTTTTTAAGGTAACTTGGGTGGTATAGTACTAAAGTTCTGGACCTATTCTATCATCCTATGTGTACGTCATGTTGGCACACCTCCGTATTTTTTTATATTTCGTGTCAAACTTCGACAAATCTCTGTCCGCACATCTCAATGCGACTACTTTAATCAGCCATATTTCCAAAACCTAAGTTTTTACGGTAACTTGGGTGGTATAATACAGAAGTTCTGGTCCTATTCTAGCACCCTACAAGTACGTAATGTTGGCACACCTCCGTATTTATTAATATATTTCATGTCATACCTAGACAAATCGTTGTCCGCACATCGCATAGCGACTAATTTAATCACCCATATTTCCAAAACCTAAGTTTTTAAGGTAACTTGGGTGGTATAGTACTAAAGTTCTGGTCCTATTCTTTTATCCTACGTGTACGTCATGCTGACACACTGCCGTATTTATTATCATATTTCATGTCATACTTTGAAAAATCGCTGTCCGCACATCTCAATGCGACTACTTTAATCAGCCATATTTCCAAAACCTAAGTTTTTACGGTAAATTGGGTGGTATAGTACTAAAGTTCTGGACCTATTCTATCCTCCTATGTGTACGTCATGTTGGCACACCTCCGTATTTTTTTTATATTTCGTGTCAAACTTCGACAAATCTCTGTCCGCACATCTCAATGCGACTACTTTAATCAGCCATATTTCCAAAACCTAAGTTTTACGGTAACTTGGGTGGTATAATACAGAAGTTCTGGTCCTATTTCATCATTCTACGTGTACGTCATGCTGACACACTGCCGTATTTATTTTATATTTTATGTCAAACTTAGGTGGATCACTGTCCACACATCCAAAGCGACTATTTTAATCACCCGTATTCCAAAACCTAAGTTTTTAAGGTAACTTGGGTGGTATAGTACTAAAGTTCTGGACCTATTCTATCATCCTATGTGTACGTCATGTTGGCACACCTCCGTATTTTCTTTTATATTTCGTGTCAAACTTCGACAAATCTCTGTCCGCACATCTCAATGCGACTACTTTAATCAGCCATATTTCCAAAACCAAAGTTTTTACGGTAACTTGGGTGGTATAATACAGAAGTTCTGGTCCTATTCTATCACCAGACGTGTACGTAATGTTGGCACACCTCCGTATACATTATTATATTTCATGTCATACTTAGACAAATCGTTGTCCGCACATCGCATAGCGACTAATTTAATCACCCATATTTCCAAAACCTAAGTTTTTAAGGTAACTTAGGTGGTATAGTACTAAAGTTCTGGTCCTATTCTTTCATCCTACGTGTACGTCATGCTGACACACTGCCGTATTTATTTTATATTTTATGTCAAACTTAGGTGGATCGCTGTCCACACATCCAAAGCGACTAATTTAATCACCCGTATTTCCAAAACATAAGTTTTGACGGTAACCTGAGTGGTATAATAATATAGTTCTAATCCTATTCTATCACCCAATGTGTACGTCATGTATCCAAAATTCCGTATTTATTTTTATATTTCATGTCAAACTTAGACAAATCGTTGTCCGCACATCGCATAGCGACTAATTTAATCACCCATATTTCCAAAACCTAAGTTTTTACGGTAACTTGGGTGGTACAATACAGAAGTTCTGGTCCTATTCTATCACCCTACGTGTACGTAATGTTGGCACACTTCCGTATTTATTTTATTTTTCATGTCATACTTTGACAAATCGCTGTCCGCACATCTCAATGCGACTACTTTAATCAGCCATATTTCCAAAACCTAAGTTTTTACGGTAACTTGGGTGGTATAATACAGAAGTTCTGGTCCTATTCTATCACCCTACAAGTACGTAATGTTGGCACACCTCCGTATTTATTAATATATTTCATGTCATACCTAGACAAATCGTTGTCCGCACATCGCATAGCGACTAATTTAATCACCCATATTTCCAAAACCTAAGTTTTTAAGGTAAATTGGGTGGTATAGTACTAAAGTTCTGGTCCTATTCTTTTATCCTACGTGTACGTCATGCTGACACACTGCCGTATTTATTATCATATTTCATGTCATACTTTGAAAAATCGCTGTCCGCACATCTCAATGCGACTACTTTAATCAGCCATATTTCCAAAACCTAAGTTTTTACGGTAACTTGGGTGGTATAATACAGAAGTTCTGGTCCTATTCTATCACCCTACAAGTACGTAATGTTGGCACACCTCCGTATTTATTAATATATTTCATGTCATACCTAGACAAATCGTTGTCCGCACATCGCATAGCGACTAATTTAATCACCCATATTTCCAAAACCTAAGTTTTTACGGTAACTTGGGTGGTACAATACAGAAGTTCTGGTCCTATTCTATCACCCTACGTGTACGTAATGTTGGCACACTTCCGTATTTATTTTATTTTTCATGTCATACTTTGACAAATCGCTGTCCGCACATCTCAATGCGACTACTTTAATCAGCCATATTTCCAAAACCCAAGTTTTTACGGTAACTTGGGTGGTATAATACAGAAGTTCTGGTCCTATTCTATCACCCTATGTGTACGTCATGTATTCACAATTCCGTATTTTTTTTTAATTTCATGTCATAAATAGACAAATCGTTGTCCGCACATCTCATAGCGACTAATTTAATCACCCATATTTCCAAAACCTAAGTTTTTAAGGTATCTTGGGTGGTATAATACAGAAGTTCTGGTCCTATTCTATCACCCTACGTGTACGTAATGTTGGCACACCTCCGTATTTATTATTATATTTCATGTCATACTTAGACAAATCGTTGTCCGCACATCGCATAGCGACTAATTTAATCACCCGTATTTCCAAAACCTAAGTTTTTAAGGTAACTTGGGTGGTATAGTACTAAAGTTCTGGACCTATTCTATCATCCTATGTGTACGTCATGTTGGCACACCTCCGTATTTTTTTATATTTCGTGTCAAACTTCGACAAATCTCTGTCCGCACATCTCAATGCGACTACTTTAATCAGCCATATTTCCAAAACCTAAGTTTTTACGGTAACTTGGGTGGTATAATACAGAAGTTCTGGTCCTATTCTAGCACCCTACAAGTACGTAATGTTGGCACACCTCCGTATTTATTAATATATTTCATGTCATACCTAGACAAATCGTTGTCCGCACATCGCATAGCGACTAATTTAATCACCCATATTTCCAAAACCTAAGTTTTTAAGGTAACTTGGGTGGTATAGTACTAAAGTTCTGGTCCTATTCTTTTATCCTACGTGTACGTCATGCTGACACACTGCCGTATTTATTATCATCTTTCATGTCATACTTTGAAAAATCGCTGTCCGCACATCTCAATGCGACTACTTTAATCAGCCATATTTCCAAAACCTAAGTTTTTACGGTAAATTGGGTGGTATAGTACTAAAGTTCTGGACCTATTCTATCATCCTATGTGTACGTCATGTTGGCACACCTCCGTATTTTTTTTATATTTCGTGTCAAACTTCGACAAATCTCTGTCCGCACATCTCAATGCGACTACTTTAATCAGCCATATTTCCAAAACCTAAGTTTTACGGTAACTTGGGTGGTATAATACAGAAGTTCTGGTCCTATTTCATCATTCTACGTGTACGTCATGCTGACACACTGCCGTATTTATTTTATATTTTATGTCAAACTTAGGTGGATCACTGTCCACACATCCAAAGCGACTATTTTAATCACCCGTATTTCCAAAACCTAAGTTTTTAAGGTAACTTGGGTGGTATAGTATTAAAGTTCTGGACCTATTCTATCATCCTATGTGTACGTCATGTTGGCACACCTCCGTATTTTTTTTATATTTCGTGTCAAACTTCGACAAATCTCTGTCCGCACATCTCAATGCGACTACTTTAATCAGCCATATTTCCAAAACCTAAGTTTTTACGGTAACTTGGGTGGTATAATACAGAAGTTCTGGTCCTATTCTATCACCCTACGTGTACGTAATGTTGGCACACCTCCGTATTTATTATTATATTTCATGTCATACTTAGACAAATCGTTGTCCGCACATCGCATAGCGACTAATTTAATCACCCATATTTCCAAAACCTAAGTTTTTAAGGTAACTTGGGTGGTATAGTACTAAAGTTCTGGTCCTATTCTTTCATCCTACGTGTACGTCATGCTGACACACTGCCGTATTTATTTTATATTTTATGTCAAACTTAGGTGGATCGCTGTCCACACATCCAAAGCGACTATTTTAATCATCCGTATTTCCAAAACCTAAGTTTTGACGGTAACCTGAGTGGTATAATAATATAGTTCTAATCCTATTCTATCACCCAATGTGTACGTCATGTATCCAAAATTCCGTATTTATTTTTATATTTCATGTCAAACTTAGACAAATCGCTGTCCGCACATCTCAATGCGACTACTTTAATAAGCCATATTTCCAAAACCTAAGTTTTTACGGTAACTTGGGTGGTATAATACAGAAGTTCTGGTCCTATTCTATCACCCTACGTGTACGTAATGTTGGCACACCTCCGTATTTATTATTATATTTCATGTCATACTTAGACAAATCGTTGTCCGCACATCGCATAGCGACTAATTTAATCACCCGTATTTCCAAAACCTAAGTTTTTAAGGTAACTTGGGTGGTATAGTACTAAAGTTCTGGTCCTATTCTATCATCCTATGTGTACGTCATGTTGGCACACCTCCGTATTTTTTTTATATTTCGTGTCAAACTTCGACAAATCTCTGTCCGCACATCTCAATGCGACTACTTTAATCAGCCATATTTCCAAAACCTAAGTTTTTACGGTAACTTGGGTGGTATAATACAGAAGTTCTGGTCCTATTCTATCACCCTACGTGTACGTAATGTTGGCACACCTCCATATTTTTGTTATATTTCGTGTCAAACTTCGACAAATCTCTGTCCGCACATCTCAATGCGACTATTTTTAATCAGCCATATTTCCAAAACCTAAGTTTTTACTGTAACTTGGGTGGTATAATACAGAAGTTCTGGTCCTATTCTATCACCCTACGTGTACGGAATGTTGGCACACCTCCGTATTTATTATTATATTTCATGTCATACTTAGACAAATCGTTGTCCGCACATCGCATAGCGACTAATTTAATCACCCATATTTCCAAAACCTAAGTTTTTACGGTAACTTGGGTGGTATAATACAGAAGTTCTGGTCCTATTCTATCACCCTATGTGTACGTCATGTATCCACAATTCCGTATTTATTTTTATATTTCTTGTCAAACGTAGACAAATCGTTGTCCGCACATCGCATAGCGACTAATTTAATCACCCATATTTCCAAAACCTAAGTTTTTAAGGTAACTTTGGTGGTATAATACTAAATTTCAGGATCTATTCTATCATCCTATGTGTACGTCATGTTGGCACACTTCCGTATTTATTTTATTTTTCATGTCATACTTTGACAAATCGCTGTCCGCACATCTCAATGCGACTACTTTAATCAGCCATATTTCCAAAACCTAAGTTTTTACGGTAACTTGGGTGGTATAATACAGAAGTTCTGGTCCTATTCTATCACCCTATGTGTACGTCATGTATCCACAATTCCGTATTTATTTTTATATTTCATGTCAAACTTAGACAAATCGTTGTCCGCACATCGCATAGCGACTAATTTAATCACCCATATTTCCAAAACCTAAGTTTTTAAGGTAAATTGGGTGGTATAATACTAAATTTCAGGACCTATTCTATCATCCTATGTGTACGTCATGTTGGCACACTTCCGTATTTATTTTATTTTTCATGTCATACTTTGACAAATCGCTGTCCGCACATCTCAATGCGAATACTTTAATCAGCCATATTTCCAAAACCTAAGTTTTTACGGTAACTTGGGTGGTATAATACAAAAGTTCTGGTCCTATTCTATCACCCTACGTGTACGTAATGTTGGCACACCTCCGTATTTATTATTATATTTCATGTCATACTTAGACAAATCGTTGTCCGCACATCGCATAGCGACTAATTTAATCACCCATATTTCCAAAACCTAAGTTTTTAAGGTAATTTGGGTGGTATAATACTAAATTTCAGGACCTATTCTATCACCCTATGTGTACGTCATGTATCCACAATTCCGTATTTATTTTTATATTTCATGTCAAACTTAGACAAATCGTTGTCCGCACATCGCATAGCGACTAATTTAATCACCCATATTTCCAAAACCTAAGTTTTTAAGGTAACTTGGGTGGTATAATACTAAATTTCAGGACCTATTCTATCATCCTATGTGTACGTCATGTTGGCACACTTCCGTATTTATTTTATTTTTCATGTCATACTTTGACAAATCGCTGTCCGCACATCTCAATGCGACTACTTTAATCAGCCATATTTCCAAAACCTAAGTTTTTACGGTAACTTGGGTGGTATAATGCAGAAGTTCTGGTCCTATTTCATCACCCTACGTGTACCTCATGCTGACACACTGCCGTATTTATTTTATATTTTATGTCAAACTTAGGTGGATCACTGTCCACACATCCAAAGCGACTATTTTAATCACCCGTATTTCCAAAACCTAAGTTTTTAAGATAACTTGGGTGGTATTATACTAAACTTCTGGACCTATTCTATCATCCTATGTGTACGTCATGTTGGCACACCTCCGTATTTATTTTTATATTTCATGTCAAACTTAGACAAATCGTTGTCCGCACATCGCATAGCGACTAATTTAATCACCCGTATTTCCAAAACCTAAGTTTTTAAGGTAACTTGGGTGGTATAGTACTAAAGTTCTGGACCTATTCTATCATCCTATGTGTACGTCATGTTGGCACACCTCCGTATTTATTTTATTTTCATGTCATACTTTGACAAATCGCTGTCCGCACATCTCAATGCGACTACTTTAATCAGCCATATTTCCAAAACCTAAGTTTTTACGGTAACTTGGGTGGTATAATACAGAAGTTCTGGTCCTATTCTATCACCCTATGTGTACGTCATGTATCCACAATTCCGTATTTATTTTTATATTTCATGTCAAACTTAGACAAATCGTTGTCCACACATACAAAGCGACTATTTTAATCACCCATATTTCCAAAACCTAAGTTTTTAAGGTAACTTGGGTGGTATAGTACTAAAGTTCTGGTCCTATTCTATCACCCTACAAGTACGTAATGTTGGCACACCTCCGTATTTTTTTTATATTTCATGTCAAACTTAGACAAATCGTTGTCCGCACATCGCATAGCGACTAATTTAATCACCCATATTTCCAAAACCTAAGTTTTTAAGGTAACTTGGGTGGTATAGTACTAAAGTTCTGGTCCTATTCTATCACCCTATGTGTACGTCATGTATCCACAATTCCGTATTTATTTTTATATTTCATGTCAAACTTTGACAAATCGTTGTCCGCACATTGCATAGCGACTAATTTAATCACCCATGTTTCCAAAACCTAAGTTTTTACGGTAACTTGGGTGGTATAATACAGAAGTTCTGGTCCTATTCTATCACCCTACGTGTACGTCATGCTGACACACTGCCGTATTTATTTTATATTTTATGTCAAACTTAGGTGGATCACTGACCACACATCCAAAGCGACTATTTTAATCACCCGTATTTCCAAAACCTAAGTTTTTAAGGTAACTTGGGTGGTATAGTACTAAAGTTCTGGACCTATTCTATCATCCTATGTGTACGTCATGTTGGCACATCTCCGTATTTTTTTTATATTTCGTGTCAAACTTCGACAAATCTCTGTCCGCACATCTCAATGCGACTACTTTAATCAGCCATATTTCCAAAACCTAAGTTTTTACGGTAACTTGGGTGGTATAATACAGTAGTTCTGGTCCTATTCTATCACCCTATGTGTACGTCATGTATCCACAATTCCGTATTTATTTTTATATTTCATGTCAAACTTAGACAAATCGTTGTCCGCACATCGCATAGCGACTAATTTAATCACCCATATTTCCAAAACCTAATTTTTTAAAGTAAATTGGGTGGTATAATACAGAAGTTCTGGTCCTATTCTATCACCCTATGTGTACGTCATGTATCCACAATTCTGTATTTATTTTTATATTTCATGTCAAACTTAGACAAATCGTTGTCCGCACATCGCATAGCGACTAATTTAATCACCCATATTTCCAAAACCTAAGTTTTTAAGGTAACTTGGGTGGTATAATACTAAATTTCAGGACCTATTCTATCATCCTATGTGTACGTCATGTTGGCACACTTCCGTATTTATTTTATTTTTCATGTCATACTTTGACAAATCGCTGTCCGCACATCTCAATGCGACTACTTTAATCAGCCATATTTCCAAAACGTAAGTTTTTACGGTAACTTGGGTGGTATAATACAGAAGTTCTGGTCCTATTCTATCACCCTACGTGTACGTAATGTTGGCACACCTCCGTATTTATTATTATATTTCATGTCATACTTAGACAAATCGTTGTCCGCACATCGCATAGCGACTAATTTAATCACCCATATTTCCAAAACCTAAGTTTTTAAGCTAACTTGGGTGGTATAGTACTAAAGTTCTGGTCCTATTCTTTCATCCTATGTGTACGTAATGTTGGCACACTTCCGTATTTATTTTATTTTTCATGTCATACTTTGACAAATTGCTGTCCGCACATCTCAATGCGACTACTTTAATCAGCCATATTTCCAAAACCTAAGTTTTTACGGTAACTTGAGTGGTATAATACAGAAGTTCTGGTCCTATTCTATCACCCTACGTGTACGTAATGTTGGCACACCTCCGTATTTATTATTATATTTCATGTCATACTTAGACAAATCGTTGTCCGCACATCGCATAGCGACTAATTTAATCACCCATATTTCCAAAACCTAAGTTTTTAAGGTAACTTGGGTGGTATAATACTAAATTTCAGGACCTATTCTATCACCCTATGTGTACGTCATGTATCCACAATTCCGTATTTATTTTTATATTTCATGTCAAACTTAGACAAATCGTTGTCCGCACATCGCATAGCGACTAATTTAATCACCCATATTTCCAAAACCTAAGTTTTTAAGGTAACTTGGGTGGTATAATACTAAATTTCAGGACCTATTCTATCATCCTATGTGTACGTCATGTTGGCACACTTCCGTATTTATTTTATTTTTCATGTCATACTTTGACAAATCGCTGTCCGCACATCTCAATGCGACTACTTTAATCAGCCATATTTCCAAAACCTAAGTTTTTACGGTAACTTGGGTGGTATAATACAGATGTTCTGGTCCTATTTCATCACCCTACGTGTACCTCATGCTGACACACTGCCGTATTTATTTTATATTTTATGTCAAACTTAGGTGGATCACTGTCCACACATCCAAAGCGACTATTTTAATCACCCGTATTTCCAAAACCTAAGTTTTTAAGATAACTTGGGTGGTATTATACTAAAGTTCTGGACCTATTCTATCATCCTATGTGTACGTCATGTTGGCACACCTCCGTATTTTTTTTATATTTCGTGACAAACTTTGACAAATCTCTGTCCGCACATCTCAATGCGACTACTTTAATCACCCATATTTCCAAAACCTAAGTTTTTAAGGTAACTTGGGTGGTATAATACTAAATTTCAGGACCTATTCTATCATCCTATGTGTACGTCATGTTGGCACACCTCCGTATTTATTTTTATATTTCATGTCAAACTTAGACAAATCGTTGTCCGCACATCGCATAGCGACTAATTTAATCACCCGTATTTCCAAAACCTAAGTTTTTAAGGTAACTTGGGTGGTATAGTACTAAAGTTCTGGACCTATTCTATCATCCTATGTGTACGTCATGTTGGCACACCTCCGTATTTATTTTATTTTCATGTCATACTTTGACAAATCGCTGTCCGCACATCTCAATGCGACTACTTTAATCAGCCATATTTCCAAAACCTAAGTTTTTACGGTAACTTGGGTGGTATAATACAGAAGTTCTGGTCCTATTCTATCACCCTATGTGTACGTCATGTATCCACAATTCCGTATTTATTTTTATATTTCATGTCAAACTTAGACAAATCGTTGTCCACACATACAAAGCGACTATTTTAATCACCCATATTTCCAAAACCTAAGTTTTTAAGGTAACTTGGGTGGTATAGTACTAAAGTTCTGGTCCTATTCTATCACCCTACGTGTACGTAATGTTGGCACACCTCCGTATTTTTTTTTATATTTCATGTCAAACTTAGACAAATCGTTGTCCGCACATCGCATAGCGACTAATTTAATCACCCATATTTCCAAAACCTAAGTTTTTAAGGTAACTTGGGTGGTATAGTACTAAAGTTCTGGTCCTATTCTTTCATCCTACGTGTACGTCATGTATCCACAATTCAGTATTTATTTTTATATTTCATGTTAAACTTAGAAAAATCGTTGTCCGCACATCGCATAGCGACTAATTTAATCACCCATATTTCCAAAACCTAAGTTTTACGGTAACTTGGGTGGTATAATACAGAAGTTCTGGTCCTATTCTATCACCCTATGTGTACGTCATGTATCCACAATTCCGTATTTATTTTTATATTTCATGTCAAACTTAGACAAATCGTTGTCCGTACATCGCATAGCGACTAATTTAATCACCCATATTTCCAAAACCTAAGTTTTTACGGTAACTTGGGTGGTATAATACTAAATTTCAGGACCTATTCTATCATCCTATGTGTACGTCATGTTGGCACACTTCCGTATTTATTTTATTTTTCATGTCATACTTTGACAAATCGCTGTCCGTACATCTCAATGCGACTAATTTAATCACCCATATTTCCAAAACCTAAGTTTTTAAGGTAACTTGGGTGGTATAATACTAAATTTCAGGACCTATTCTATCATCCTATGTGTACGTCATGTTGGCACACTTCCGTATTTATTTTATTTTTCATGTCATACTTTGACAAATCGCTGTCCGCACATCTCAATGCGACTACTTTAATCAGCCATATTTCCAAAACCTAAGTTTTTACGGTAACTTGGGTGGTATAATACAGAAGTTCTGGTCCTATTCTATCACCCTATGTGTACGTCATGCTGACACACTGCCGTATTTATTTTATATTTTATGTCAAACTTAGGTGGATCACTGTCCACACATCTCAATGCGACTACTTTAATCAGCCATATTTCCAAAACCTAAGTTTTTACGGTAACTTGGGTGGTATAGTACTAAAGTTCTGGACCTATTCTATCATCCTATGTGTACGTCATGTTGGCACACCTCCGTATTTTTTTTATATTTCGTTACAAACTTCGACAAATCTCTGTCCGCACATCTCAATGCGACTACTTTAATCAGCCATATTTCCAAAACCTAAGTTTTTACGGTAACTTGGGTGGTATAATACAGAAGTTCTGGTCCTATTCTATCACCCTACGTGTACGTAATGTTGGCACACCTCCGTATTTATTATTATATTTCATGTCATACTTAGACAAATCGTTGTCCGCACATCGCATAGCGACTAATTTAATCACCCATATTTCCTAAACCTAAGTTTTTACGGTAACTTGGGTGGTATAATACAGAAGTTCTGGTCCTATTCTATCACCCTATGTGTAAGTCATGTATCCACAATTCCGTATTTATTTTTATATTTCATGTCAAACTTAGACAAATCGTTGTCCGCACATCGCATAGCGACTAATTTAATCACCCATATTTCCAAAACCTAAGTTTTTAATGTAACTTGGGTGGTATAATACTAAATTTCAGGACCTATTCTATCATCCTTTGTGTACGTCATGTTGGCACACTTCCGTATTTATTTTATTTTTCATGTCATACTTTGACAAATCGCTGTCCGCACATCTCAATGCGACTACTTTAATCAGCCATATTTCCAAAACCTAAGTTTTTACGGTAACTTGGGTAGTATAATACAGAAGTTCTGGTCCTATTTCATCACCCTACGTGTACGTCATGCTGACACACTGCCGTATTTATTTTATATTTTATGTCAAACTTAGGTGGATCACTGTCCACTCATCCAAAGCGACTATTTTAATCACCCGTATTTCCAAAACCTAAGTTTATAAGGTAACTTGGGTGGTATAATACTAAATTTCAGGACCTATTCTATCATCCTATGTGTACGTCATGTTGGCACACCTCCGTATTTATTTTATTTTTCATGTCATACTTTGACAAATCTCTGTCCGCACATCTCAATGCGACTACTTTAATCACCCATATTTCCAAAACCTAAGTTTTTAAGGTAACTTGGGTGGTATAATACTAAATTTCAGGACCTATTCTATCATCCTATGTGTACGTCATGTTGGCACACCTCCGTATTAATTTTTATATTTCATGTCAAACTTAGACAAATCGTTGTCCGCACATCGCATAGCGACTAATTTAATCACCCGTATTTCCAAAACCTAAGTTTTTAAGGTAACTTGGGTGGTCTAGTACTAAAGTTCTGGACCTATTCTATCATCCTATGTGTACGTCATGTTGGCACACCTTCGTATTTATTTTATTTTTCATGTCATACTTTGACAAATCGCTGTCCGCACATCTCAATGCGACTACTTTAATCAGCCATATTTCCAAAACCTAAGTTTTTACGGTAACTTAAGTGGTATAATACAGAAGTTCTGGTCCTATTCTATCACCCAATGTGTACGTCATGTATCCACAATTCCGTATTTATTTTTATATTTCATGTCAAACTTAGACAAATCGTTGTCCACACATCCAAAGCGACTATTTTAATCACCCGTATTTCCAAAACCTAAGTTTTTAAGGTAACTTGGGTGGTATAGTACTAAAGTTCTGGTCCTATTCTTTCATCCTACGTGTACGTCATGTATCCACAATTCAGTATTTATTTTTATATTTCATGTTAAACTTAGACAAATCGTTGTCCGCACATCGCATAGCGACTAATTTAATCACCCATATTTCCAAAACCTAAGTTTTTAAGGTAACTTGGGTGGTATAGTACTAAAGTTCTGGTCCTATTCTTTCATCCTACGTGTACGTCATGTATCCACAATTCCGTATTTATTTTTATATTTCATGTCAAACTTAGACAAATCGTTGTCCACACATCCAAAGCGACTATTTTAATCACCCGTATTTCCAAAACCTAAGTTTTTAAGGTAACTTGGGTGGTCTAGTACTAAAGTTCTGGTCCTATTCTATCACCCTACGTGTACGTAATGTTGGCACACCTCCGTATTTTTTTTATATTTCATGTCATACTTAGACAAATCGTTGTCCGCACATCGCATAGCGACTAATTTAATCACCCATATTTCCAAAACCTAAGTTTTTAAGGTAACTTGGGTGGTATAGTACTAAAGTTCTGGTCCTATTCTTTCATCCTACGTGTACGTCATGTATCCACAATTCAGTATTTATTTTTATATTTCATGTTAAACTTAGACAAATCGTTGTCCGCACATCGCATAGCGACTAATTTAATCACCCATATTTCCAAAACCTAAGTTTTTACGGTAACTTGGGTGGTATAATACAGAAGTTCTGGTCCTATTCTATCACCCTATGTGTACGTCATGTATCCACAATTCCGTATTTATTTTTATATTTCATGTCAAACTTAGACAAATCGTTGTCCGCACATCGCATAGCGACTAATTTAATCACCCATATTTCCAAAACCTAAGTTTTTACGGTAACTTGGGTGGTATAATACTAAATTTCAGGACCTATTCTATCATCCTATGTGTACGTCATGTTGGCACACTTCCGTATTTATTTTATTTTTCATGTCATACTTTGACAAATCGCTGTCCGCACATCTCAATGCGACTACTTTAATCAGCCATATTTCCAAAACCTAAGTTTTTACGGTAACTTGGGTGGTATAATACAGAAGTTCTGGTCCTATTCTATCACCCTATGTGTACGTCATGCTGACACACTGCCGTATTTATTTTATATTTTATGTCAAACTTAGGTGGATCACTGTCCACACAGCTCAATGCGACTACTTTAATCAGCCATATTTCCAAAACCTAAGTTTTTACGGTAACTTGGGTGGTATAGTACTAAAGTTCTGGACCTATTCTATCATCCTATGTGTACGTCATGTTGGCACACCTCCGTATTTTTTTTATATTTCGTTACAAACTTCGACAAATCTCTGTCCGCACATCTCAATGCGACTACTTTAATCAGCCATATTTCCAAAACCTAAGTTTTTACGGTAACTTGGGTGGTATAATACAGAAGTTCTGGTCCTATTCTATCACCCTACGTGTACGTAATGTTGGCACACCTCCGTATTTATTATTATATTTCATGTCATACTTAGACAAATCGTTGTCCGCACATCGCATAGCGACTAATTTAATCACCCATATTTCCTAAACCTAAGTTTTTACGGTAACTTGGGTGGTATAATACAGAAGTTCTGGTCCTATTCTATCACCCTATGTGTAAGTCATGTGTCCACAATTCCGTATTTATTTTTATATTTCATGTCAAACTTAGACAAATCGTTGTCCGCACATCGCATAGCGACTAATTTAATCACCCATATTTCCAAAACCTAAGTTTTTAATGTAACTTGGGTGGTATAATACTAAATTTCAGGACCTATTCTATCATCCTTTGTGTACGTCATGTTGGCACACTTCCGTATTTATTTTATTTTTCATGTCATACTTTGACAAATCGCTGTCCGCACATCTCAATGCGACTACTTTAATCAGCCATATTTCCAAAACCTAAGTTTTTACGGTAACTTGGGTAGTATAATACAGAAGTTCTGGTCCTATTTCATCACCCTACGTGTACGTCATGCTGACACACTGCCGTATTTATTTTATATTTTATGTCAAACTTAGGTGGATCACTGTCCACTCATCCAAAGCGACTATTTTAATCACCCGTATTTCCAAAACCTAAGTTTATAAGGTAACTTGGGTGGTATAATACTAAATTTCAGGACCTATTCTATCATCCTATGTGTACGTCATGTTGGCACACTTCCGTATTTATTTTATTTTTCATGTCATACTTTGACAAATCTCTGTCCGCACATCTCAATGCGACTACTTTAATCACCCATATTTCCAAAACCTAAGTTTTTAAGGTAACTTGGGTGGTATAGTACTAAATTTCAGGACCTATTCTATCATCCTATGTGTACGTCATGTTGGCACACCTCCGTATTAATTTTTATATTTCATGTCAAACTTAGACAAATCGTTGTCCGCACATCGCATAGCGACTAATTTAATCACCCGTATTTCCAAAACCTAAGTTTTTAAGGTAACTTGGGTGGTCTAGTACTAAAGTTCTGGACCTATTCTATCATCCTATGTGTACGTCATGTTGGCACACCTTCGTATTTATTTTATTTTTCATGTCATACTTTGACAAATCGCTGTCCGCACATCTCAATGCGACTACTTTAATCAGCCATATTTCCAAAACCTAAGTTTTTACGGTAACTTAAGTGGTATAATACAGAAGTTCTGGTCCTATTCTATCACCCTATGTGTACGTCATGTATCCACAATTCCGTATTTATTTTTATATTTCATGTCAAACTTAGACAAATCGTTGTCCACACATCCAAAGCGACTATTTTAATCACCCGTATTTCCAAAACCTAAGTTTTTAAGGTAACTTGGGTGGTATAGTACTAAAGTTCTGGTCCTATTCTTTCATCCTACGTGTACGTCATGTATCCACAATTCAGTATTTATTTTTATATTTCATGTTAAACTTAGACAAATCGTTGTCCGCACATCGCATAGCGACTAATTTAATCACCCATATTTCCAAAACCTAAGTTTTTAAGGTAACTTGGGTGGTATAGTACTAAAGTTCTGGTCCTATTCTTTCATCCTACGTGTACGTCATGTATCCACAATTCCGTATTTATTTTTATATTTCATGTCAAACTTAGACAAATCGTTGTCCACACATCCAAAGCGACTATTTTAATCACCCGTATTTCCAAAACCTAAGTTTTTAAGGTAACTTGGGTGGTCTAGTACTAAAGTTCTGGTCCTATTCTATCACCCTACGTGTACGTAATGTTGGCACACCTCCGTATTTTTTTTATATTTCATGTCATACTTAGACAAATCGTTGTCCGCACATCGCATAGCGACTAATTTAATCACCCATCTTTCCAAAACCTAAGTTTTTAAGGTAACTTGGGTGGTATAGTACTAAAGTTCTGGTCCTATTCTTTCATCCTACGTGTACGTCATGTATCCACAATTCAGTATTTATTTTTATATTTCATGTTAAACTTAGACAAATCGTTGTCCGCACATCGCATAGCGACTAATTTAATCACCCATATTTCCAAAACCTAAGTTTTAACGGTAACTTGGGTGGTATAATACAGAAGTTCTGGTCCTATTCTATCACCCTATGTGTACGTCATGTATCCACAATTCCGTATTTATTTTTATATTTCATGTCAAACTTAGACAAATCGTTGTCCGCACATCGCATAGCGACTAATTTAATCACCCATATTTCCAAAACCTAAGTTTTTACGGTAACTTGGGTGGTATAATACTAAATTTCAGGACCTATTCTATCATCCTATGTGTACGTCATGTTGGCACACTTCCGTATTTATTTTATTTTTCATGTCATACTTTGACAAATCGCTGTCCGCACATCTCAATGCGACTAATTTAATCACCCATATTTCCAAAACCTAAGTTTTTAAGGTAACTTGGGTGGTATAATACTAAATTTCAGGACCTATTCTATCATCCTATGTGTACGTCATGTTGGCACACTTCGGTATTTATTTTATTTTTCATGTCATACTTTGACGAATCGCTGTCCGCACATCTCAATGCGACTACTTTAATCAGCCATATTTCCAAAACCTAAGTTTTTACGGTAACTTGGGTGGTATAATACAGAAGTTCTGGTCCTATTCTATCACCCTATGTGTACGTCATGCTGACACACTGCCGTATTTATTTTATGTCAAACTTAGGTGGATCACTGTCCACACATCCAAAGCGACTATTTTAATCACCCGTATTTCCAAAACCTAAGTTTTTACGGTAACTTGGGTGGTATAGTACTAAAGTTCTGGACCTATTCTATCATCCTATGTGTACGTCATGTTGGCACACCTCCGTATTTTTTTTATATTTCGTGTCAAACTTCGACAAATCTCTGTCCGCACATCTCAATGCGACTACTTTAATCAGCCATATTTCCAAAACCTAAGTTTTTACGGTAACTTGGGTGGTATAATACAGAAGTTCTGGACCTATTCTATCACCCTACGTGTACGTAATGTTGGCACACCTCCGTATTTATTATTATATTTCATGTCATACTTAGACAAATCGTTGTCCGCACATCGCATAGCGACTAATTTAATCACCCATATTTCCAAAACCTAAGTTTTTAAGGTAACTTGGGTGGTATAGTACAGAAGTTCTGGTCCTATTCTATCACCCTATGTGTACGTCATGTATCCACAATTCCGTATTTATTTTTATATTTCATGTCAAACTTAGACAAATCGTTGTCCGCACATCGCATAGCGACTAATTTAATCAAAAATATTTCTAAAACCTAAGTTTTTACGGTAACTTGGGTGGTATAGTACTAAAGTTCTGGACCTATTCTATCATCCTATGTGTACGTCATGTTGGCACACCTCCGTATTTTTTTATATTTCGTGTCAAACTTCGACAAATCGTTGTCCGCACATCTCAATGCGACTACTTTAATCAGCCATATTTCCAAAACCTAAGTTTTTACGGTAACTTGGGTGGTATAATACAGAAGTTCTGGTCCTATTTCATCACCCTACGTGTACGTCATGCTGACACACTGCCGTATTTATTTTATATTTTATGTCAAACTTAGGTGGATCACTGTCCACACATCCAAAGCGACTATTTTAATCACCCGTATTTCCAAAACCTAAGTTTTTAAGGTAACTTGGGTGGTATAGTACTAAAGTTCTGGACCTATTCTATCATCCTATGTGTACGTCATGTTGGCACAACTCCGTATTTTTTTTATATTTCGTGTCAAACTTCGACAAATCTCTGTCCGCACATCTCAATGCGACTACTTTAATCAGCCATATTTCCAAAACCTAAGTTTTTACGGTAACTTGGGTGGTATAATACAGAAGTTCTGGTCCTATTCTATCACCCTATATGTACGTAATGTTGGCACACCTCCGTATTTATTATTATATTTCATGTCATACTTAGACAAATCGTTGTCTGCACATCGCATAGCAACTAATTTAATCACCCATATATACAAAACCTAAGATTTTAAGGTAACTTGGGTGGTATAGTACAGAAGTTCTGGTTCTATTCTATCACCCTATGTGTACGTCATGTATCCACAATTCCGTATTTATTTTTATATTTTATGTCAAACTTAGACAAATCGTTGTCCGCACATCGCATAGCGACTAATTTAATCACCCATATTTCCAAAACCTAAGTTTGTACGGTAACTTGGGTGGTATAGTACTAAAGTTCTGGACCTATTCTATCATCCTATGTGTACGTCATGTTGGCACACCTCCGTATTTTTTTTATATTTCGTGTCAAACTTCGACAAATCGTTGTCCGCACATCGCATAGCGAGTAATTTAATCACCCATATTTCCAAAACCTAAGTTTTTACGGTAACTTGGGTGGTATAATACAGAAGTTCTGGTCCTATTCTATCACCCTATGTGTACGTCATGTATCCACAATTCCGTATTTATTTTTATATTTCATGTCAAAATTAGAAAAATCGCTGTCCGCACATCTCAATGCGACTATTTTAATCAGCCATATTTCCAAAACCTAAGTTTTTACGGTAACTTGGGTGGTATAGTACTAAAGTTCTGGACCTATTCTATCATCCTATGTGTACGTAATGTTGGCACACCTCCGTATTTATTATTATATTTCATGTCATACTTTGACAAATCGCTGTCCGTACATCTCAATGCGACTACTTTAATCAGCCATATTTCCAAAACCTAAGTTTTTACGGTAACTTGGGTGGTATAATACAGAAGTTCTGGTCCTATTCTATCACCCTATGTGTACGTCATGTTGGCACACCTCCGTATTTATTATTATATTTCATGTCATACTTAGACAAATCGTTGTCCGCACATCGCATAGCGACTAATTTAATCACCCATATTTCCAAAACCTAAGTTTTTAAGGTAACTTGGGTGGTATAGTACTAAAGTTCTGGACCTATTCTATCATCCTATGTGTACGTCATGTTGGCACACCTCCGTATTTTTTTTATATTTCGTGTCAAACTTCGACAAATCGTTGTCCGCACATCGCATAGCGACTAATTTAATCACCCATATTTCCAAAACCTAAGTTTTTACGGTAACTTGGGTGGTATAATACAGAAGTTCTGGTCCTATTCTATCACCCTATGTGTACGTCATATATCCACAATTCCGTATTTATTTTTATATTTCATGTCAAAATTAGAAAAATCGCTGTCCGCACATCTCAATGTGACTATTTTAATCAGCCATATTTCCAAAACCTAAGTTTTTACGGTAACTTGGGTGGTATAGTACTAAAGTTCTGGACCTATTCTATCATCCTATGTGTACGTAATGTTGGCACACCTCCGTATTTATTATTATATTTCATGTCATACTTAGACAAATCGTTGTCCGCACATCGCATAGCAACTAATTTAATCACCCATATTTCCAAAACCTAAGTTTTTAAGGTAACTTGCGTGGTAAAGTACTAAAGTTCTGGTCCTATTCTTTCATCCTACGTGTACGTAATGTTGGCACACCTCCGTATTTATTTTTATATTTCATGTCAAACTTAGACAAATCGTTGTCCGCACATCGCATAGCGACTAATTTAATCACCCATATTTCCAAAACCTAAGTTTTTACGGTAACTTGGGTGGTATAATACAGAAGTTCTGGTCCTATTCTATCACCCTATGTGTACGTAATGTATCCACAATTCCGTATTTATTTTTATATTTCATGTCAAACTTAGACAAATCGTTGTCCGCACATCGCATAGCGACTAATTTAATCACCCATATTTCCAAAACCTAAGTTTTTAAGGTAACTTGGGTGGTATAATACTAAATTTCAGGACCTATTCTATCATCCTATGTGTACGTCATGTTGGCACACTTCCGTATTTATTTTATTTTTCATGTCATACTTTGACAAATCGCTGTCCGCACATCTCAATGCGACTAATTTAATCAGCCATATTTCCAAAACCTAAGTTTTTACGGTAACTTGGGTGGTATAATACAGAAGTTCTGGTCCTATTCTATCACCCTATGTGTACGTCATGTTGGCACACCTCCGTATTTATTATTATATTTCATGTCATACTTAGACAAATCCTTGTCCGCACATCGCATAGCGACTAATTTAATCACCCATGTTTCCAAAACCTAAGTTTTTGAGGTAACTTGGGTGGTATAATACAGAAGTTCTGGTCCTATTCTATCACCCTATGTGTACGTCATGTATCCACAATTCCGTATTTATTTTTATATTTCATGACAAACTTAGACAAATCGTTGTCCGCACATCGCATAGCGACTAATTTAATCACCCATATTTCCAAAACCTAAGATTTTAAGGTAACTTGGGTGGTATGGTACATAAGTTCTGGTCCTATTCTATCACCCTATGTGTACGTCATGTATCCACAATTCCGTATTTAGTTTTATATTTCATGTCAAACTTAGACAAATCGTTGTCCGCACATCGCATAGCGACTAATTTAATCACCCATATTTCCAAAACCTAAGTTTTTACGGTAACTTGGGTGGTATAGTACTAAAGTTCTGGACCTGTTCTATCATCCTATGTGTACGTCATGTTGGCACACCTCCGTATTTTTTTTATATTTCGTGTCAAACTTCGACAAATCGTTGTCCGCACATCGCATAGCGACTAATTTAATCACCCATATTTCCAAAACCTAAGTTTTTACGGTAACTTGGGTGGTATAATACAGAAGTTCTGGTCCTATTCTATCACCCTATGTGTACGTCATGTATCCACAATTCCGTATTTATTTTTATATTTCATGTCAAACTTAGGTGGATCACTGTCCACACATCCAAAGCGACTAATTTAATCACCCATATTTCCAAAACCTAAGTTTTTAAGGTAACTTGGGTGGTATAATACTAAATTTCAGGACCTATTCTATCATCCTATGTGTACGTCATGTTGGCACACTTCCGTATTTATTTTATTTTTCATTCATATTTTGACAAATCGCTGTCCGCACATCTCAATGCGACTACTTTAATCAGCCATATTTCCAAAACCTAAGTTTTTACGGTAACTTGGGTGGTATAATACAGAAGTTCTGGTCCTATTCTATCACCCTACGTGTACGTAATGTTGGCACACCTCCGTATTTATTGTTATATTTCATGTCATACTTAGACAAATCGTTGTCCGCACATCGCATAGCGACTAATTTAATCACCCATATTTCCAAAACCTAAGTTTTTACGGTAACTTGGGTGGTATAATACAGAAGGTCTGGTCCTATTCTATCACCCTACGTGTACGTCATGTATCCACAATTTCGTATTTGGACCTAAGTTTTTACGGTAACTTGGGTGGTATAATACAGAAGTTCTGTTAAATTAGTCGCTATGCGATGTGCGGACAACGATTTGTCTAAGTTTGACATGAAATATAAAAAAAATACGGAGGTGTGCCAACATGACGTACACATAGGATGATAGAATAGGTCCAGAACTTTAGTACTATACCACCCAAGTTACCTTAAAAACTTAGGTTTTGGAAATATGGGTGATTAAATTAGTCGCTATGCGATGTGCGGACAACGATTTGTCTAAGTATGACATGAAATATAATAATAAATACGGAGGTGTGCCAACATTACGTACACGTAGGGTGATAGAATAGGACCAGAACTTCTGTATTATACCACCCAAGTTACCTTAAAAACTTAGGTTTTGGAAATATGGCTGATTAAAGTAGTCGCATTGAGATTTGCGGACAGAGATTTGTCGAAGTTTGACACGAAATATAAAATAAATACGGAAGTGTGCCAACATTACGTACACGTAGGGTGATAGAATAGGACCAGAACTTCTGTATTATACCACCCAAGTTACCGTAAAAACTTAGGTTTTGGAAATATGGCTGATTAAAGTAGTCGCTATGCGATGTGCGGACCACGATTTGTCTAGGTTTAACATGAAATATAAAAATAAATACTGAATTGTGGATACATGACGTACACGTAGGATGAAAGAATAGGACCAGAACTTTAGTACTATACCACCCAAGTTACCTTAAAAACTTAGGTTTTGGAAATATGGGTGATTAAATTAGTCGCTATGCGATGTGCGGACAACGATTTGTCTAAGTATGACATGAAATATAATAATAAATACGGAGGTGTGCCAACATTACGTACACGTAGGGTGATATAATAGGACCAGAACTTCTGTATTATACCACCCAAGTTACCGTAAAAACTTAGGTTTTGGAAATATGGCTGATTAAAGTAGTCGCATTGAGATGTGCGGACAGAGATTTGTCGAAGTTTGACACGAAATATAAAAAAAATACGGATTTTGGATACATGACGTACACATTGGGTGATAGAATAGGATTAAAACTATATTATTATACCACTCAGGTTACCGTCAAAACTTAGGTTTTGGAAATACGGGTGATTAAAATAGTCGCTTTGGATGTGTGGACAGCGATCCACCTAAGTTTGACATAAAATATAAAATAAATACGGAAGTGTGTCAGCATGACGTACACGTAGGATGAAAGAATAGGACCAGAACTTTAGTACTATACCACCCAAGTTACCTTAAAAACTTAGGTTTTGGAAATATGGCTGATTAAAGTAGTCGCATTGAGATGTGCGGACAGAGATTTGTCAAAGTATGACATGAAAAATAAAATAAATACGGAAGTGTGCCAACATGACGTACACATAGGATGATAGAATAGGTCCTGAAATTTAGTATTATACCACCCAAGTTACCTTAAAAACTTAGGTTTTGGAAATATGGCTGATTAAAGTAGTCGCATAGAGATGTGCGGACAGCGATTTGTCAAAGTATGACATAAAAAATATAATAAATACGGAAGTGTGCCAACATGACGTACACATAGGATGATAGAATAGGTCCTGAAATTTAGTATTATACCACCCAAGTTACCGTAAAATCTTAGGTTTTGGAAATATGGGTGATTAAATTAGTCGCTATGCGATGTGCGGACAACGATTTGTCTAAGTTTGACATGAAATATAAAAATAAATACGGAATTGTGGATACATGACGTACACATAGGGTGATAGAATAGGACCAGAACTTCTGTATTATACCACCCAAGTTACCGTAAAAACTTAGGTTTTGGAAATATGGGTGATTAAATTAGTCGCTATGCGATGTGCGGACAACGATTTGTCTAAGTATGACATGAAATATAATAATAAATACGGAGGTGTGCCAACATTACGTACACGTAGGGTGATAGAATAGGACCAGAACTTCTGTATTATACCACCCAAGTTACCGTAAAAACTTAGGTTTTGGAAATATGGCTGATTAAAGTAGTCGCATTAAGATGTGCGGACAGAGATTTGTCGAAGTTTGACACGAAATATAAAAAAATACGGAGGTGTGCCAACATGACTTACACATAGGATGATAGAATAGGTCCAGAACTTTAGTACTATACCACCCAAGTTAAATTAAAAACTTAGGTTTTGGAAATACGGGTGATTAAAATAGTCGCTTTGGATGTGTGGACAGTGATCCACCTAAGTTTGACATGAAATATAAAATAAATACGCGAGTGTGCCAACAAGACGTACACATAGGGTGATAGAATAGGACCAGAACTTCTGTATTATACCATCCAAGTTACCGTAAAAACTTGGGTTTTGGAAATATGGCTGATTAAAGTAGTCGCTCTGCGATGGGCGGACACCGATTTGTCTAAGTTTGACAAGAAATATAAAATTAATACGGAAGTGTTCCAACATGACGTACACATAGTATGATAGAATAGGTCCAGAACTTTAGTACTATACCACCCAAGTTACCTTATAAACTTAGGTTTTGGAAATATGGGTGATTAAATTAGTCGCTATGCGATGTGCGGACAACGATTTGTCTAAGTTTGACATGAAATATAAAATAAATACGGAATTTTGGATACATGACGTACACGTAGGGTGATAGAATAGGACCAGAACTTCTGTATTATACCACCCAAGTTACCGTAAAAACTTAGGTTTTGGAAATATGGCTGATTAAAGTAGTCGCATTGAGATGTGCGGACAACGATTTGTCTAAGTTTGACATGAAATATAAAAATAAATACGGAATTTTGGATACATGACGTACACATTGGGTGATAGAATAGGATTAGAACTATATTGTTATACCACTCAGGTTACCGTCAAAACTTAGGTTTTGGAAATATGGGTGATTAAATTAGTCGCTATGCGATGTGCGGACAAATATTTGTCTAAGTATGACATGAAATATAATAATAAATACGGAGGTGTGCCAACATTACGTACACGTAGGGTGATAGAATAGGACCAGAACTTCTGTATTATACCACCCAAGTTACCGTAAAAACTTAGGTTTTGGAAATATGGCTGATTAAAGTAGTCGCATTGAGATGTGCGGACAGAGATTTGTCGAAGTTTGACACGAAATATAAAAAAAATACGGAGGTGTGCCAACATGACGTACACATAGGATGATAGAATAGGTCCAGAACTTTAGTACTATACCACCCAAGTTAAATTAAAAACTTAGGTTTTGGAAATACGGGTGATTAAAATAGTCGCTTTGGATGTGTGGACAGTGATCCACCTAAGTTTGACATGAAATATAAAATAAATACGCGAGTGTGCCAACAAGACGTACACATAGGGTGATAGAATAGGACCAGAACATCTGTATTATACCATCCAAGTTACCGTAAAAACTTGGGTTTTGGAAATATGGCTGATTAAGGTAGTCGCTTTGCGATGGGCGGACAGCGATTTGTCTAAGTTTGACATGAAATATAAAATAAATACGGAAGTGTTCCAACATGTCGTACACATAGGGTGATAGAATAGGACCAGAACTTCTGTATTATACCACCCAAGTTACCGTAAAAACTTAGGTTTTGGAAATATGGCTGATTAAAGTAGTCGCATTGAGATGTGCGGACAGCGATTTGTCAAAGTATGACATGAAAAATAAAATAAATACGGAAGTGTGCCAACATGACGTACACATAGGATGATAGAATAGGTCCTGAAATTTAGTATTATACCACCCAAGTTACCTTAAAAACTTAGGTTTTGGAAATATGGGTGATTAAATTAGTCACTATGCGATGTGCGGACAACGATTTGTCTAAGTTTGACATGAAATATAAAAAAATACGGAGGTGTGCCAACATGACGAACACAGAGGATGATAGAATAGGTCCAGAACTTTAGTACTATACCACCCAAGTTACCTTAAAAACTTAGGTTTTGGAAATATGGGTGATTAAATTAGTCGCTATGCGATGTGCGGACAACGATTTGTCTAAGTATGACATGAAATATAATAATAAATACGGAGGTGTGCCAACATTACGTACACGTAGGGTGATAGAATAGGACCAGAACTTCTGTATTATACCACCCAAGTTACCTTAAAAACTTAGGTTTTGGAAATATGGTTGATTAAAGTAGTCGCATTGAGATGTGCGGACAGAGATTTGTCGAAGTTTGACACAAAATATAAAATAAATACGGAAGTGTGCCAACATTACGTACACGTAGGGTGATAGAATAGGACCAGAACTTCTGTATTATACCACCCAAGTTACCGTAAAAACTTAGGTTTTGGAAATATGGCTGATTAAAGTAGTCGCATTGAGATGTGCGGACAGAGATTTGTCGAAGTTTGACACGAAATATAAAAAAAATACGGAGGTGTGCCAACATGACGTACACATAGGATGATAGAATAGGTCCTGAAATTTAGTATTATACCACCCAAGATACCTTAAAAACTTAGGTTTTGGAAATATGGGTGATTAAATTAGTCGCTAAGCGATGTGCGGACAACGATTTGTCTAGGTTTAACATGAAATTTAAAAATAAATACTGAATTGTGAATACATGACGTACACGTAGGATGAAAGAATAGGACCAGAACTTTAGTACTATACCTCCCAAGTTACCTTAAAAACTTAGGTTTTGGAAATATGGATGATTAAATTAGTCGCTATGCGATGTGCGGACAACGATTTGTCTAAGTATGACATGAAATATAATAATAAATACGGAGGTGTGCCAACATTACGTACACGTAGGGTGATAGAATAGGACCAGAACTTCTGTATTATACCACCCAAGTTACCGTAAAAACTTAGGTTTTGGAAATATGGCTGATTAAAGTAGTCGCATTGAGATGTGCGGACAGAGATTTGTCAAAGTATGACATGAAAAATAAAATAAATACGGAAGTGTGCCAACATGACGTACACATAGGATGATAGAATAGGTCCTGAAATTTAGTATTATACCACCCAAGTTACCTTAAAAACTTAGGTTTTGGAAATATGGCTGATTAAAGTAGTCGCATTGAGATGTGCGGACAGCGATTTGTCAAAGTATGACATGAAAAATAAAATAAATACTGAAGTGTGCCAACATGACGTACACATAGGATGATAGAATAGGTCCTGAAATTTAGTATTATACCACCCAAGTTACCTTAAAAACTTAGGTTTTGGAAATATGGGTGATTAAATTAGTCGCTATGCGATGTGCGGACAACGATTTGTCTAAGTTTGACATGAAATATAAAAATAAATACGGAATTGTGGATACATGACGTACACATAGGGTGATAGAATAGGACCAGAACTTCTGTATTATACCATCCAAGTTACCGTAAAAACTTGGGTTTTGGAAATATGGCTGATTAAAGTAGTCGCTTTGCGATGGGCGGACAGCGATTTGTCTAAGTTTGACATGAAATATAAAATAAATACGGAAGTGTTCCAACATGACGTACACATAGTATGATAGAATAGGTCCAGAACTTTAGTACTATACCACCCAAGTTACCTTATAAACTTAGGTTTTGGAAATATGGGTGATTAAAGTAGTCGCATTGAGATGTGCGGACAGAGATTTGTCGAAGTTTGACACGAAATATAAAAAAAATACGGAGGTGTGCCAACATGACGTACACATAGGATGATAGAATAGGTCCAGAACTTTAGTACTATACCACCCAAGTTAAATTAAAAACTTAGGTTTTGGAAATACGGGTGATTAAAATAGTCGCTTTGGATGTGTGGACAGTGATCCACCTAAGTTTGACATGAAATATAAAATAAATACGCGAGTGTGCCAACAAGACGTACACATAGGGTGATAGAATAGGACCAGAACATCTGTATTATACCATCCAAGTTACCGTAAAAACTTGGGTTTTGGAAATATGGCTGATTAAGGTAGTCGCTTTGCGATGGGCGGACAGCGATTTGTCTAAGTTTGACATGAAATATAAAATAAATACGGAAGTGTTCCAACATGACGTACACATAGGGTGATAGAATAGGACCAGAACTTCTGTATTATACCACCCAAGTTACCGTAAAAACTTAGGTTTTGGAAATTTGGCTGATTAAAGTAGTCGCATTGAGATGTGCGGACAGCGATTTGTCAAAGTATGACATGAAAAATAAAATAAATACGGAACTGTGCCAACATGACGTACACATAGGATGATAGAATAGGTCCTGAAATTTAGTATTATACCACCCAAGTTACCTTAAAAACTTAGGTTTTGGAAATATGGGTGATTAAATTAGTCACTATGCGATGTGCGGACAACGATTTGTCTAAGTTTGACATGAAATATAAAAAAAATACGGAGGTGTGCCAACATGACGAACACAGAGGATGATAGAATAGGTCCAGAACTTTAGTACTATACCACCCAAGTTACCTTAAAAACTTAGGTTTTGGAAATATGGGTGATTAAATTAGTCGCTATGCGATGTGCGGACAACGATTTGTCTAAGTATGACATGAAATATAATAATAAATACGGAGGTGTGCCAACATTACGTACACGTAGGGTGATAGAATAGGACCAGAACTTCTGTATTATACCACCCAAGTTACCTTAAAAACTTAGGTTTTGGAAATATGGTTGATTAAAGTAGTCGCATTGAGATGTGCGGACAGAGATTTGTCGAAGTTTGACACGAAATATAAAATAAATACGGAAGTGTGCCAACATTACGTACACGTAGGGTGATAGAATAGGACCAGAACTTCTGTATTATACCACCCAAGTTACCGTAAAAACTTAGGTTTTGGAAATATGGCTGATTAAAGTAGTCGCATTGAGATGTGCGGACAGAGATTTGTCGAAGTTTGACACGAAATATAAAAAAAATACGGAGGTGTGCCAACATGACGTACACATAGGATGATAGAATAGGTCCTGAAATTTAGTATTATACCACCCAAGTTACCTTAAAAACTTAGGTTTTGGAAATATGGGTGATTAAATTAGTCGCTAAGCGATGTGCGGACAACGATTTGTCTAGGTTTAACATGAAATATAAAAATAAATACTGAATTGTGGATACATGACGTACACGTAGGATGAAAGAATAGGACCAGAACTTTAGTACTATACCTCCCAAGTTACCTTAAAAACTTAGGTTTTGGAAATATGGATGATTAAATTAGTCGCTATGCGATGTGCGGACAACGATTTGTCTAAGTATGACATGAAATATAATAATAAATACGGAGGTGTGCCAACATTACGTACACGTAGGGAGATAGAATAGGACCAGAACTTCTGTATTATACCACCCAAGTTACCTTAAAAACTTAGGTTTTGGAAATATGGCTGATTAAAGTAGTCGCATTGAGATGTGCGGACAGCGATTTGTCAAAGTATGACATGAAAAATAAAATAAATACTGAAGTGTGCCAACATGACGTACACATAGGATGATAGAATAGGTCCTGAAATTTAGTATTATACCACCCAAGTTACCTTAAAAACTTAGGTTTTGGAAATATGGGTGATTAAATTAGTCGCTATGCGATGTGCGGACAACGATTTGTCTAAGTTTGACATGAAATATAAAAATAAATACGGAATTGTGGATACATGACGTACACATAGGGTGATAGAATAGGACCAGAACTTCTGTATTATACCATCCAAGTTACCGTAAAAACTTGGGTTTTGGAAATATGGCTGATTAAAGTAGTTGCTTTGCGATGGGCGGACAGCAATTTGTCTAAGTTTGACATGAAATATAAAATAAATACGGAAGTGTTCCAACATGACGTACACATAGTATGATAGAATAGGTCCAGAACTTTAGTACTATACCTTTCAAGTTACCTTATAAACTTAGGTTTTGGAAATATGGGTGATTAAATTAGTCGCTATGCGATGTGCGGACAACGATTTGTCTAGGTTTGACATGAAATATAAAATAAATACGGAATTTTGGATACATGACGTACACGTAGGGTGATAGAATAGGACCAGAACTTCTGTATTATACCACTCAAGTTACCGTAAAAACTTAGGTTTTGGAAATATGGCTGATTTAAGTAGTCGCATTGAGATGTGCGGACAACGATTTGTCTAAGTTTGACATGAAATATAAAAATAAATACGGAATTTTGGATACATGACGTACACATTGGGTGATAGAATAGGATTAGAACTATATTGTTATACCACTCAGGTTACCGTCAAAACTTAGGTTTTGGAAATATTGGTGATTAAATTAGTCGCTATGCGATGTGCGGACAACGATTTGTCTAAGTATGACATGAAATATAATAATTAATACGGAGGTGTGCCAACATTACGTACACGTAGGGTGATAGAATAGGCCCAGAACTTCTGTATTATACCACCCAAGTTACCGTAAAAACTTAGGTTTTGGAAATATGGCTGATTAAAGTAGTCGCATTGAGATGTGCGGACAGCGATTTGTCAAAGTATGACATGAAAAATAAAATAAATACGGAAGTGTGCCAACATGACGTACACATAGGATGATAGAATAGGTCCTGAAATTTAGTATTATACCACCCACGTTACCTTAAAAACTTAGGTTTTGGAAATATGGGTGATTAAATTAGTCGCTATGCGATGTGCGGACAACGATTTGTCAAAGTTTGACATGAAATATAAAAATAAATACGGAATTGTGGATACATGACGTACACATAGGGTGATAGAATAGGACCAGAACTTCTGTATTATACCACCCAAGTTACCGTAAAAACTTAGGTTTTGAAAATATGGGTGATTAAATTAGTCGCTATGCGATGTGCGGACAACGATTTGTCTACGTTTGACATGAAATATAAAAAAATACGGAATTTTGGATACATGACGTACACATTGGGTGATAGAATAGGATTAGAACTATATTATTGTACCACTCAGGTTACCGTCAAAACTTAGGTTTTGGAAATACGGGTGATTAAAATAGTCGCTTTGGATGTGTGGACAGCGATCCACCTAAGTTTGACATAAAATATAAAATAAATACGGCAGTGTGTCAGCATGACGTACACGTAGGATGAAAGAATAGGACCAGAAATTTAGTACTATACCACCCAAGTTACCTTAAAAACCTAGGTTTTGGAAATACGGGTGATTAAAATAGTCGCATTGAGATGTGCGGACAGCGATTTGTCAAAGTATGACATGAAATATAAAAATAAATTTGAAATTGTGGATACATGACATCCACATAGGCTGATAAAATAGGACCAGAAATTTAGTATTATACCACCAAAGTTACCTTAAAAACTTAGGTTTTGGAAATATGGGTGATTAAATTAGTCGCTATGCTATGTGCGGACAACGATTTGTCTAAGTATGACATGAAATATAATAATAAATACGGAGGTGTGCCAACATTACGTACACGTAGGGTGATAGAATAGGACCAGAACTTCTGTCTTATACCACCCAGGTTACCGTAAAAACTTAGGTTTTGGAAATATGGCTGATTAAAGTAGTCGCATTGAGATGTGCGGACAGAGATTTGTCGAAGTTTGACACGAAATATAAAAAAAATACGGAGGTGTGCCAACACGACGTACACATAGGATGATAGAATAGGTCCTGAAATTTAGTATTATACCACCCAAGTTACCTTAAAAACCTAGGTTTTGGAAATATGGGTGATTAAATTAGTCGCTATGCGATGTGCGGACAACGATTTGTCTAAGTTTGACATGAAATATAAAAATAAATACGGAATTGTGGATACATGACTTACACGTAGGGTGATAGAATAGGACCAGAACTTCTGTATTATACCACCCAAGTTACCGTAAAAACTTAGGTTTTGGAAATATGGCTGTTTAAAGTAGTCGCATTGAGATGTGCGGACAGCGATTTGTCAAAGTATGACAAGAAAAATAAAATAAATACGGAAGTGTGCCAACATGACGTACACATAGGATGATAGAATAGGTCCTGAAATTTAGTATTATACCACCCAAGTTACCTTAAAAACTTAGGTTTTGGAAATATGGCTGATTAAAGTAGTCGCATTGAGATGTGCGGACAGCGATTTGTCTAAGTTTGACATGAAATATAAAAATAAATACGGAATTGTGGATACATGACGTAAACATAGGGTGATAGAATAGGACCAGAACTTCTGTATTATACCACCCAAGTTGACGTAAAAACTTAGGTTTTGGAAATATGGCTGATTAAATTAGTCGCTATGCGATGTGCGGACAACGATTTGTCTAAGTTTGACATGAAATATAAAAATAAATACGGAATTGTGGATACATGACATACACATAGGATGAAAGAATAGGACCAGAACTTTAGTACTATACCACCCAAGTTACCTTAAAAACTTAGGTTTTGGAAATATGGGTGATTAAAGTAGTCGCATTGAGATGTGCGGACAGCGATTTGTCAAATTATGACATGAAAAATAAAATAAATACGGAAGTGTGCCAACATGACGTACACATAGGATGATTGAATAGGTCCCGAAATTTAGTATTATACCACCCAAGTTACCTTAAAAACTTAGGTTTTGGAAATATGGGTGATTAAATTAGTCGCTATGCGATGTGCGGACAACGATTTGTCTAAGTTTGACATGAAATATAAAAATAAATACGGAATTGTGGATACATGACGTACACATAGGGGTACACGTAGGGTGATAGAATAGGACCAGAACTTCTGTATTATACCACCCAAGTTACCGTAAAAACTTAGGTTTTGGAAATATGGCTGATTAAAGTAGTCGCATTGAGATGTGCGGACAGCGATTTGTCAAAGTATGACATGAAAAATTAAATAAATACGGAAGTGTGCCAACATGACATACACATAGGATGAAAGAATAGGACCAGAACTTTAGTACTATACCACCCAAGTTACCTTAAAAACTTAGGTTTTGGAAATATGGGTGATTAAAGTAGTCGCATAGAGATGTGCGGACAGCGATTTGTCAAAGTATGACATGAAAAATAAAATAAATACGGAAGTGTGCCAACATGACGTACACATAGGATGATAGAATAGGTCCTGAAATTTAGTATTATACCACCCAAGTTACCTTAAAAACTTAGGTTTTGGAAATATGGCTAGTTAAATTAGTCGCATTGAGATGTGCGGACAGCGATTTGTCTATGTTTGACATGAAATATAAAAATAAATACGGAATTGTGGATACATGACGTACACATAGTGTGATAGAATAGGACCAGAACTTCTGCATTATACCACCCAATTTACCGTAAAAACTTAGGTTTTGGAAATATGGGTGATTAAATTAGTCGCTATGCGATGTGCGGACAACGACTTGTCGAAGTTTGACACGAAAAATAAACAAAATACGGAATTGTGCCAACATGACGTACACATAGGATGATAGAATAGGTCCAGAACTTTAGTACTATACCACCCAAGTTACCGTAAAAACTTAGGTTTTGGAAATATGGCTGATTAAAGTAGTCGCATTGAGATGTGCGGACAGCGATTTGTCTAAGTTTGACATGAAATATAAAAATAAATACGGAATTGTGGATACATGACGTACACATAGGGTGATAGAATAGGACCAGAACTTCTGTATTATACCACCCAAGTTACCGTAAAAACTTAGGTTTTGGAAATATGGGTGATTAAATTAGTCGCTATGCGATGTGCAGACAACGATTTGTCAAAGTATGACATGAAAAATAAAATAAATACGGAAGTGTGCCAACATGACGTACACATAGGATGAAAGAATAGGACCAGAACTTTAGTACTATACCACCCAAGTTACCTTAAAAACTTAGGTTTTGGAAATATGGGTGATTAAAGTAGTCGCATTGAGATGTGCGGACAGCGATTTGTCAAAGATAGACATGAAAAATAAAATAAATACGGAAGTGTTCCAACATGACGTACACATAGTATGATAGAATAGGTCCTGAAATTTAGTATTATACCACCCAAGTTACCTTAAAAACTTAGGTTTTGGAAATATGGGTGATTAAATTAGTCGCATTGAGATGTGCGGACAGAGATTTGTCGAAGTTTGACACGAAATATAAAAATAAATACGGAATTGTGGATACATGACGTACACGTAGGGTGATAGAATAGGACCAGAACTTCTGTATTATACCACCCAAGTTACCGTAAAAACTTATGTTTTGGAAATATGGCTGATTAAAGTATTCGCATTGAGATGTGCGGACAGCGATTTGTCAAAGTATGACATGAAAAAAAAAATAAATACGGAAGTGTGCCAACATGACGTACACATAGGATGATAGAATAGGTCCTGAAATTTAGTATTATACCACCCAAGTTACCTTAAAAACTTAGGTTTTGGAAATATGGGTGGTTAAATTAGTCGCTATGCGATGTGCGGACAACGATTTGTCTAAGTTTGACATGAAATATAAAAATAAATACGGAATTGTGGATACATGACGTACACATAGGGTGATAGAATAGGACCAGAACTTCTGTATTATACCACCCAAGTTACCGTAAAAACTTGGGTTTTGGAAATATGGCTGATTAAAGTAGTCGCTTTGCGATGGGCGGACAGCGATTTGTCTAAGTTTGACATGAAATATAAAATAAATACGGAAGTGTTCCAACATGACGTACACATAGTATGATAGAATAGGTCCAGAACTTTAGTTCTATACCACCCAAGTTTCCTTAAAAACTTAGGTTTTGGAAATATGGAATCGCTGTCCGCACATCTCAATGCGACTACTTTAATCAGCCATATTTCCATAACCTAAGTTTTTACGGTAACTTGGGTTGTATAGTACTAAAGTTCTGGACCTATTCTATCATCCTATGTGTACGTTATGTTGGCACACCTCCGTATTTTTTTTTATTTCGTGTCAAACTTCGACAAATCTCTGTCCGCACATCTCAATGCGACTACTTTAATCACCCATATTTCCAAAACCTAAGTTTTTACGGTAACTTGGGTGGTATAATACAGAAGTTCTGGTCCTATTCTATCACCCTACGTGTACGTAATGTTGGCACACCTCTGTATTTATTATTATATTTCATGTCATACTTAGACAAATCGTTGTCCGCACATCGCATAGCGACTAATTTAATCACCCATATTTCCAAAACCTAAGTTTTTAAGGTAACTTGGGTGGTATAGTACTAAAGTTCTGGTCCTATTCTTTCATCCTACGTGTACGTCATGCTGACACACTGCCGTATTTATTTTATATTTTATGTCAAATTTCGACAAATCTATGTCCGCACATCTCAATGCGACTACTTTAATCAGCCATATTTCCAAAACCTAAGTTTTTACGGTAACTTGGGTGGTATAATACAGAAGTTCTGGTCCTATTCTATCACCCTACGTGTACGTAATGTTGGCACACCTCCGTATTTATTATTATATTTCATGTCATACTTAGACAAATCGTTGTCCGCACATCGCATAGCGACTAATTTAATCACCCATATTTCCAAAACCTAAGTTTTTACGGTAACTTGGGTGGTATGATACAGAAGTTCTGGTCCTATTCTTTCATCCTACGTGTACGTCATGCTGACACACTGCCGTATTTATTTTATATTTTATGTCAAACTTCGACAAATCTCTGTCCGCACATCTCAATGCGACTATTTTAATCAGCCATATTTCCAAAACCTAAGTTTTTACGGTAACTTAGGTGGTATAATACAGAAGTTCTGGTCCTATTCTATCACCCTATGTGTACGTCATGTATCCACAATTCCGTATTTATTTTTATTTTTCATGTCAAACTTAGACAAATCGTTGTCCGCACATCGCATAGCGACTAATTTAATCACCCATATTTCCAAAACCTAAGTTTTTAAGGTAACTTGGGTGGTATAATACTATATTTCTGGTCTTATTTTATCACCCTATGTGAACGTCATGTATCCACAATTCCGTATTTATTTTTATATTTCATGTCATACTTAGACAAATCGTTGTCCGCACATCGCATAGCGACTAATTTAATCACCCATATATCCAAAACCTAAGTTTTTTAAGGTAACTTGGGTGGTATAATACAGAAGTTCTGTTAAATTAGTCGCTATGCGATGTGCGGACAACGATTTGTCTAAGTTTGACATGAAATATAAAAAAAATACGGAGGTGTGCCAACATGACGTACACATAGGATGATAGAATAGGTCCAGAACTTTAGTACTATACCACCCAAGTTAAATTAAAAACTTAGGTTTTCGAAATACGGGTGATTAAAATAGTCGCTTTGGATGTGTGGACAGTGATCCACCTAAGTTTGACATGAAATATAAAATAAATACGCGAGTGTGCCAACAAGACGTACACATAGGGTGATAGAATAGGACCAGAACTTCTGTATTATACCATCCAAGTTACCGTAAAAACTTGGGTTTTGGAAATATGGCTGATTAAAGTAGTCGCTTTGCGATGGGCGGACAGCGATTTGTCTAAGTTTGACATGAAATATAAAATAAATACGGAAGTGTTCCAACATGACGTACACATAGTATGATAGAATAGGTCCAGAACTTTAGTACTATACCACCCAAGTTACCTTATAAACTTAGGTTTTGGAAATATGGGTGATTAAAGTAGTCGCATTGAGATGTGCGGACAGAGATTTGTCGAAGTTTGACACGAAATATAAAAAAAATACGGAGGTGTGCCAACATGACGTACACATAGGATGATAGAATAGGTCCAGAACTTTAGTACTATACCACCCAAGTTAAATTAAAAACTTAGGTTTTGGAAATACGGGTGATTAAAATAGTCGCTTTGGATGTGTGGACAGTGATCCACCTAAGTTTGACATGAAATATAAAATAAATACGCGAGTGTGCCAACAAGACGTACACATAGGGTGATAGAATAGGACCAGAACATCTGTATTATACCATCCAAGTTACCGTAAAAACTTGGGTTTTGGAAATATGGCTGATTAAGGTAGTCGCTTTGCGATGGGCGGACAGCGATTTGTCTAAGTTTGACATGAAATATAAAATAAATACGGAAGTGTTCCAACATGACGTACACATAGGGTGATAGAATAGGACCAGAACTTCTGTATTATACCACCCAAGTTACCGTAAAAACTTAGGTTTTGGAAATTTGGCTGATTAAAGTAGTCGCATTGAGATGTGCGGACAGCGATTTGTCAAAGTATGACATGAAAAATAAAATAAATACGGAACTGTGCCAACATGACGTACACATAGGATGATAGAATAGGTCCTGAAATTTAGTATTATACCACCCAAGTTACCTTAAAAACATAGGTTTTGGAAATATGGGTGATTAAATTAGTCACTATGCGATGTGCGGACAACGATTTGTCTAAGTTTGACATGAAATATAAAAAAAATACGGAGGTGTGCCAACATGACGAACACAGAGGATGATAGAATAGGTCCAGAACTTTAGTACTATACCACCCAAGTTACCTTAAAAACTTAGGTTTTGGAAATATGGGTGATTAAATTAGTCGCTATGCGATGTGCGGACAACGATTTGTCTAAGTATGACATGAAATATAATAATAAATACGGAGGTGTGCCAACATTACGTACACGTAGGGTGATAGAATAGGACCAGAACTTCTGTATTATACCACCCAAGTTACCTTAAAAACTTAGGTTTTGGAAATATGGTTGATTAAAGTAGTCGCATTGAGATGTGCGGACAGAGATTTGTCGAAGTTTGACACGAAATATAAAATAAATACGGAAGTGTGCCAACATTACGTACACGTAGGGTGATAGAATAGGACCAGAACTTCTGTATTATACCACCCAAGTTACCGTAAAAACTTAGGTTTTGGAAATATGGCTGATTAAAGTAGTCGCATTGAGATGTGCGGACAGAGATTTGTCGAAGTTTGACACGAAATATAAAAAAAATACGGAGGTGTGCCAACATGACGTACACATAGGATGATAGAATAGGTCCTGAAATTTAGTATTATACCACCCAAGTTACCTTAAAAACTTAGGTTTTGGAAATATGGGTGATTAAATTAGTCGCTAAGCGATGTGCGGACAACGATTTGTCTAGGTTTAACATGAAATATAAAAATAAATACGGAATTGTGGATACATGACGTACACATAGGGTGATAGAATAGGACCAGAACTTCTGTATTATACCATCCAAGTTACCGTAAAAACTTGGGTTTTGGAAATATGGCTGATTAAAGTAGTCGCTTTGCGATGGGCGGACAGCGATTTGTCTAAGTTTGACATGAAATATAAAATAAATACGGAAGTGTTCCAACATGACGTACACATAGTATGATAGAATAGGTCCAGAACTTTAGTACTATACCTTTCAAGTTACCTTATAAACTTAGGTTTTGGAAATATGGGTGATTAAATTAGTCGCTATGCGATGTGCGGACAACGATTTGTCTAGGTTTGACATGAAATATAAAATAAATACGGAATTTTGGATACATGACGTACACGTAGGGTGATAGAATAGGACCAGAACTTCTGTATTATACCACTCAAGTTACCGTAAAAACTTAGGTTTTGGAAATATGGCTGATTTAAGTAGTCGCATTGAGATGTGCGGACAACGATTTGTCTAAGTTTGACATGAAATATAAAAATAAATACGGAATTTTGGATACATGACGTACACATTGGGTGATAGAATAGGATTAGAACTATATTGTTATACCACTCAGGTTACCGTCAAAACTTAGGTTTTGGAAATATTGGTGATTAAATTAGTCGCTATGCGATGTGCGGACAACGATTTGTCTAAGTATGACATGAAATATAATAATTAATACGGAGGTGTGCCAACATTACGTACACGTAGGGTGATAGAATAGGCCCAGAACTTCTGTATTATACCACCCAAGTTACCGTAAAAACTTAGGTTTTGGAAATATGGCTGATTAAAGTAGTCGCATTGAGATGTGCGGACAGCGATTTGTCAAAGTATGACATGAAAAATAAAATAAATACGGAAGTGTGCCAACATGACGTACACATAGGATGATAGAATAGGTCCTGAAATTTAGTATTATACCACCCAAGTTACCTTAAAAACTTAGGTTTTGGAAATATGGGTGATTAAATTAGTCGCTATGCGATGTGCGGACAACGATTTGTCAAAGTTTGACATGAAATATAAAAATAAATACGGAATTGTGGATACATGACGTACACATAGGGTGATAGAATAGGACCAGAACTTCTGTATTATACCACCCAAGTTACCGTAAAAACTTAGGTTTTGAAAATATGGGTGATTAAATTAGTCGCTATGCGATGTGCGGACAACGATTTGTCTACGTTTGACATGAAATATAAAAAAATACGGAATTTTGGATACATGACGTAAACATTGGGTGATAGAATAGGATTAGAACTATATTATTGTACCACTCAGGTTACCGTCAAAACTTAGGTTTTGGAAATACGGGTGATTAAAATAGTCGCTTTGGATGTGTGGACAGCGATCCACCTAAGTTTGACATAAAATATAAAATAAATACGGCAGTGTGTCAGCATGACGTACACGTAGGATGAAAGAATAGGACCAGAAATTTAGTACTATACCACCCAAGTTACCTTAAAAACCTAGGTTTTGGAAATACGGGTGATTAAAATAGTCGCATTGAGATGTGCGGACAGCGATTTGTCAAAGTATGACATGAAATATAAAAATAAATTTGAAATTGTGGATACATGACATCCACATAGGGTGATAAAATAGGACCAGAAATTTAGTATTATACCACCAAAGTTACCTTAAAAACTTAGGTTTTGGAAATATGGGTGATTAAATTAGTCGCTATGCTATGTGCGGACAACGATTTGTCTAAGTATGACATGAAATATAATAATAAATACGGAGGTGTGCCAACATTACGTACACGTAGGGTGATAGAATAGGACCAGAACTTCTGTCTTATACCACCCAAGTTACCGTAAAAACTTAGGTTTTGGAAATATGGCTGATTAAAGTAGTCGCATTGAGATGTGCGGACAGAGATTTGTCGAAGTTTGACACGAAATATAAAAAAAATACGGAGGTGTGCCAACACGACGTACACATAGGATGATAGAATAGGTCCTGAAATTTAGTATTATACCACCCAAGTTACCTTAAAAACCTAGGTTTTGGAAATATGGGTGATTAAATTAGTCGCTATGCGATGTGCGGACAACGATTTGTCTAAGTTTGACATGAAATATAAAAATAAATACGGAATTGTGGATACATGACGTACACGTAGGGTGATAGAATAGGACCAGAACTTCTGTATTATACCACCCAAGTTACCGTAAAAACTTAGGTTTTGGAAATATGGCTGTTTAAAGTAGTCGCATTGAGATGTGCGGACAGCGATTTGTCAAAGTATGACAAGAAAAATAAAATAAATACGGAAGTGTGCCAACATGACGTACACATAGGATGATAGAATAGGTCCTGAAATTTAGTATTATACCACCCAAGTTACCTTAAAAACTTAGGTTTTGGAAATATGGCTGATTAAAGTAGTCGCATTGAGATGTGCGGACAGCGATTTGTCTAAGTTTGACATGAAATATAAAAATAAATACGGAATTGTGGATACATGACGTAAACATAGGGTGATAGAATAGGACCAGAACTTCTGTATTATACCACCCAAGTTGACGTAAAAACTTAGGTTTTGGAAATATGGCTGATTAAATTAGTCGCTATGCGATGTGCGGACAACGATTTGTCTAAGTTTGACATGAAATATAAAAATAAATACGGAATTGTGGATACATGACGTACACATAGGATGAAAGAATAGGACCAGAACTTTAGTACTATACCACCCAAGTTACCTTAAAAACTTAGGTTTTGGAAATATGGGTGATTAAAGTAGTCGCATTGAGATGTGCGGACAGCGATTTGTCAAATTATGACATGAAAAATAAAATAAATACGGAAGTGTGCCAACATGACGTACACATAGGATGATTGAATAGGTCCCGAAATTTAGTATTATACCACCCAAGTTACCTTAAAAACTTAGGTTTTGGAAATATGGGTGATTAAATTAGTCGCTATGCGATGTGCGGACAACGATTTGTCTAAGTTTGACATGAAATATAAAAATAAATACGGAATTGTGGATACATGACGTACACATAGGGGTACACGTAGGGTGATAGAATAGGACCAGAACTTCTGTATTATACCACCCAAGTTACCGTAAAAACTTAGGTTTTGGAAATATGGCTGATTAAAGTAGTCGCATTGAGATGTGCGGACAGCGATTTGTCAAAGTATGACATGAAAAATTAAATAAATACGGAAGTGTGCCAACATGACATACACATAGGATGAAAGAATAGGACCAGAACTTTAGTACTATACCACCCAAGTTACCTTAAAAACTTAGGTTTTGGAAATATGGGTGATTAAAGTAGTCGCATAGAGATGTGCGGACAGCGATTTGTCAAAGTATGACATGAAAAATAAAATAAATACGGAAGTGTGCCAACATGACGTACACATAGGATGATAGAATAGGTCCTGAAATTTAGTATTATACCACCCAAGTTACCTTAAAAACTTAGGTTTTGGAAATATGGCTAGTTAAATTAGTCGCATTGAGATGTGCGGACAGCGATTTGTCTATGTTTGACATGAAATATAAAAATAAATACGGAATTGTGGATACATGACGTACACATAGTGTGATAGAATAGGACCAGAACCTCTGCATTATACCACCCAATTTACCGTAAAAACTTAGGTTTTGGAAATATGGGTGATTAAATTAGTCGCTATGCGATGTGCGGACAACGACTTGTCGAAGTTTGACACGAAAAATAAACAAAATACGGAATTGTGCCAACATGACGTACACATAGGATGATAGAATAGGTCCAGAACTTTAGTACTATACCACCCAAGTTACCGTAAAAACTTAGGTTTTGGAAATATGGCTGATTAAAGTAGTCGCATTGAGATGTGCGGACAGCGATTTGTCTAAGTTTGACATGAAATATAAAAATAAATACGGAATTGTGGATACATGACGTACACATAGGGTGATAGAATAGGACCAGAACTTCTGTATTATACCACCCAAGTTACCGTAAAAACTTAGGTTTTGGAAATATGGGTGATTAAATTAGTCGCTATGCGATGTGCAGACAACGATTTGTCAAAGTATGACATGAAAAATAAAATAAATACGGAAGTGTGCCAACATGACGTACACATAGGATGAAAGAATAGGACCAGAACTTTAGTACTATACCACCCAAGTTACCTTAAAAACTTAGGTTTTGGAAATATGGGTGATTAAAGTAGTCGCATTGAGATGTGCGGACAGCGATTTGTCAAAGATAGACATGAAAAATAAAATAAATACGGAAGTGTTCCAACATGACGTACACATAGTATGATAGAATAGGTCCTGAAATTTAGTATTATACCACCCAAGTTACCTTAAAAACTTAGGTTTTGGAAATATGGGTGATTAAATTAGTCGCATTGAGATGTGCGGACAGAGATTTGTCGAAGTTTGACACGAAATATAAAAATAAATACGGAATTGTGGATACATGACGTACACGTAGGGTGATAGAATAGGACCAGAACTTCTGTATTATACCACCCAAGTTACCGTAAAAACTTATGTTTTGGAAATATGGCTGATTAAAGTATTCGCATTGAGATGTGCGGACAGCGATTTGTCAAAGTATGACATGAAAAATAAAATAAATACGGAAGTGTGCCAACATGACGTACACATAGGATGATAGAATAGGTCCTGAAATTTAGTATTATACCACCCAAGTTACCTTAAAAACTTAGGTTTTGGAAATATGGGTGGTTAAATTAGTCGCTATGCGATGTGCGGACAACGATTTGTCTAAGTTTGACATGAAATATAAAAATAAATACGGAATTGTGGATACATGACGTACACATAGGGTGATAGAATAGGACCAGAACTTCTGTATTATACCACCCAAGTTACCGTAAAAACTTGGGTTTTGGAAATATGGCTGATTAAAGTAGTCGCTTTGCGATGGGCGGACAGCGATTTGTCTAAGTTTGACATGAAATATAAAATAAATACGGAAGTGTTCCAACATGACGTACACATAGTATGATAGAATAGGTCCAGAACTTTAGTTCTATACCACCCAAGTTTCCTTAAAAACTTAGGTTTTGGAAATATGGAATCGCTGTCCGCACATCTCAATGCGACTACTTTAATCAGCCATATTTCCAAAACCTAAGTTTTTACGGTAACTTGGGTGGTATAGTACAGAAGTTCTGGTCCAATTCTATCACCCTACGTGTACGTAATGTTGGCACACCTCCGTATTTTTTTTATATTTCGTGTCAAACTTCGACAAATCTCTGTCCGCACATCTCAATGCGACTACTTTAATCAGCCATATTTCCAAAACCTATGTTTTTACGGTAACTTGGGTGGTATAATACAGAAGTTCTGGTCCTATTCTATCACCCTATGTGTACGTCATGTATCCACAATTCCGTATTTATTTTTATATTTCATGTCAAACTTAGACAAATCGTTGTCCGCACATCGCATAGCGACTAATTTAATCACCCATATTTCCAAAACCTAAGTTTTTAAGGTAACTTGGGAGGTATAATACTAAATTTCAGGACCTATTCTATCATCCTATGTGTACGTCATGTTGGCACACTTCCGTATTTATTTTATTTTTCATGTCATACTTTGACAAATCGCTGTCCGCACATCTCAATGCGACTACTTTAATCAGCCATATTTCCATAACCTAAGTTTTTACGGTAACTTGGGTTGTATAGTACTAAAGTTCTGGACCTATTCTATCATCCTATGTGTACGTCATGTTGGCACACCTCCGTATTTTTTTTTATTTCGTGTCAAACTTCGACAAATCTCTGTCCGCACATCTCAATGCGACTACTTTAATCACCCATATTTCCAAAACCTAAGTTTTTACGGTAACTTGGGTGGTATAATACAGAAGTTCTGGTCCTATTCTATCACCCTACGTGTACGTAATGTTGGCACACCTCTGTATTTATTATTATATTTCATGTCATACTTAGACAAATCGTTGTCCGCACATCGCATAGCGACTAATTTAATCACCCATATTTCCAAAACCTAAGTTTTTAAGGTAACTTGGGTGGTATAGTACTAAAGTTCTGGTCCTATTCTTTCATCCTACGTGTACGTCATGCTGACACACTGCCGTATTTATTTTATATTTTATGTCAAATTTCGACAAATCTATGTCCGCACATCTCAATGCGACTACTTTAATCAGCCATATTTCCAAAACCTAAGTTTTTACGGTAACTTGGGTGGTATAATACAGAAGTTCTGGTCCTATTCTATCACCCTACGTGTACGTAATGTTGGCACACCTCCGTATTTATTATTATATTTCATGTCATACTTAGACAAATCGTTGTCCGCACATCGCATAGCGACTAATTTAATCACCCATATTTCCAAAACCTAAGTTTTTACGGTAACTTGGGTGGTATGATACAGAAGTTCTGGTCCTATTCTTTCATCCTACGTGTACGTCATGCTGACACACTGCCGTATTTATTTTATATTTTATGTCAAACTTCGACAAATCTCTGTCCGCACATCTCAATGCGACTATTTTAATCAGCCATATTTCCAAAACCTAAGTTTTTACGGTAACTTAGGTGGTATAATACAGAAGTTCTGGTCCTATTCTATCACCCTATGTGTACGTCATGTATCCACAATTCCGTATTTATTTTTATTTTTCATGTCAAACTTAGACAAATCGTTGTCCGCACATCGCATAGCGACTAATTTAATCACCCATATTTCCAAAACCTAAGTTTTTAAGGTAACTTGGGTGGTATAATACTATATTTCTGGTCTTATTTTATCACCCTATGTGAACGTCATGTATCCACAATTCCGTATTTATTTTTATATTTCATGTCATACTTAGACAAATCGTTGTCCGCACATCGCATAGCGACTAATTTAATCACCCATATATCCAAAACCTAAGTTTTTTAAGGTAACTTGGGTGGTATAATACAGAAGTTCTGTTAAATTAGTCGCTATGCGATGTGCGGACAACGATTTGTCTAAGTTTGACATGAAATATAAAAAAAATACGGAGGTGTGCCAACATGACGTACACATAGGATGATAGAATAGGTCCAGAACTTTAGTACTATACCACCCAAGTTAAATTAAAAACTTAGGTTTTCGAAATACGGGTGATTAAAATAGTCGCTTTGGATGTGTGGACAGTGATCCACCTAAGTTTGACATGAAATATAAAATAAATACGCGAGTGTGCCAACAAGACGTACACATAGGGTGATAGAATAGGACCAGAACTTCTGTATTATACCATCCAAGTTACCGTAAAAACTTGGGTTTTGGAAATATGGCTGATTAAAGTAGTCGCTCTGCGATGGGCGGACACCGATTTGTCTAAGTTTGACATGAAATATAAAATTAATACGGAAGTGTTCCAACATAACGTACACATAGTATGATAGAATAGGTCCAGAACTTTAGTACTATACCACCCAAGTTACCTTATAAACTTAGGTTTTGGAAATATGGGTGATTAAATTAGTCGCTATGCGATGTGCGGACAACGATTTGTCTAAGTTTGACATGAAATATAAAATAAATACGGAATTTTGGATACATGACGTACACGTAGGGTGATAGAATAGGACCAGAACTTCTGTATTATACCACCCAAGTTACCGTAAAAACTTAGGTTTTGGAAATATGGCTGATTAAAGTAGTCGCATTGAGATGTGCGGAAAACGATTTGTCTAAGTTTGACATGAAATATAAAAATAAATACGGAATTTTGGATACATGACGTACACATTGGGTGATAGAATAGGATTAGAACTATATTGTTATACCACTCAGGTTACCGTCAAAACTTAGGTTTTGGAAATATGGGTGATTAAATTAGTCGCTATGCGATGTGCGGACAACGATTTGTCTAAGTATGACATGAAATATAATAATAAATACGGAATTGTGGATACATGACGTACACATAGGGTGATAGAATAGGACCAGAACTTCTGTATTATACCATCCAAGTTACCGTAAAAACTTAGGTTTTGGAAATATGAGTGATTAAATTAGTCGCTATGCGATGTGCGGACAACGATTTCTCTAAGTATGACATGAAATATAATAATAAATACGGAGGTGTGCCAACATTACGTACACGTAGGGTGATAGAATAGGACCAGAACTTCTGTATTATACCACCCAAGTTACCGTAAAAACTTAGGTTTTGGAAATATGGCTAATTAAAGTAGTCGCATTGAGATGTGCGGACAGAGATTTGTCAACGTTTGACACGAAATATAAAAAAAATACGGAGGTGTGCCAACATGACGTACACATAGGATGATAGAATAGGTCCAGAACTTTAGTACTATACCACCCAAGTTAAATTAAAAACTTAGGTTTTGGAAATACGGGTGATTAAAATAGTCGCTTTGGATGTGTGGACAGTGATCCACCTAAGTTTGACATGAAATATAAAATAAATACTGAAGTGTGCCAACATTACGTACGCATAGGGTGATAGAATAGGACCAGAACTTCTGTATTATACCACCCAAGTTACCGTAAAAACTTAGGTTTTGGAAATATGGGTGATTAAAGTAGTCGCATTGAGATGTGCGGACAGAGATTTGTCGAAGTTTGACACGAAATAAAAAAAAATACGGAGGTGTGCCAACATGACGTACACATAGGATGATAGAATAGGTCCAGAACTTTAGTACTATACAACCCAAGTTACCGTAAAAACTTAGGTTATGGAAATATGGGTGATTAAATTAGTCGCTATGCGATGTGCGGACAAAGATTTGTCTAAGTTTGACATGAAATATAAAATAAATACGGAATTTTGGATACATGACGTACACGTAGGGTGATAGAATAGGACCAGAACTTCTGTAATATACCACCCAAGTTACCGTAAAAACTTAGGTTTTGAAAATATGGGTGATTAAATTAGTCGCTATGCGATGTGCGGACAACGATTTGTCTACGTTTGACATGAAATATAAAAAAAAATACGGAATTTTGGATACATGACGTACACATTGGGTGATAGAATAGGATTAGAACTATATTATTGTACCACTCAGGTTACCGTCAAAACTTAGGTTTTGGAAATACGGGTGATTAAAATAGTCGCTTTGGATGTGTGGACAGCGATCCACCTAAGTTTGACATAAAATATAAAATAAATACGGCAGTGTGTCAGCATGACGTACACGTAGGATGAAAGAATAGGACCAGAACTTTAGTACTATACCACCCAAGTTACCTTAAAAACTTAGGTTTTGGAAATATGGGTGATTAAAGTAGTCGCATGGAGATGTGCGGACAGAGATTTGTCGAAGTTTGACACGAAATATAAAATAAATACGGAAGTGTGCCAACATTACGTACACGTAGTGTGATAGAATAGGACCAGAACTTCTGTATTATACCACCCAAGTTACCGTAAAAACTTAGGTTTTGGAAATATGGCTGATTAAAGTAGTCGCATTGAGATGTGCGGACAGAGATTTGTCGAAGTTTGACACGAAATATAAAAAAAATACGCAGGTGTGCCAACATGACGTACACATAGGATGATAGAATAGGTCCTGAAATTTAGTATTATACCACCCAAGTTACCTTAAAAACTTAGGTTTTGGAAATATGGGTGATTAAATTAGTCGCTAAGCGAAGTGCGGACAACGATTTGTCTAGGTTTAACATGAAATATAAAAATAAATACTGAATTGTGGATACATGACGTACACGTAGGATGAAAGAATAGGACCAGAACTTTAGTACTATACCTCCGAAGTTACCTTAAAAACTTAGGTTTTGGAAATATGGGTGATTCAATTAGTCGCTATGCGATGTGCGGACAACGATTTGTCTAAGTATGACATGAAATATAATAATAAATACGGAGTTGTGACAACATTACGTACACGTAGGGTGATAGAATAGGACCAGAACTTCTGTATTATACCACCCAAGTTACCGTAAAAACTTAGGTTTTGGAAATATGGCTGATTAAAGTAGTCGCATTGAGATGTGCGGACAGAGATTTGTCAAAGTATGACATGAAATATAAAATAAATACGGAAGTGTGCCAACATGACGTACACATAGGATGATAGAATAGGTCCTGAAATTTAGTATTATACCACCCAAGTTACCTTAAAAACTTAGGTTTTGGAAATATGGCTGATTAAAGTAGTCGCATTGAGATGTGCGGACAGCGATTTGTCAAAGTATGACATGAAAAATAAAATAAATACTGAAGTGTGCCAACATGACGTACACATAGGATGATAGAATAGGTCCTGAAATTTAGTATTATACCACCCAAGTTACCTTAAAAACTTAGGTTTTGGAAATATGGGTGATTAAATTAGTCGCTATGCGATGTGCGGACAACGATTTGTCTAAGTTTGACATGAAATATAAAAATAAATACGGAATTGTGGATACATGACGTACACATAGGGTGATAGAATAGGACCAGAACTTCTGTATAATACCACCCAAGTTACCGTAAAAACTTAGGTTTTGGAAATATGGGTGATTAAATTAGTCGCTATGCGATGTGCGGACAACGATTTGTCTAAGTTTGACATGAAATATAAAAATAAATACGGAATTGTGGATACATGACGAACACATAGGGTGATAGAATAGGACCAGAACTTCTGTATTATACCATCCAAGTTACCGTAAAAACTTAGGTTTTGGAAATATGAGTGATTAAATTAGTCGCTATGCGATGTGCGGACAACGATTTCTCTAAGTATGACATGAAATATAATAATAAATACGGAGGTGTGCCAACATTACGTACACGTAGGGTGATAGAATAGGACCAGAACTTCTGTATTATACCACCCAAGTTACCGTAAAAACTTAGGTTTTGGAAATATGGCTAATTAAAGTAGTCGCATTGAGATGTGCGGACAGAGATTTGTCAACGTTTGACACGAAATATAAAAAAAATACGGAGGTGTGCCAACATGACGTACACATAGGATGATAGAGTAGGTCCAGAACTTTAGTACTATACCACCCAAGTTAAATTAAAAACTTAGGTTTTGGAAATACGGGTGATTAAAATAGTCGCTTTGGATGTGTGGACAGAGATCCACCTAAGTTTGACATGAAATATAAAATAAATACGCGAGTGTGCCAACAAGACGTACACATAGGGTGATAGAATAGGACCAGAACTTCTGTATTATACCATCCAAGTTACCGTAAAAACTTGGGTTTTGGAAATATGGCTGATTAAAATAGTCGCTTTGCGATGGGCGGACAGCGATTTGTCTAAGTTTGACATGAAATATAAAATAAATACGGAAGTGTTCCAACATGACGTACACATAGTATGATAGAATAGGTCCAGAACTTTAGTACTATACCACCCAAGTTACCTTATAAACTTAGGTTTTGGAAATATGGGTGATTAAATTAGTCGCTATGCGATGTGCGGACAAAGATTTGTCTAAGTTTGACATGAAATATAAAATAAATACGGAATTTTGGATACATGACGTACACGTAGGGTGATAGAATAGGACCAGAACTTCTGTAATATACCACCCAAGTTACCGTAAAAACTTAGGTTTTGAAAATATGGGTGATTAAATTAGTCGCTATGCGATGTGCGGACAACGATTTGTCTACGTTTGACATGAAATATAAAAAAAATACGGAATTTTGGATACATGACGTACACATTGGGTGATAGAATAGGATTAGAACTATATTATTGTACCACTCAGGTTACCGTCAAAACTTAGGTTTTGGAAATACGGGTGATTAAAATAGTCGCTTTGGATGTGTGGACAGCGATTTGTCTAAGTTTGACATAAAATATAAAATAAATACGGCAGTGTGTCAGCATGACGTACACGTAGGATGAAAGAATAGGACCAGAACTTTAGTACTATACCACCCAAGTTACCTTAAAAACTTAGGTTTTGGAAATATGGCTGATTAAAGTAGTCGCATTGAGATGTGCGGACAGCGATTTTTCAAAGTATGACATGAAATATAAAAATAAATACGGAATTGTGGATACATGACATCCACATAGGGTGATAAAATAGGACCAGAAATTTAGTATTATACCACCCAAGTTACCTTAAAAACTTAGGTTTTGGAAATATGGGTGATTAAATTAGTCGCTATGCTATGTGCTGACAACGATTTGTCTAAGTATGACATGAAATATAATAATAAATACGGAGGTGTGCCAACATTACGTACACGTAGGGTGATAGAATAGGACCAGAACTTCTGTCTTATACCACCCAAGTTACCGTAAAACTTAGGTTTTGGAAATATGGCTGATTAAAGTAGTCGCATTGAGATGTGCGGACAGAGATTTGTCGAAGTTTGACACGAAATATAAAAAAAATACGGAGGTGTGCCAACATGACGTACACATAGGATGATAGAATAGGTCCTGAAATTTAGTATTATACCACCCAAGTTACCTTAAAAACTTAGGTTTTGGAAATATGGGTGATTAAATTAGTCGCTATGCGATGTGCGGGCAACGATTTGTCTAGGTTTGACATGAAATATAAAAATAAATACGGAATTGTGGATACATGACGTACACGTAGGGTGATAGAATAGGACCAGAACTTCTGTATTATACCACCCAAGTTACCGTAAAAACTTAGGTTTTGGAAATATGGCTGATTAAAGTAGTCGCATTGAGATGTGCGGACAGCGATTTGTCAAAGTATGACATGAAAAATAAAATAAATACGGAAGTGTGCCAACATGACGTACACATAGGATGATAGAATAGGTCCTGAAATTTAGTATTATACCATCCAAGTTACCTTAAAAACTTAGGTTTTGGAAATATGGCTGATTAAAGTAGTCGCATTGAGATGTGCGGACAGCGATTTGTCTAAGTTTGACATGAAATATAAAAATAAATACGGAATTGTGGATACATAACGTACACATAAGGTGATAGAATAGGACCAGAACTTCTGTATTATACCACCCAAGTTACCGTAAAAACTTAGGTTTTGGAAATATAGGTGATTAAATTAGTCGCTATGCGATGTGCGGACAACGATTTGTCTAAGTTTGACATGAAATATAAAAATAAATACGGAATTGTGGATACATGACGTACACATAGGGTGATAGAATAAGACCAGAACTTCTGTATTATACCACCCAAGTTGACGTAAAAACTTAGGTTTTGGAAATATGGCTGATTAAAGTAGTCGCATTGAGATGTGCGGACAGCGATTTGTCAAAGTATGATATGAAAAATAAAATAAATACGGAAGTGTGCCAACATGACGTACACATAGGATGAAAGAATAGGACCAGAACTTTAGTACTATACCACCCAAGTTACCTTAAAAACTTAGGTTTTGGAAATATGGGTGATTAAAGTAGTCGCATTGAGATGTGCGGACAGCGATTTGTCAAAGTATGACATGAAAAATAAAATAAATACGGAAGTGTGCCAACATGACGTACACATAGGATGATTGAATAGGTCCTGAAATTTAGTATTATACCACCCAAGTTACCTTAAAAACTTAGGTTTTGGAAATATGGGTGATTAAATTAGTCGCTATGCGATGTGCGGACAACGATTTGTCTAAGTTTGACATGAAATATAAAAATAAATACGGAATTGTGGATACATGAGGTACACATAGGGGTACACGTAGGGTGATAGAATAGGACCAGAACTTCTGTATTATACCACCCAAGTTACCGTAAAAACTTAGGTTTTGGAAATATGGCTGATTAAAGTAGTCGCATTGAGATGTGCGGACAGCGATTTGTCAAAGTATGACATGAAAAATAAAAAAAATACGGAGGTGTGCCAACATTACGTACATATAGGATGATAGAATAGGTCCAGAACTTTAGTACTATAACACCCAAGTTACCCTAAAAACTTAGGTTTTGGAAATATGGCTGATTAAAGTAGTCGCATTGAGATGTGCGGACAGCGATTTGTCAAAGTATGACATGAAAAATTAAATAAATACGGAAGTGTGCCAACATGACATACACATAGGATGAAAGAATAGGACCAGAACTTTAGTACTATACCACCCAAGTTACCTTAAAAACTTAGGTTTTGGAAATATGGGTGATTAAAGTAGTCGCATAGAGATGTGCGGACAGCGATTTGTCAAAGTATGACATGAAAAATAAAATAAATACGGAAGTGTGCCAACATGACGTACACATAGGATGATAGAATAGGTCCTGAAATTTAGTATTATACCACCCAAGTTACCTTAAAAACTTAGGTTTTGGAAATATGGCTAGTTAAATTAGTCGCATTGAGATGTGCGGACAGCGATTTGTCTAAGTTTGACATGAAATATAAAAATAAATACGGAATTGTGGATACATGACGTACACATAGGGTGATAGAATAGGACCAGAACTTCTGCATTATACCACCCAAGTTACCGTAAAAACTTAGGTTTTGGAAATATGGGTGATTAAATTAGTCGCTATGCGATGTGCGGACAACGATTTGTCGAAGTTTGACACGAAATATAAACAAAATACGGAATTGTGCCAACATGACGTACACATAGGATGATATAATAGGTCCAGAACTTTAGTACTATACCACCCAAGTTACCGTAAAAACTTAGGTTTTGGAAATATGGCTGATTAAAGTAGTCGCATTGAGATGTGCGGACAGCGATTTGTCTAAGTTTGACATGAAATATAAAAATAAATACGGAATTGTGGATACATGACGTACACATAGGGTGATAGAATAGGACCAGAACTTCTGTATTATTCCACCCAAGTTACCGTAAAAACTTAGGTTTTGGAAATATGGGTGATTAAATTAGTCGCTATGCGATGTGGAGACAACGATTTGTCTAAGTTTGACATGAAATATAAAAATAAATACGGAATTGCGGATACATGACGTACACATAGAATGATAGAATAGGACCAGAACTTCTGGATTATACCACCCAAGATACCGTAAAAACTTAGGTTTTGGAAATATGGCTGATTAAAGTAGTCGCATTGAGATGTGCGGACAGCGATTTGTCAAAGTATGACATGAAAAATAAAATAAATACGGAAGTGTTCCAACATGACGTACACATAGTATGATAGAATAGGTCCTGAAATTTAGTATTATACCACCCAAGTTACCTTAAAAACTTAGGTTTTGGAAATATGGGTGATTAAATTAGTCGCTATGCGATGTGCGGACAACGATTTGTCTAAGTTTGACATGAAATATAAAAATAAATACGGAATTGTGGATACATGACGTACACATAGGGTGATAGAATAGGACCAGAACTTCTGTATTATACCACCCAAGTTACCGTAAAAACTTGGGTTTTGGAAATATGGCTGATTAAAGTAGTCGCTTTGCGATGGGCGGACAGCGATTTGTCTAAGTTTGACATGAAATATAAAATAAATACGGAAGTGTGCCAACATGACGTACACATAGTATGATAGAATAGGTCCAGAACTTTAGTACTATACCACCCAAGTTACCTTAAAAACTTAGGTTTTGGAAATATGGAATCGCTGTCCGCACATCTCAATGCGACTACTTTAATCAGCCATATTTCCAAAACCTAAGTTTTTACGGTAACTTGGGTGGTATAGTACAGACGTTCTGGTCCTATTCTATCACCCTACGTGTACGTAATGTTGGCACACCTCCGTATTTTTTTTATATTTCGTGTCAAACTTCGACAAATCTCTGTCCGCACATCTCAATGCGACTACTTTAATCAGCCATATTTCCAAAACCTAAGTTTTTACGGTAACTTGGGTGGTATAATACAGAAGTTCTGGTCCTATTCTATCACCCTATGTGTACGTCATGTATCCACAATTCCGTATTTATTTTTATATTTCATGTCAAACTTAGACAAATCGTTGTCCGCACATCGCATAGCGACTAATTTAATCACCCATATTTCCAAAACCTAAGTTTTTAAGGTAACTTGGGTGGTATAGTACTAAAGTTCTGGACCTATTCTATCATCCTATGTGTACGTCATGCTGTCACACTGCCGTATTTATTTTATTTTTCATGTCATACTTTGACAAATCGCTGTCCGCACATCTCAATGCGACTACTTTAATCAGCCATATTTCCAAAACCTAAGTTTTTACGGTAACTTGGGTTGTATAGTACTAAAGTTCTGGACCTATTCTATCATCCTATGTGTACGTCATGTTGGCACACCTCCGTATTTTTTTTTATTTCGTGTCAAACTTCGACAAATCTCTGTCCGCACATCTCAATGCGACTACTTTAATCACCCATATTTCCAAAACCTAAGTTTTTAAGGTAACTTGGGTGGTATAGTACTAAAGTTCTGGACCTATTCTATCATCCTATGTGTACGTCATGCTGTCACACTGCCGTATTTATTTTATATTTTATGTCAAACTTCGACAAATCTCTGTCCGCACATCTCAATGCGACTACTTTAATCAGCCATATTTCCAAAACCTAAGTTTTTACGGTAACTTGGGTGGTATAATACAGAAGTTCTGGTCCTATTCTATCACCCTACGTGTACGTAATGTTGGCACACCTCCGTATTTATTATTATATTTCATGTCATACTTAGACAAATCGTTGTCCGCACATCGCATAGCGACTAATTTAATCACCCATATTTCCAAAACCCAAGTTTTTACGGTAACTTGGGTGGTATAATACAGAAGTTCTGGTCCTATTCTTTCATCCTACGTGTACGTCATGCTGACACACTGCCGTATTTATTTTATATTTTATGTCAAACTTCGACAAATCTCTGTCCGCACATCTCAATGCGACTATTTTAATCAGCCATATTTCCAAAACCTGAGTTTTTACGGTAACTTGGGTGGTATAATACAGAAGTTCTGGTCCTATTCTATCACCCTATGTGTACATCTTGTATCCACAATTCCGTATTTATTTTTATTTTTCATGTCAAACTTAGACAAATCGTTGTCCGCACATCGCATAGCGACTAATTTAATCACCCATATTTCCAAAACCTAAGTTTTTAAGGTAATTTGGGTGGTATAATACTATATTTCTGGTCTTATTTTATCACCCTATGTGAACGTGATGTATCCACAATTCCGTATTTATTTTTATATTTCATGTCATACTTAGACAAATCGTTGTCCGCACATCGCATAGCGACTAATTTAATCACCCATATTTCCAAAACCTAAGTTTTTAAGGTAACTTGGGTGGTATAATACTAAATTTCAGGACCTATTCTATCATCCTATGTGTACGTCATGTTGGCACACTTCCGTATTTATTTTATTTTTCATGTCATACTTTGACAAATCGCTGTCCGCACATCTCAATGCGACTACTTTAATCAGCTATATTTCCAAAACCTAAGTTTTTAAGGTAACTTGGGTGGTATAATACAGAAGTTCTGGTCCTATTTCATCACCCTACGTGTACGTCATGCTGACACACTGCCGTATTTATTTTATATTTTATGTCAAACTTAGGTGGATCACTGTCCACACATCCAAAGCGACTATTTTAATCACCCGTATTTCCAAAACCTAAGTTTTTAAGGTAACTTGGGTGGTATAGTACTAAAGTTCTGGACCTATTCTATCATCCTATGTGTACGTCATGTTGGCACACCTCCGTATTTTTTTTATATTTCGTGTCAAACTTCGACAAATCTCTGTCCGCACATCTCAATGCGACTAATTTAATCAGCCATATTTCCAAAACCTAAGGTTTTACGGTAACTTGGGTGGTATAATACTAAATTTCAGGACCTATTCTATCATCCTATGTGTACGTCATGTTGGCACACTTCCGTATTTATTTTATTTTTCATGTCATACTTAGACAAATCGTTGTCCGCACATCGCATAGCGACTAATTTAATCACCCATATTTCCAAAACCTAAGTTTTTACGGTAACTTGGGTGGTATAATATGGTATAGTACTAAATTTCAGGACCTATTCTATCACCCTATGTGTACGTCATGTATCCACAATTCCGTATTTATTTTTATATTTCATGTCAAACTTAGACAAATCGTTGTCCGCACATCGCATAGCGACTAATTTAATCACCCATATTTCCAAAACCTAAGTTTTTACGGTAACTTGGGTGGTATAGTACTAAAGTTCTGGAATAAATACGGAAGTTTTCCAACATGACGTACACATAGTATGATAGGATAGGTCCAGAACTTCTGTATTATACCACCCAAGTTACCGTTAAAACTTAGGTTTTGGAAATATGGCTGTTTAAAGTAGTCGCATTGAGATGTGCGGACAGCGATTTGTCGAAGTTTGAAACGAAATATAAAAAAAATACGGAGGTGTGCCAATATGACGTACACATAGGATGATAGAATAGGACCAGAACTTTAGTACTATACCACCCAAGTTACCTTAAAAACTTAGGTTTTGGAAATATGGGTGATTAAATTAGTCGCTATGCGATGTGCGGACAACGATTTGTCAAAGTATGACATGAAATATAATAATAAATACGGAGGTGTGCCAACATTACGTACACGTAGGGTTATAGAATAGGACCAGAACTTCTGTATTATACCACCCAAGTTACCGTAAAAACTTAGGTTTTGGAAATATGGCTGATTAAAGTAGTCGCTATGCGATGTGCGGACAACGATTTGTCGAAGTTTGACACGAAATATAAAAAAAAACGGAGGTGTGCCAACATGACGTACACATAGGATGATAGAATAGGTCCAGAACTTCTGTATTATACCACCCAAGTTACCTTAAAAACTTAGGTTTTGGAAATATGGGTGATTAAATTAGTCGCTATGCGATGTGCGGACAACGATTTGTCAAAGTATGACATGAAATATAATAATAAATACGGAGGTGTGCCAACATTACGTACACGTAGGGTGATAGAATAGGACCAGAACTTCTGTATTATACCACCCAAGTTACCGTAAAAACTTAGGTTTTGGAAATATGGCTGATTAAAGTAGTCGCTATGCGATGTGCGGACAACGATTTGTCTAAGTTTGACATGAAATATAAAAATAAATACGGAATTTTGGATACATGACGTACACATAGGATGATAGAATAGGTCCAGGACTTTAGTACTATACCACCCAAGTTACCTTAAAAACTTAGGTTTTGGAAATACGGGTGATTAAATAGTCGCTTTGGATGTGTGGACAGTGATCCACCTAAGTTTGACATAAAATATAAAATAAATACGGCAGTGTGGTCAGCATGACGTACACGTAGGGTGATTAAATAGGACCAGAACTTCTGTATTATACCACCCAAGTTACCGTAAAAACTTAGGTTTTGGAAATATGGCTGATTAAAGTAGTCGCATTGAGATGTGCGGACAGCGATTTGTCAAAGTATGACATGAAAAATAAAATAAATACGGAAGTGTGCCAACATGACGTACACATAGGATGAAAGAATAGGACCAGAACTTTAGTACTATACCACCCAAGTTTACCGTAAAAACTTAGGTTTTGGAAATACGGGTGATTAAAATAGTCGCTTTGGATGTGTGGACAGTGATCCACCTAAGTTTGACATAAAATATAAAATAAATACGGCAGTGTGTCAGCATGACGTACACGTAGGGTGATAAAATAGGACCAGAACATCTGTATTATACCACCCAAGTTACCGTAAAAACTTAGGTTTTGGAAATATGGCTGATTGAAGTAGTCGCATTGAGATGTGCGGACAGCGATTTGTCAAAGTATGACATGAAAAATAAAATAAATACGGAAGTGTGCAACATGACGTACACATAGGATGATAGAATAGGTCCTGAAATTTAGTATTATACCACCCAAGTTACCTTAAAAACTTAGGTTTTGGAAATATGGGTGATTAAATTAGTTGCTATGCGATGTGCGGACAACGATTTGTCTAATTTTGACATGAAATATAAAAATAAATACGGAATTGTGGATACATGACGTACACGTAGGGTGATAGAATAGGACCAGAACTTCTGTATTATACCACCCAAGTTACCGTTAAAAACTTAGGTTTTGGAAGTATGGCTGATTAAAGTAGTCGCATTGAGATGTGCGGACAGCGATTTGTCAAAGTATGACATGAAAAATAAAATAAATACGGAAGTGTGCCAACATGACGTACACATAGGATGATAGAATAGGTCCTGAAATTTAGTATTATACCACCCAAGTTACCTTAAAAACTTAGGTTTTGGAAATATGGGTGATTAAATTAGTCGCTATGCGATGTGCGGACAACGATTTGTCTAAGTTTGACATGAAATATAAAAATAAATACGGAATTGTGGATACATGACGTACACATAGGGTGATAGAATAGGACCAGAACTTCTGTATTATACCACCCAAGTTACCGTAAAAACTTAGATTTTGGAAATATGGTGATTAAATTAGTCGCTATGCGATGTGCGGACAACGATTTGTCTAAGTTTGACATGAAATATAAAAATAAATACGGAATTTTGGATACATGACGTACACATTGGGTGATAGAAATAGGATTAGAACTATATTATTATACCACTCAGGTTACCGTCAAAACTTAGGTTTTGGAAATACGGATGATTAAAATAGTCGCTTTGGATGTGTGGATCTGCGATCCACCTAAGTTTGACATAAAATATAAAATAAATACGGCAGTGTGTCAGCATGACGTACACGTAGGATGAAAGAATAGGACCAGAACTTAAGTACTATACCACCCAAGTTACCTTAAAAACTTAGGTTTTGGAAATATGGGTGATTAAATTAGTCGCTATGCGATGTGCGGACAACGATTTGTCTAAGTATGACATGTAATATAGAAATAAATACGGAAGTGTGCCAACATGACGTACACATAGGATGATAGAATAGGTCCTGAAATTTAGTATTATACCACCCAAGTTACCTTAAAAACTTAGGTTTTGGAAAAATGGGTGATTAAATTAGTCGCTATGCGATGTGCGGACAACGATTTGTCTAAGTATGACATGAAATATAATAATAAATACGGAGGTGTGCCAACATTACGTACACGTAGGGTGATAGAATAGGACCAAACTTCTGTATTATACCACCCAAGTTACCGTAAAAACTTAGGTTTTGAAATATGGCTGATTAAAGTAGTCGCATTGAGATGTGCGGACAGAGATTTGTCGAAGTTTGACACGAAATATAAAAAAAATACGAAGGTGTGCCAACATGACGTACACATAGGATGATAGAATAGGTCCAGAACTTTAGTACTATACCACCCAAGTTACCGTCAAAAACTTAGGTTTTGGAAATACGGATGATTAAAATAGTCGCTTTAAATGTGTGGACAGCGATCCACCTAAGTTTGACATAAAATATAAAATAAATACGGCAGTGTGTCAGCATGACGTACACGTAGGATGAAAGAATAGGACCAGAACTTAAGTACTATACCACCCAAGTTACCATAAAAACTTAGGTTTTGGAATATGGGTGATTAAATTAGTCGCTATGCGATGTGCGGACAACGATTTGTCTAAGTATGACATGAAATATAATAATAAATACGGAGGTGTGCCAACATTACGTACACGTAGGGTGATAGAATAGGACCAAACTTCTGTATTATACCACCCAAGTTACCGTAAAAACTTAGGTTTTGGAAAAATGGGTGATTAAATTAGTCGCTATGCGATGTGCGGACAACGATTTGTCTAAGTATGACATGAAATATAATAATAAATACGGAGGTGTGCCAACATTACGTACACATAGGGTGATAGAATAGGACCAGAACTTCTGTATTATACCACCCAAAGTTACCTTAAAAACTTAGGGTTTGGAAATATGGGTGATTAAATTAGTCGCTATGCGATGTGCGGACAACGATTTGTCTAAGTATGACATGAAATATAATAATAAATACGGAGGTGTGCCAACATGACGTACACATAGGGTGATAGAATAGGACCAGAACTTCTGTATTATACCACCCAAGTTACCGTAAAAACTTAGGTTTTGGAAATATGGTTGATTAAAGTAGTCGCATTGAGATGTGCGGACACCGATTTGTCAAAGTATGACATGAAAAATAAAATAAATACGGAAGTGTGCAAACATGACGTACACATAGGATGATAGAATAGGTCCTTAAATTTAGTATTATACCACCCAAGTTACCTTAAAAACTTAGGTTTTGGAAATATGGGTGATTAAATTAGTCGCTATGCGATGTGCGGACAACGATTTGTCTAACTTTGACATGAAATATAAAAATAAATACGGAATTGTGGATACATGACGTACACATAGGGTGATAGAATAGGACCAGAACTTCTGTATTATACCACCCAAGTTACCGTAAAAACTTAGGTTTTGGAAATATGGTTGATTAAAGTAGTCGCATTGAGATGTGCGGACAGCGATTTGTCAAAGTATGACATGAAAAATAAAATAAATCCGGAAGTGTGCCAACATGACGTACACATAGGATGATAGAATAGGTCCTGAAATTTAGTATTATACCACCCAAGTTACCGTAAAAACTTAGGTTTTGGAAATATGGCTGATTAAAGTAGTCGCATTGAGATGTGCGGACAGCGATTTGTCAAAGTATGACATGAAAAATAAAATAAATACGGAAGTGTGCCAACATGACGTACACATAGGATGATAGAATAGGTCCTGAAATTTAGTATTATACCACCCAAGTTACCTTAAAAACTTAGGTTTTGGAAATACGGGTGATTAAAAAAGTCGCTATGCGATGTGCGGACAACGATTTGTCTAAGTTTGACATGAAATATAAAAATAAATACGGAATTGTGGATACATGACGTACACATAGGGTGATAGAATAGGACCAGAACTTCTGTATTATACCACCCAAGTTACCGTAAAAACTTAGGTTTTGTAAATATGGCTGATTAAAGTAGTCGCATTGAGATGTGCGGACAGCGATTTGTCAAAGTATGACATGAAAAATAAAATAAATACGGAATTGTGGATACATGACGTACACATAGGGTGATAGAATAGGACCAGAACTTCTGTACTATACCATTCAAGTTACCGTAAAACTTAGGTTTTGGAAATATGGCTGATTAAAGTAGTCGCATTGAGATGTGCGGACAGCGATTCCATATTTCCAAAACCTAAGTTTTTAAGGTAACTTGGGTGGTATAGTACTAAAGTTCTGTACCTATTCTATCATACTATGTGTACGTCATGTTGGAACACTTCCGTATTTATTTTATATTTCATGTCAAACTTAGACAAATCGCTGTCCGCCCATCGCAAAGCGACTACTTTAATCAGCCATATTTCCAAAACCCAAGTTTTTACCGTAACTTGGGTGGTATAATACAGAAGTCCTGGTCCTATTCTATCACCCTATGTGTACGTCTTGTTGGCACACTCGCGTATTTATTTTATATTTCATGTCAAACTTAGGCGGATCGCTGTCCACACATCCAAAGCGACTATTTTAATTACCCATATTTCCAAAACCTAAGTTTTTCGGATAACCTGAGTGGTATAATACTATAGTTCTGGTCCATTTCTATCACCCTATGTGTACGTCATGTATCCAAAATTCCGTATTTATTTTTATATTTCATGTCAAACTTAGACAAATCGTTGTCCGCACATCGCATAGCGACTACTTTAATCAGCCATATTTCCAAAACCTAAGTTTTTACGGTAACTTGGGTGGTATAATACAGAAGTTCTGGTCCTATTCTATCACCCTACGTGTACGTAATGTTGGCACACCTCCGTATTTATTATTACATTTCATGTCATACCTAGACAAATCGTTGTCCGCACATCGCATAGCGACTGATTTAATCACCCATATTTCCAAAACCTAAGTTTTTACGGTAACTTGGGTGGTATAATACAGAAGTTCTGGACCTATTCTATCATCCTATGTGTACGTCATGTTGGCAAACCTCCGTATTTTTTTATATTTCTCGACAAATCGTTGTCCGCACATCGCATAGCGACTACTTTAATCAGCCATATTTCCAAAACCTAAGTTTTTACGGTAACTTGGGTGGTATAATACAGAAGTTCTGGTCCTATTCTATCCCCCAATGTGTACGTAATGTTGGCACACCTCCGTATTTATTATTATATTTCATGTCATACTTAGACAAATCGTTGTCCGCACATCGCATAGCGACTAATTTAATCACCCATATTTCCAAAACCTAAGTTTTTAAGGTAACTTGGGTGGTATAATACTAAATTTCAGGACCTATTCTATCATCCTATGTGTACGTCATATTGGCACAATTCCGTATTTATTTTATTTTTCATGTCATACTTTGACAAATCGCTGTCCGCACATCTCAATGCGACTACTTTAATCAGCAATATTTCCAAAACCTAAGTTTTTACGGTAACTTGGGTGGTATAATACAGAAGTTCTGGTCCTATTCTATCACCCTATGTGTACGTCATGTATCCACAATTCCGTATTTATTTTTATATTTCATGTCAAACTTAGACAAATCGTTGTCCGCACATCGCATAGCGACTAATTTAATCACCCATATTTCCAAAACCTAAGTTTTTAAGGTAACTTGGGTGGTATAATACTAAATTTCAGGACCTATTCTATCATCCTATGTGTACGTCATGTTGGCACACTTCCGTATTTATTTTATTTTTCATGTCATACTTTGACAAATCGCTGTCCGCACATCTCAATGCGACTACTTTAATCAGCCATATTTCCAAAACCTAAGTTTTTACGGTAACTTAGGTGGTATAATACAGAAGTTCTGGTCCTATTCTATCACCCTATGTGTACGTCATGTATCCACAATTCCGTATTTATTTTTATATTTCATGTCAAACTTAGACAAATCGTTGTCCGCACATCGCATAGCGACTAATTTAATCACCCATATTTCCAAAAACTAATTTTTTAAGGTAACTTGGGTGGTATAAAACTAAATTTCAGGACCTATTCTATCATCCTATGTGTACGTCATGTTGGCACACTTCCGTATTTATTTGATATTTCGTGTCAAACTTCGACAAATCTCTGTCCGCACATCTCAATGCGACTACTTTAATCAGCCAAATTTCAAAAACCTAAGTTTTTACGGTAACTTGGGTGGTATAATACAGAAGTTCTGGTCCTATTCTATCACCCTATGTGTACGTCATGTATCCACAATTCCGTATTTATTTTTATATTTCATGTCAAACTTAGACAAATCGTTGTCCGCACATCGCATAGCGACTAATTTAATCACCCATATTTCCAAAACCTAAGTTTTTACGGTAACTTGGGTGGTATAATACAGAAGTTCTGGTCCTATTCTATCACCCTATGTGTACGTCATGTATCCACAATTCCGTATTTATTTTTATATTTCATGTCAAACTTTGACAAATCGTTGTCCGCACATCGCATAGCGACTAATTTAATCACCCATATTTCCAAAACCTAAGTTTTTACGGTAACTTGGGTGGTATAATACTAAATTTCAGGACCTATTCTATCATCCTATGTGTACGTCATGTTGGCACACTTCCGTATTTATTTTATTTTTCATGTCATACTTAGACAAATCGTTGTCCGCACATCGCATAGCGACTACTTTGATCAACCATATTTCCAAAACGAAAGTTTTTAAGGTAACTTGGGTGGTATAGTACTAAAGTTCTGGTCCTATTCTTTCATCCTACGTGTACGTCATGCTGACACACTGCCGTATTTATTTTATATTTTATGTCAAACTTAGGTGGATCGCTGTCCACACATCCAAAGCGACTATTTTAATCACCCGTATTTCCAAAACCTTAGTTTTTAAGGTAACTTGGGTGGTATAGTACTAAAGTTCTGCACCTATTCTATCATCCTATGTGTACGTCATGTTGGCACACCTCCGTATTTTTTTTATATTTCGTGTCAAACTTCGACAAATCTCTGTCCGCACATCTCAATGCGACTACTTTAATCAGCCATATTTCCAAAACCTAAGTTTTTACGGTAACTTGGGTGGTATAATACAGAAGTTCTGGTCATATTTTATCACCCTACGTGTACGTAATGTTGGCACACCTCCGTATTTATTATTATATTTCATGTCATACTTAGACAAATCGTTGTCCGCACATCGCATAGCAACTAATTTAATCACACATATTTCCAAAACCTAAGTTTTTACGGTAACTTGGGTGGTATAGTACTAAATTTCTGGAATAAATACGGGAGTGTTCCAACATGACGTACACATAGTATGATAGAATAGGTCCAGAACTTCTGTATTATACCACCCAAGTTACCGTAAAAACTTAGGTTTTGGAAATATGGCTGTTTAAAGTAGTCGCATTGAGATGTGCGGACAGCGATTTGTCGAAGTTTGACACGAAATATAAAAAAATACGGAGGTTTGCCAACATGACGTACACATAGGATGATAGAATAGGTCCAGAACTTCTGTATTATACCACCCAAGTTACCGTAAAAACTTAGGTTTTGGAAATATGGGTGATTAAATTAGTCGCTATGCGATGTGCGGACAACGATTTGTCTAAGTATGACATGAAATATAATAATAAATACGGAGGTGTGCCAACATTACGTACACGTAGGGTGATAGAATAGGACCAGAACTTCTGTATTATACCACCCAAGTTACCGTAAAAACTTAGGGTTTGGAAATATGGCTGATTAAAGTAGTCGCTACGCGATGTGCGGACAACGATTTGTCGAAGTTTGACACGAAATATAAAAAAAATACGGAGGTTTGCCAACATGACGTACACATAGGATGATAGAATAGGTCCAGAACTTCTGTATTATACCACCCAAGTTACCGTAAAAACTTAGGTTTTGGAAATATGGGTGATTAAATTAGTCGCTATGCGATGTGCGGACAACGATTTGTCTAATTATGACATGAAATATAATAATAAATACGGAGGTGTGCCAACATTACGTACACGTAGGGTGATAGAATAGGACCAGAACTTCTGTATTATACCACCCAAGTTACCGTAAAAACTTAGGTTTTGGAAATATGGGTGATTAAATTAGTCGCTATGCGATGTGCGGACAACGATTTGTCTAAAAACTTAGGTTTTGGAAATATGGCTGATTAAAGTAGTCGCATTGAGATGTGCGGACAGCGATTTGTCTAAGTTTGACATGTAATATAGAAATAAATACGGAAGTGTGCCAACATTACGGTCACATAGGGTGATAGAATAGGACCAGAAAGTCTGTATTATACCACCCAAGTTACCGTAAAAACTAAGGTTTTGGAAATATGGCTGATTAAAGTAGTCGCTTTGCGATGTGCGGACAGCGATTTGTCTAAGTTTGACATGAAATATAAAATAAACACGGAAGTGTGCCAGCATGACGTACACATAGGATGAAAGAATAGGACTAGAACTTTAGTACCATACCACCCTAAGTTACCTTAAAAAATTAGGTTTTGGAAATATGGGTGATTAAATTAGTCGCTATGCGATGTGCGGACAACGATTTGTCTAAGTATGACATGAAATATAATAATAAATACGGAGGTGTGCCAACATTACGTACACGTAGGGTGATAGAATAGGACCAGAACTTCTGTATTATACCACCCAAGTTACCGTAAAAACTTAGGTTTTGGAAATATGGCTGATTAAATTAGTCGCATTGAGATGTGCGGACAGAGATTTGTCGAAGTTTGACACGAAATATAAAAAAAATACGGAGGTGTACCAACATGACGTACACATAGGATAATAGAATAGGTCCAGAACTTTAGTACTATACCACCCAAGTTACCGTAAAAACTTAGGTTTTGGAAATATGGGTGATTAAAGTAGTCGCATTGAGATGTGCGGACAGCGATTTGTCTAAGTTTGACATGAAATATAAAAATAAATACGGAATTGTGGATACATGACGTACACATAGGGTGATAGAATAGGACTAGAACTTCTGTATTATACCACCCAAGTTACCGTAAAAACTTAGGTTTTGGAAATATGGGTGATTAAATTAGTCGCTACGCGATGTGCGGACAGCGATTTGTCAAAGTATGACATGAAAAATAAAATAAATACGGATGTGTGCCAACATGACGTACACATAGGATGAAAGAATAGGACCAGAACTTTAGTACTATACCACCCAAGTTACCTTAAAAACCTAGGTTTTGGAAATATGGGTGATTAAATTAGTCGCTATGTGATGTGCGGACAACGATTTGTCTAAGTATGACATGAAATATAATAATAAATACGGAGGTGTGCCAACATTACGTACACGTAGGGTGATAGAATAGGACCAGAACTTTAGTATTATACCACCCAAGTTACCGTAAAAACTTAGGTTTTGGAAATATGGGTGATTAAATTAGTCGCTATGCGATGTGCGGACAACGATTAATCGAAGTTTGACACGAAATATATAAAAAATACGGAGGTGTGCCAACATGACCTACACATAGGATGATAGAATAGGTCCAGAACTTTAGTACTATACCACCCAAGTTACCTTAAAAACTTAGGTTTTGGAAATACGGGTGATTAAAATAGTCGCTTTGGATGTGTGGACAGACATCCACCTAAGTTTGACATAAAATATAAAATAAATACGGCAGTGTGTCAGCATGACGTACACGTAGGGTGATGAAATAGGACCAGAACTTCTGTATTATACCACCCAAGTTACCGTAAAAACTTAGGTTTTGGAAATATGGCTGATTAAAGTAGTCGCATTGAGATGTGCGGACAGCGATTTGTCAAAGTATGACATGAAAAATAAAATAAATACGGAAGTGTGCCAACATGACGTACACATAGGATGATAGAATAGGTCCTGAAATTTAGTATTATACCACCCAAGTTACCTTAAAAACTTAAGTTTTGGAAATATGGGTGATTAAATTAGTCGCTATGCGATGTGCGGACAACGATTTGTCTAAGTTTGACATGAAATATAAAAATAAATACGGAATTGTGGATACATGACGTACACATAGGGTGATAGAATAGGACCAGAACTTCTGTATTATACCACCCAAGTTACCGTAAAAACTTAGGTTTTGGAAATATGGCTGATTAAATTAGTCGCATTGAGATGTGCGGACAGCGATTTGTCAAAGTATGACATGAAAAATAAAATAAATAGGGAAGTGTGCCAACATGACGTACACATAGGATGATAGAATAGGTCCAGAACTTTAGTACTATACCACCCAAGTTACCGTAAAAACTTAGGTTTTGGAAATATGGGTGATTAAATTAGTCGCTATGCGATGTGCGGACAACGATTTGTCTAAGTTTGACATGAAATATAAAAATAAATACGGAGGTGTGCCAACATTACGTACACGTAGGATGAAAGAATAGGACCAGAACTTTAGTACTATTCCACCCAAGTTACCTTAAAAACTTAGGTTTTGGAAATATGGGTGATTAAATTAGTCGCTATGCGATGTGCGGACAGCGATTTGTCTAAGTTTGACATGAAATATAAAAATAAATACGGAGGTATGCCAACATTATGTACACGTAGGGTAAAAAAATAGGACCAGAACTTCTGTATTATACGACCCAAGCTACCGTAAAAACTTAGGTTTTGGAATTATGGGTGATTAAATTAGTCGCTATGCGATGTACGGACAGAGATTTGTCAAAGTATGACATGAAATATAAAAATAAATACGGAATTGTGGATACATGACATCCAAATAGGGTGATGAAATAGGACCAGAAATTTAGTATTATACCACCCAAGTTACCTTAAAAACTTAGGTTTTGGAAATATGGGTGATTAAATTAGTCGCTATGCGATGTGCGGCCAACGAATTGTCTAAGTTTGAAATGAAATATAAAATAAATACGGAATAGTGGATACATGACGTACACATAGGATGATAGAATAGGACCAGAACTATAGTATTATACCACTTAGGTTACCGTCAAAACTTAGGTTTTGTAAATATGGGTGATTAAAATAGTCGCTTTGGATGTGTGGACAGCGATCCGCCTAGGTTTGACATGAAATATAAAATAAATACGGAAGTGTGCCAACAAGACGTACACATAGGGTGATAGAATAGGACCAGAACTTCTGTATTATACCACCCAAGTTACCCAAAAAACTTAGGTTTTGGAAATATGGGTGATTAAATTAGTCGCTATGCGATGTGCGGACAACGATTTGTCTAAGTTTGACATGAAATATAAAAATAAATACGGAGGTGTGCCAACATTACGTACACGTAGGATGAAAGAATAGGACCAGAACTTTAGTACTATACCACCCAATTTACCTTAAAAACTTAGGTTTTGGAAATATGGGTGATTAAATTAGTCGCTATGCGATGTGCGGACAACGATTTGTCTAAGTTTGACATGAAATATAAAAATAAATACGGAATTGTGGATACATGACTTACACATAGGGTGATAGAATAGGACCAGAACTTCTGTATTATACCACCCAAGTTACCGTAAAAACTTAGGTTTTGGAAATATGGCTGATTGAAGTAGTCGCTTTGCGATGGGCGGACAGCGATTTGTCGAAGTTTGACACGAAATATAAAAAAAATACGGAGGTGTGCCAACATGACGTACACATAGGATGATAGAATAGGTCCAGAACTTTAGTACTATACCACCCAAGTTACCTTAAAAACTTAGGTTTTGGAAATACGCGTGATTAAAATAGTCGCTTTGGATGTGTGGACAGTGATCCACCTAAGTTTGACATAAAATATAAAATAAATACGCGAGTGTGCCAACAAGACGTACACATAGGGTGATAGAATAGGACCAGAACTTCTGTATTATACCACCCAAGTTACCGTAAAAACTTAGGTTTTGGAAATATGGCTGATTGAAGAAGTCGCTTTGCGATGGGCGGACAGCGATTTGTCGAAGTTTGACACGAAATATAAAAAAAATACGGAAGTGTTCCAACATGACGTACACATAGTATGATAGAATAGGTCCAGAACTTTAGTACTATATCACCCAAGTTACCGTAAAAACTTAGGTTTTGGAAATATGGGTGATAAAAATAGTCGCTATGCGATGTGCGGACAACGATTTGTCTAAGTTTGACATGAAATATAAAAATAAATACGGAATTGTGGATACATGACGTACACATAGGGTGATTGAATAGGTCCTGAAATTTAGTATTATACCATATTATACCACCCAAGTTACCGTAAAAACTTAGGTTTTGGAAATATGGGTGATTAAATTAGTCGCTATGCGATGTGCGGACAACGATTTGTCGAAGTATGACATGAAAAATAAAATAAATACGGAAGTGTGCCAACATGACGTACACATAGGATGATAGAATAGGTCCTGAAATTTAGTATTATACCACCCAAGTTACCTTAAAAACTTAAGTTTTGGAAATATGGGTGATTAAATTAGTCGCTATGCGATGTGCGGACAACGATTTGTCTAAGTTTGACATGAAATATAAAAATAAATACGGAATTGTGGATACATGACGTACACATAGGGTGATAGAATAGGACCAGAACTTCTGTATTATACCACCCAAGTTACCGTAAAAACTTAGGTTTTGGAAATATGGCTGATTAAATTAGTCGCATTGAGATGTGCGGACAGCGATTTGTCAAAGTATGACATGAAAAATAAAATAAATAGGGAAGTGTGCCAACATGACGTACACATAGGATGATAGAATAGGTCCAGAACTTTAGTACTATACCACCCAAGTTACCGTAAAAACTTAGGTTTTGGAAATATGGGTGATTAAATTAGTCGCTATGCGATGTGCGGACAACGATTTGTCTAAGTTTGACATGAAATATAAAAATAAATACGGAGGTGTGCCAACATTACGTACACGTAGGATGAAAGAATAGGACCAGAACTTTAGTACTATTCCACCCAAGTTACCTTAAAAACTTAGGTTTTGGAAATATGGGTGATTAAATTAGTCGCTATGCGATGTGCGGACAGCGATTTGTCAAAGTTTGACATGAAATATAAAAATAAATACGGAGGTATGCCAACATTATGTACACGTAGGGTAAAAAAATAGGACCAGAACTTCTGTATTATACGACCCAAGCTACCGTAAAAACTTAGGTTTTGGAATTATGGGTGATTAAATTAGTCGCTATGCGATGTACGGACAGAGATTTGTCAAAGTATGACATGAAATATAAAAATAAATACGGAATTGTGGATACATGACATCCAAATAGGGTGATGAAATAGGACCAGAAATTTAGTATTATACCACCCAAGTTACCTTAAAAACTTAGGTTTTGGAAATATGGGTGATTAAATTAGTCGCTATGCGATGTGCGGCCAACGAATTGTCTAAGTTTGAAATGAAATATAAAATAAATACGGAATAGTGGATACATGACGTACACATAGGATGATAGAATAGGACCAGAACTATAGTATTATACCACTTAGGTTACCGTCAAAACTTAGGTTTTGTAAATATGAGTGATTAAAATAGTCGCTTTGGATGTGTGGACAGCGATCCGCCTAGGTTTGACATGAAATATAAAATAAATACGGAAGTGTGCCAACAAGACGTACACATAGGGTGATAGAATAGGACCAGAACTTCTGTATTATACCACCCAAGTTACCCAAAAAACTTAGGTTTTGGAAATATGGGTGATTAAATTAGTCGCTATGCGATGTGCGGACAACGATTTGTCTAAGTTTGACATGAAATATAAAAATAAATACGGAGGTGTGCCAACATTACGTACACGTAGGATGAAAGAATAGGACCAGAACTTTAGTACTATACCACCCAATTTACCTTAAAAACTTAGGTTTTGGAAATATGGGTGATTAAATTAGTCGCTATGCGATGTGCGGACAACGATTTGTCTAAGTTTGACATGAAATATAAAAATAAATACGGAATTGTGGATACATGACTTACACATAGGGTGATAGAATAGGACCAGAACTTCTGTATTATACCACCCAAGTTACCGTAAAAACTTAGGTTTTGGAAATATGGCTGATTGAAGTAGTCGCTTTGCGATGGGCGGACAGCGATTTGTCGAAGTTTGACACGAAATATAAAAAAAATACGGAGGTGTGCCAACATGACGTACACATAGGATGATAGAATAGGTCCAGAACTTTAGTACTATACCACCCAAGTTACCTTAAAAACTTAGGTTTTGGAAATACGCGTGATTAAAATAGTCGCTTTGGATGTGTGGACAGTGATCCACCTAAGTTTGACATAAAATATAAAATAAATACGCGAGTGTGCCAACAAGACGTACACATAGGGTGATAGAATAGGACCAGAACTTCTGTATTATACCACCCAAGTTACCATAAAAACTTAGGTTTTGGAAATATGGCTGATTGAAGTAGTCGCTTTGCGATGGGCGGACAGCGATTTGTCGAAGTTTGACACGAAATATAAAAAAAATACGGAAGTGTTCCAACATGACGTACACATAGTATGATAGAATAGGTCCAGAACTTTAGTACTATATCACCCAAGTTACCGTAAAAACTTAGGTTTTGGAAATATGGGTGATAAAAATAGTCGCTATGCGATGTGCGGACAACGATTTGTCTAAGTTTGACATGAAATATAAAAATAAATACGGAATTGTGGATACATGACGTACACATAGGGTGATTGAATAGGTCCTGAAATTTAGTATTATACCATATTATACCACCCAAGTTACCGTAAAAACTTAGGTTTTGGAAATATGGGTGATTAAATTAGTCGCTATGCGATGTGCGGACAACGATTTGTCTAAGTATGACATGAAAAATAAAATAAATACGGAAGTGTGCCAACATGACGTACACATAGGATGATAGAATAGGTCCTGAAATTTGGTATTATACCACCCAAGTTACCGTAAAAACTTAGGTTTTGGAAATATGGGTGATTAAATTAGTCGCTATGCGATGTGCGGACAACGATTTGTCTAAGTATGACATGAAATATAATAATAAATACGGAGGTTTGCCAATATTATGTACATATAGGGTGATATAATAGGACCAGAACTTCTGTATTATACCACCCAAGTTACCGTAAAAACTTCGGTTTTGGAAATATGGCTGATTAAAGTAGTCGCATTGAGATGTGCGGACAGCGATTTGTCAAAGTATGACATGAAAAATAAAATAAATACGGAAGTGTGCCAACATAACGTACACATAGGATGATAGAATAGGTCCAGAACTTTAGTACTATACCACCCAAGTTACCTTAAAAACTTAGGTTTTGGAAATACGCGTGATTAAAATAGTCGCTTTGGATGTGTGGACAGTGATCCACCTAAGTTTGACATAAAATATAAAATAAATACGCGAGTGTGCCAACAAGACGTACACATAGGGTGATAGAATAGGACCAGAACTTCTGTATTATACCACCCAAGTTACCGTAAAAACTTAGGTTTTGGAAATATGGCTGATTGAAGTAGTCGCTTTGCGATGGGCGGACAGCGATTTGTCGAAGTTTGACACGAAATATAAAAAAAATACGGAAGTGTTCCAACATGACGTACACATAGTATGATAGAATAGGTCCAGAACTTTAGTACTATATCACCCAAGTTACCGTAAAAACTTAGGTTTTGGAAATATGGGTGATTAAAATAGTCGCTATGCGATGTGCGGACAACGATTTGTCTAAGTTTGACATGAAATATAAAAATAAATACGGAATTGTGGATACATGACGTACACATAGGGTGATTGAATAGGTCCTGAAATTTAGTATTATACCATATTATACCACCCAAGTTACCGTAAAAACTTAGGTTTGGGAAATATGGGTGATTAAATTAGTCGCTATGCGATGTGCGGACAACGATTTGTCTAAGTATGACATGAAAAATAAAATAAATACGGAAGTGTGCCAACATGACGTACACATAGGATGATAGAATAGGTCCTGAAATTTGGTATTATACCACCCAAGTTACCGTAAAAACTTAGGTTTTGGAAATATGGGTGATTAAATTAGTCGCTATGCGATGTGCGGACAACGATTTGTCTATGTATGACATGAAATATAATAATAAATACGGAGGTTTGCCAACATTTTGTACATATAGGGTGATATAATAGGACCAGAACTTCTGTATTATTCCACCCAAGTTACCTTAAAAACTTAGGTTTTGGAAATATGGGTGATTAAATTAGTCGCTATGCGATGTGCGGACAACGATTTGTCTAAGTTTGACATGAAATATAAAAATAAATACGGAATTGTGGATACATGAAGTACACATAGGGTGATAGAATAGGACCAGAACTTCTGTATTATACCACCCAAGTTACCATAAAAACTTCGGTTTTGGAAATATGGCTGATTAAAGTAGTCGCATTGAGATGTGCGGACAGCGATTTGTCAAAGTATGACATGAAAAATAAAATAAATACGGAAGTGTGCCAACATAACGTACACATAGGATGATAGAATAGGTCCAGAACTTTAGTACTATACCACCCAAGTTACCGTAAAAACTTAGGTTTTGGAAATATGGCTGATTAAAGTAGTCGCATTGAGATGTGCGGACAGCGATTTGTCTAAGTTTGACATGAAATATAAAAATAAATACGGAATTGTGGATACATGACGTACACATAGGGTGATAGAATAGGACCAGAACTTCTGTATTATACCACCCAAGTTACCGTAAAAACATAGGTTTTGGAAATATGGGTGATTAAATTAGTCGCTATGCGATGTTCGGACAACGATTTGTCGAAGTTTGACACGAAATATAATAATAAATACGGAAGTGTGCCAACATTACGTACATATAGGGTGATAGAATAGGACCAGAACTTCTGTATTATACCACCCAAGTTACCGTAAAAACTTAGGTTTTGGAAATATGGGTGATTAAAGTAGTCGCATTGAGATGTGCGGACAGCGATTTGTCAAAGTATGACATGAAAAATAAAATAATAACGGAAGTGTGCCAACATGACGTACACATAGGATGATAGAATAGGTCCTGAAATTTAGTATTATACCACCCAAGTTACCTTAAAAACTTAGGTTTTGGAAATATGGGTGATTAAATTAGTCGCTATGCGATGTGCGGACAACGATTTGTCTAAGTATGACATGAAATATAATAATAAATACGGAGGTGTGCCAACATTACGTACACGTAGGGTGATAGAATAGGACCAGAACTTCTGTATTATACCACCCAATATACCGTAAAAACTTAGGTTTTGGAAATATGGCTGATTAAAGTAGTCGCATTGAGATGTGCGGACAGAGATTTGTCGAAGTTTGACACGAAATATAAAAAAAATACGGAGGTGTGCCAACATGACGTACACATAGGATGATAGAATAGGTCCAGAACTTTAGTACTATACCACCCAAGTTACCTTAAAAACTTAGGTTTTGGAAATACGGGTGATTAAAATAGTCGCTTTGGATGTGTGGACAGCGATCCACCTAAGTTTGACATAAAATATAAAATAAATACGGCAGTGTGTCAGCATGACGTACACGTAGGATGAAAGAATAGGACCAGAACTTTAGTACTATACCACCCAAGTTACCTTAAAAACTTTCGTTTTTTGAAATATGGTTGATCAAAGTGGTCGCTATGCGATGTGCGGACAACGATTTGTCTAAGTATGACATGAAAAATAAAATAAATACGGAAGTGTGCCAACATGACGTACACATAGGATGATAGAATAGGTCCTGAAATTTAGTATTATACCACCCAAGTTACCGTAAAAACTTAGGTTTTGGAAATATGGGTGATTAAATTAGTCGCTATGCGATGTGCGGACAACGATTTGTCTATGTATGACATGAAATATAATAATAAATAAGGAGGTGTGCCAACATTACGTACATATAGGGTGATATAATAGGACCAGAACTTCTGTATTATACCACCCAAGTTACCGTAAAAACTTAGGTTTTGGAAATATGGGTGATTAAATTAGTCGCTATGCGATGTGCGGACAACGATTTGTCTAAAAACTTAGGTTTTGGAAATATGGCTGATTAAAGTAGTCGCATTGAGATGTGCGGACAGCGATTTGTCAAAGTATGACATGAAAAATAAAATAAATACGGAAGTGTGCCAACATGACGTACACATAGGATGATAGAATAGGTCCTGAAATTTAGTATTATACCACCCAAGTTACCTTAAAAACTTAGGTTTTGGAAATATGGGTGATTAAATTAGTCGCTATGCGATGTGCGGACAACGATTTGTCTAAGTTTGACATGAAATATAAAAATAAATACGGAATTGTGGATAAATGAAGTACACATATGGTGATAGAATAGGACCAGAACTTCTGTATTATACCACCCAAGTTACCGTAAAAACTTCGGTTTTGGAAATATGGCTGATTAAAGTAGTCGCATAGAGATGTGCGGACAGCGATTTGTCAAAGTATGACATGAAAAATAAAATAAATACGGAAGTGTGCCAACATGACGTACACATAGGATGATAGAATAGGTCCAGAACTTTAGTACTATACCACCCAAGTTACCGTTAAAACTTAGGTTTTGGAAATATGGCTGATTAAAGTAGTCGCATTGAGATGTGCGGACAGCGATTTGTCTAAGTTTGACATGAAATATAAAAATAAATACGGAATTGTGGATACATGACGTACACATAGGGTGATAGAATAGGACCAGAACTTCTGTATTATACCACCCAAGTTACCGTAAAAACTTAGGTTTTGGAAATATGGGTGATTAAATTAGTCGCTATGCGATGTTCGGACAACGATTTGTCGAAGTTTGACACGAAATATAATAATAAATACGGAAGTGTGCCAACATTACGTACATATAGGGTGATAGAATAGGACCAGAACGTCTGTATTATACCACCCAAGTTACCGTAAAAACTTAGAATTTGGAAATATGGGTGATTAAAGTAGTCGCATTGAGATGTGCGGACAGCGATTTGTCAAAGTATGACATGAAAAATAAAATAATAACGGAAGTGTGCCAACATGACGTACACATAGGATGATAGAATAGGTCCTGAAATTTAGTATTATACCACCCAAGTTACCTTAAAAACTTAGGTTTTGGAAATATGTGTGATTAAATTAGTTGCTATGCGATGTGCGGACAACGATTTGTCTAAGTATGACATGAAATATAATAATAAATACGGAGGTGTGCCAACATTACGTACACGTAGGGTGATAAAATATGACCAGAACTTCTGTATTATACCACCCAAGTTACCGTAAAAACTTAGGTTTTGGAAATATGGCTGATTAAAGTAGTCGCATTGAGATGTGCGGACAGAGATTTGTCGAAGTTTGACACGAAATATAAAAAAAATACGGAGGTGTGCCAACATGACGTACACATAGGATGATAGAATAGGTGCAGAACTTTAGTACTATACCACCCGAGTTACCTTAAAAACTAAGGTTTTGGAAATACGGGTGATTAAAATAGTCGCTTTGGATGTGTGGACAGCGATCCACCTAAGTTTGACATAAAATATAAAATAAATACGGCAGTGTGTCAGCATGACGTACACGTAGGATGAAAGAATAGGACCAGAACTTTAGTACTATACCACCCAAGTTACCTTAAAAACTTTCGTTTTGGAAATATGGTTGATCAAAGTAGTCGCTATGCGATGTGCGGACAACGATTTGTCTAAGTATGACATGAAAAATAAAATAAATACGGAAGTGTGCCAACATGACGTACACATAGGATGATAGAATAGGTCCTGAAATTTAGTATTATACCACCCAAGTTACCGTAAAAACTTAGGTTTTGGAAATATGGGTGATTAAATTAGTCGCTATGCGATGTGCGGACAACGATTTGTCTAAGTTTGACATGAAATATAAAAATAAATACGGAATTGTGGATACATGACGTACACATAGGGTGATAGAATAGGACCAGAACTTCTGTATTATACCACCCAAGTTACGGTAAAAACTTAGGTTTTGGAAATATGGCTGATTAAAGTAGTCGCATTGAGATGTGCGGACAGCGATTTGTCAAAGTATGACATGAAAAATAAAATAAATACGGAAGTGTGCCAACATGACGTACACATAGGATGATAGAATAGGTCCAGAACTTTAGTACTATACCACCCAAGTTACCGTAAAAACTTAGGTTTTGGAAATATGGCTGATTAAATTAGTCGCATTGAGATGTGCGGACAGCGATTTGTCTAAGTTTGACATGAAATATAAAAATAAATACGGAATTGTGGATACATGACGTACACATAGGGTGATAGAATAGGACCAGAAATTCTGTATTATACCACCCAAGTTACCGTAAAAACTTAGGTTTTGGAAATATGGGTGATTAAATTAGTCGCTATGCGATGTTCGGACAACGATTTGTCGAGGTTTGACACGAAATATAATAATAAATACGGAAGTGTGCCAACATTAGGTACATATAGGGTGATAGAATAGGACCAGAACTTCTGTATTATACCACCCAAGTTACCGTAAAAACTTAGGTTTTGGAAATATGGGTGATTAAAGTAGTCGCATTGAGATGTGCGGACAGCGATTTGTCAAAGTATGACATGAAAAATAAAATAATAACGGAAGTGTGCCAACATGACGTACACATAGGATGATAGAATAGGTCCTGAAATTTAGTATTATACCACCCAAGTTACCTTAAAAACTTAGGTTTTGGAAATATGGGTGATTAAATTAGTCGCTATGCGATGTTCGGACAACGATTTGTCGAAGTTTGACACGAAATATAATAATAAATACGGAGGTGTGCCAACATTACGTACACATAGGATGATAGAATAGGTCCTGAAATTTAGTATTATACCACCCAAGTTACCGTAAAAACTTAGGTTTTGGAAATATGGCTGATTAAAGTAGTCGCATTGAGATGTGTGGACAGAGATTTCTCGAAGTTTGACACGAAATATAAAAAAAATACGGAGGTGTGCCAACATGACGTACACATAGGATGATAGAATAGGTCCAGAACTTTAGTACTATACCACCCAAGTTACCTTAAAAACTTAGGTTTTGGAAATACGGGTGATTAAAATAGTCGCATTGAGATGTGCGGACAGCGATTTGTCAAAGTATGACATGAAATATAAAAATAATTACGGAATTGTGGATACATGACATCCACATAGGGTGATAAAATAGGACCAGAAATTTAGTATTATACCACCCAAGTTACCTTAAAAACTTAGGTTTTGGAAATATGGCTGATTAAAGTAGTCGCATTGAGATGTGCGGACAGAGATTTGTCGAAGTTTGACACGAAATATAAAAAAAAAATACGGAGGTGTGCCAACATGACGTACACATAGGATGATAGAATAGGTCCAGAACTTTAGTACTATACCACCCAAGTTACCGTAAAAACTTAGGTTTTGGAAATATGGCTGATTAAAGTAGTCGCATTGAGATGTGCGGACAGCCATTTGTCAAAGTATGACATGAAAAATAAAATAAATACGGAAGTGTGCCAACATGACGTACACATAGGATGATAGAATAGGTCCTGAAATTTAGTATTATACCACCTAAGTTACCTTAAAAACTTAGGTTTTGGAAATATGGGTGATTAAATTAGTCGCTATGCGATGTGCGGACAACGATTTGTCTAAGTTTGACATGAAATATAAAAATAAATACGGAATTGTGGATACATGACGTACACATTGGGTGATAGAATAGGATTAGAACTATATTATTATACCACTCAGGTTACCGTCAAAACTTAGGTTTTGGAAATACGGGTGATTAAAATAGTCGCTTTGGATGTGTGGACAGCGATCCACCTAAGTTTGACATAAAATATAAAATAAATACGGAAGTGTGTCAGCATGACGTACACGTAGGATGAAAGAATAGGACCAGAACTTTAGTACTATACCACCCAAGTTACCTTAAAAACTTAGGTTTTGGAAATATGGGTGATTAAATTAGTCGCTATGCGATGTGTGGACAACGATTTGTCTAAGTATGACATGAAATATAATAATAAATACGGAGGTGTGCCAACATTACGTACACGTAGGGTGATAGAATAGGACCAGAACTTCTGTATTATACCACCCAAGTTACCGTAAAAACTTAGGTTTTGGAAATATGGCTGATTAAAGTAGTCGCATTGAGATGTGCGGACAGAGATTTGTCGAAGTTTGACACGAAATATAAAAAAATACGGAGGTGTGCCAACATGACGTACACATAGGATGATAGAATAGGTCCAGAACTTTAGTACTATACCTCCCAAGTTACCTTAAAAACTTAGGTTTTGGAAATACGGGTGATTAAAATAGTCGCTTTGGATGTGTGGACAGCGATCCACGTAATTTTGACATAAAATATAAAATAAATACGGCAGTGTGTCAGCATGACGTACACGTAGGATGAAAGAATAGGACCAGAACTTTAGTACTATACCACCCAAGTTACCTTAAAAACTTAGGTTTTGGAAATATGGGTGATTAAATTAGTCGCTATGCGATGTGCGGACAACGATTTGTCTAAGTATGACATGAAATATAATAATAAATACGGAGGTGTTCCAACATTACGTACACGTAGGGTGATAGAATAGGACCAGAACTTCTGTATTATACCACCCAAGTTACCGTAAAACTTAGGTTTTGGAAATATGGCTGATTAAAGTAGTCGCATTGAGATGTGCGGGCAGCAATTTGTCAAAGTATGACATGAAAAATAAAATAAATACGGAAGTGTGCAAACATGACGTACACATAGGATGATAGAATAGGTCCTGAAATTTAGTATTATACCACCCAAGTTACCTTAAAAACTTAGGTTTTGGAAATATGGGTGATTAAATTAGTCGCTATGCGATGTGCGGACAACGATTTGTATAAGTTTGACATGAAATATAAAAATAATTACGGAATTTTGGATACATGACGTACACATTGGGTGATAGAATAGGATTAGAACTATATTATTATACCACTCAGGTTACCATCAAAACTTATGTGTACGTCATGTTGGCACACCTCCGTATTTTTTTTATATTTCGTGTCAAACTTCGTAAAATCTCTGTCCGCACATCTCAATGCGACTACTTTAATCAGCCATATTTCCAAAACCTAAGTTTTTACGGTAACTTGGATGGTATAGTACAGAAGTTCTGGTCCTATTCTATCACCCTATGTGTACGTCATGTATCCACAATTCCGTATTTATTGTTATATTTCATGTCAAACTTAGACAAATCGCTGTCCGCACATCTCAATGCGACTACTTTAATCAGCCATATTTCCAAAACCTAAGTTTTTACGGTAACTTAAGTGGTATAGTACTAAAGTTCTGGACCTATTCTATCATCCTATGTGTACGTAATGATGGCACACCTCCGTATTTATTATTATGTTTCATGTCATACTTAGACAAATCGTTGTCCGCACATCGCATAAAGACTAATTTAATCACCCATATTTCCAAAACCTAAGTTTTTAAAGTAACTTGGTTGGTATAGTCCTAAAGTTCTGGTCCTATTCTTTCATCCTACGTGTACGTAATGTTGGCACACCTCCGTATTTATTTTTATATTTCATGTCAAACTTAGACAAATCGTTGTCCGCACATCGCATAGCGACTAATTTAATCACCCATATTTCCAAAACCTAAGTTTTTACGGTAACTTGGGTGGTATAATACAGAAGTTCTGGCCCTATTCTATCACCCTATGTGTACGTCATGTATCCACAATTCCGTATTTATTTTTATATTTCATGTCAAACTTAGACAAATCGTTGTCCGCACATCGCATAGCGACTAATTTAATCACCCATATTTCCAAAACCTAAGTTTTTAAGGTAACTTGGGTGGTATAATACTAAATTTCAGGACCTATTCTATCATCCTATGTGTACGTCATGTTGGCACACTTCCGTATTTATTTTATTTTTCATGTCATACTTTGACAAATCGCTGTCTGCACATCTCAATGCGACTACTTTAATCAGCCATATTTCCAAAACCTAAGTTTTTACGGTAACTTGGGTGGTATAGTACTAAAGTTCTGGACCTATTCTATCATCCTATGTGTACGTCATGTTGGCACACTTCCGTATTTATTTTATTTTTCATGTCATACTTTGACAAATCGCTGTCCGCACATCTCAATGCGACTACTTTAATCAGCCATATTTCCAAAACCTAAGTTTGCACGGTAACTTGGGTTGTATAGTACTAAAGTTCTGGACCTATTCTATCATCCTATGTGTACGTCATGTTTGCAAACTTCCGTATTTATTTTATTTTTCATGTCATACTTTGACAAATCGCTGTCCGCACATCTCAATGCGACTAATTTAGTCAGCCATATTTCCAAAACCTATGTTTTGACGGTAACCTGAGTGGTATAATAATATAGTTCTAATCCTATTCTATCACCCAATGTGTACGTCATGTATCCAAAATTCCGTATTTATTTTTATATTTCATGTCAAACTTAGACAAATCGTTGTCCGCACATCGCATAGCGACTAATTTAATCACCCATATTTCCAAAACCTAAGTTTTTACGGTAACTTGGGTGGTATAATACAGAAGTTCTGGTCCTATTCTATCACCCTATGTGTACGTCATGTATCCACAATTCCGTATTTATTTTTATATTTCATGTCAAACTTAGACAAATCGTTGTCCGCACATCGCATAGCGACTAATTGAATCACCCATATTTTAAAAACCTAAGTTTTGAAGGTAACTTGGGTGGTATAATACTAAATTTCAGGACCTATTCTATCATCCTATGTGTACGTCATGTTGGCACACTTCCGTATTTATTTTATTTTTCATGTCATACTTTGACAAATCGCTGTCTGCACATCTCAATGCGACTACTTTAATCAGCCATATTTCCAAAACCTAAGTTTTTACGGTAACTTGGGTGGTATAGTACTAAAGTTCTGGACCTATTCTATCATCCTATGTGTACGTCATGTTGGCACACTTCCGTATTTATTTTATTTTTCATGTCATACTTTGACAAATCGCTGTCCGCACATCTCAATGCGACTACTTTAATCAGCCATATTTCCAAAACCTAAGTTTGCACGGTAACTTGGGTTGTATAGTACTAAAGTTCTGGACCTATTCTATCATCCTATGTGTACGTCATGTTTGCAAACTTCCGTATTTATTTTATTTTTCATGTCATACTTTGACAAATCGCTGTCCGCACATCTCAATGCGACTAATTTAGTCAGCCATATTTCCAAAACCTATGTTTTGACGGTAACCTGAGTGGTATAATAATATAGTTCTAATCCTATTCTATCACCCAATGTGTACGTCATGTATCCAAAATTCCGTATTTATTTTTATATTTCATGTCAAACTTAGACAAATCGTTGTCCGCACATCGCATAGCGACTAATTTAATCACCCATATTTCCAAAACCTAAGTTTTTACGGTAACTTGGGTGGTATAATACAGAAGTTCTGGTCCTATTCTATCACCCTATGTGTACGTCATGTATCCACAATTCCGTATTTATTTTTATATTTCATGTCAAACTTAGAGAAATCGTTGTCCGCACATCGCATAGCGACTAATTGAATCACCCATATTTTCAAAACCTAAGTTTTGAAGGTAACTTGGGTGGTATAATACTAAATTTCAGGACCTATTTCATCATCCTATGAGTACGTCATGATGACACACTGCCGTATTTATTTTATATTTTATGTCAAACTTAGGTGGATCGCTGTCCGCACATCCAAAGCGACTATTTTAATCACCCGTATTTCTAAAACCTAAGTTTTGACGGTAACCTGAGTGGTATAATAATATAGTTCTAATCCTATTCTATCACCCAATGTGTACGTCATGTATCCAAAATTCCGTATTTATTTTTATATTTCATGTCAAACTTAGACAAACCGTTGTCCGCACATCGCATAGCGACTAATTTAATCACCCATATTTCCAAAACCTAAGTTTTTACGGTAACTTGGGTGGTATAATACAGAAGTTCTGGTCCTATTCTATCACCCTATGTGTACGTCATGTATCCACAATTCCGTATTTATTTTTATATTTCATGTCAAACTTAGACAAATCGTTGTCAGCACATCGCATAGCGACTAATTTAATCACCCATATTTCCAAAACCTAAGTTTTTAAGGTAACTTGGGTGGTATAATACTAAATTTCAGGACCTATTCTATCATCCTATGTGTACGTCATGTTGGCACACTTCCGTATTTATTTTATTTTTTGTGTCAAACTTCGACAAATCTCTGTCCGCACATCTCAATGCGACTACTTTAATCAGCCATATTTCCAAAACCTAAGTTTTTACGGTAACTTGGGTGGTATAATACAGAAGTTCTGGTCCTATTCTATCACCCTACGTGTACGTAATGTTGGCACACCTCCGTATTTATTATTATATTTCATGTCATACTTAGACAAATCGTTGTCCGCACATCGCATAGCGACTAATTTAATCACCCATATTTCCAAAACCTAAGTTTTTAAGGTAACTTGGGTGGTATAGTACTAAAGTTCTGGTCCTATTCTTTCATCCTACGTGTACGTCATGCTGACACACTGCCGTATTTATTTTATATTTTATGTCAAACTTAGGTGGATCGCTGTCCACACATCCAAAGCGACTATTTTAATCACCCGTATTTCCAAAACCTAAGTTTTGACGGTAACCTGAGTGGTATAATAATATAGTTCTAATCCTATTCTATCACCCAATGTGTACGTCATGTATCTAAAATTCCGTATTTATTTTTATATTTCATGTCAAACTTAGACAAATCGTTGTCCGCACATCGCATAGCGACTAATTTAATCACCCATATTTCCAAAACCTAAGTTTTTAAGGTAACTTGGGTGGTATAGTACTAAAGTTCTGGTCCTATTCTTTCATCCTACGTGTACGTCATGCTGACACACTGCCGTATTTATTTTATATTTTATGTCAAACTTAGGTGGATCGCTGTCCACACATCCAAAGCGACTATTTTAATCACCCGTATTTCCAAAACCTAAGTTTTGACGGTAACCTGAGTGGTATAATAATATAGTTCTAATCCTATTCTATCACCCAATGTGTACGTCATGTATCCAAAATTCCGTATTTATTTTTATATTTCATGTCAAACTTAGACAAATCGTTGTCCGCACATCGCATAGCGACTAATTTAATCACCCATAATTCCAAAACCTAAGTTTTTACGGTAGCTTGGGTCGTATAATACAGAAGTTCTGGTCCTATTCTATCACCCTATGTGTACGTCATGTATCCACAATTCCGTATTTATTTTTATATTTCATGTCAAACTTAGACAAATCGTTGTCCGCACATCGCATAGCGACTAATTTAATCACCCATATTTCCAAAACCTAAGTTTTTAAGGTAACTTGGGTGGTATAATACTAAATTTCAGGACCTATTCTATCATCCTATGTGTACGTCATGTTGGCACACTTCCGTATTTATTTTATTTTTCATGTCATACTTTGACAAATCGCTGTCCGCACATCTCAATGCGACTACTTTAATCAGCCATATTTCCAAAACCTAAGTTTTTACGGTAACTTGGGTGGTATAATACAGAAGTTCTGGTCCTATTTCATCACCCTACGTGTACGTCATGCTGACACACTGCCGTATTTATTTTATATTTTATGTCAAACTTAGGTGGATCACTGTCCACACATCCAAAGCGACTATTTTAATCACCCGTATTTCCAAAACCTAAGTTTTTAAGGTAACTTGGGTGGTATAGTATTAAAGTTCTGGACCTATTCTATCATCCTATGTGTACGTCATGTTGGCACACCTCCGTATTTTTTTTTATATTTCGTGTCAAACTTCGACAAATCTCTGTCCGCACATCTCAATGCGACTACTTTAATCAGCCATATTTCCAAAACCTAAGTTTTTACGGTAACTTGGGTGGTATAATACAGAAGTTCTGGTCCTATTCTATCACCCTATATGTACGTAATGTTGGCACACCTCCGTATTTATTATTATATTTCATGTCATACTTAGACAAATCGTTGTCCGCACATCGCATAGCGACTAATTTAATCACCCATATATCCAAAACCTAAGATTTTAAGGTAACTTGGGTGGTATAGTACTAAAGTTCTGGTCCTATTCTATCATCCTATGAGTTCGTCATGCTGGCACATTTCCGTGTTTATTTTATATTTCATGTCAAACTTAGACAAATCGCTATCCGCACATCGCAAAGCGACTACTTTAATCAGCCATATTTCCAAAACCTAAGTTTTTACAGTAACTTGGGTGGTATAATACAGATGTTCTGGTCCTATTCTATCACCCTATGTGTACGTAATGTTGGCACACTTCCGTATTTATTTTTATATTACATGTCATACTTAGACAAATCGTTGTCCGCACATCACATAGCGAATAATTTAATCACCCAAATTTCCAAAACCTAAGATCTTAAGGTTACTTGGATGGTATAGTACTAAAGTTCTGGTCCTATTCTTTCATCCTATGTGTACGTCATGTTGGCACACTTCCGTATTAATTTTATATTTCATGTCAAACTTAGACAAATCGCTGTCCGCACATCTTAAAGCGACTACTTTAATCAGCCGTATTTCCAAAACCTAAGTTTTTACGGTAACTTTGGTGGTATAATACAGAAGTTCCTGTCCTATTCTATCACCCTATGTGTACGTCTTCTTGGCACACTTCCGTATTTATTTTCTATTTAATGTCAAACTTAGGCGGATCGCTGTCCACACATCCAAAGCGACTATTTTAATCACCCATATTTCCAAAACCTAAGTTTTGACGGTAACCTGAGTGGTATAATACTAAAGTTCTGGTCCTATTCTATCACCCTATGTGTACGTTATGTATCCACAATTCAGTATTTATTTTTATATTTCATGTTAAACTTAGACAAATCGTTGTCCGCACATCGCATAGCGACTAATTTAATCACTCATATTTCCTAAACCTAAGTTTTTAAGGTAACTTGGGTGGTATAATACTAAAGTTCTGGTCCTATTCTTTCATCCTATGTGTACGCCATGTTGGCACACTTCCGTATTAATTTTATATTTCATGTCAAACTTAGACAAATCGCTGTCCGCACATCTTAAAGCGACTACTTTAATCAACCATATTTCCAAAACCTAAGTTTTTACGGTAACTTTGGTGGTATAATACAGAAGTTCCTGTCCTATTCTATCACCCTATGTGTACGTCTTCTTGGTACACTTCCGTATTTATTTTATATTTAATGTCAAACTTAGGCGGATCGCTGTCCACACATCCAAAGCGACTATTTTAATCACCCATATTTCCAAAACCTAAGTTTTGACGGTAAACTGAGTGGTATAATACTAAAGTTCCGGTCCTATTCTATCACCCTATGTGTACGTCATGTATCCACAATTCAGTATTTATTTTTATATTTCATGTTAAACTTAGACAAATCGTTGTCCGCACATCGCATAGCGACTAATTTAATCACTCATATTTCCTAAACCTAAGTTTTTAAGGTAACTTGGGTGGTATAATACTAAATTTCAGGACCTATTCTATCACCCTATGTGTACGTCATGTATCCACAATTCCGTATTTATTTTTATATTTCATGTCAAACTTAGACAAATCGCTGTCCGCACATCTCAATGCGACTACTTTAATCAGCCATATTTCCAAAACCTAAGTTTTTACGGTAACTTGGGTGGTATAGTACTAAAGTTCTGGACCTATTCTATCATCCTATGTGTACGTCATGTTGGCATACCTCCGTATTTTTTTTATATTTCGTGTCAAACTTCGACAAATCTCTGTCCGCACATCTCAATGCGACTACTTTAATCAGCCATATTTCCAAAACCTAAGTTTTTACGGTAACTTGGGTGGTATAATACAGAAGTTCTGGTCCTATTTCATCACCCTACGTGTACGTCATGCTGACACACTGCCGTATTTATTTTATATTTTATGTCAAACTTAGGTGGATCACTGTCCACACATCCAAAGCGACTATTTTAATCACCCGTATTTCCAAAACCTAAGTTTTTAAGGTAACTTGGGTGGTATAGTACTAAAGTTCTGGTCCTATTCTTTCATCCTACGTGTACGTCATGCTGACACACTGCCGTATTTATTTTATATTTTTGTCAAACTTAGGTGGATCACTGTCAACACATCCAAAGCGACTATTTTAATCACCCGTATTTCCAAAACCTAAGTTTTTAAGGTAACTTGGGTGGTATGGTACTAAAGATCTGGACCTATTCTATCATCCTATGTGTACGTCATGTTGGCACACCTCCGTATTTTTTTTATATTTCGTGTCAAACTTCGACAAATCTCTGTCCGCACATCTCAATGCGACTACTTTAATCAGCCATATTTCCAAAACCTAAGTTTTTACGGTAACTTGGGTGGTATAATACAGAAGTTCTGGTCCTATTCTATCACCCTACGTGTACGTAATGTTGGCACACCTCCGTATTTATTATTATATTTCATGTCATACTTAGACAAATCGTTGTCCGCACATCGCATAGCGACTAATTTAATCACCCATTTTTCCAAAACCTAAGTTTTTACGGTAACTTGGGTGGTATAATACAGAAGTTCTGGTCCTATTCTATCACCCTATGTGTACGTCATGTATCCACAATTCCGTATTTATTTTTATATTTCATGTCAAACTTAGACAAATCGTTGTCCGCACATCGCATAGCGACTAATTTAATCACCCATATTTCCAAAACCTAAGTTTTTACGGTAACTTGGGTGGTATAATACAGAAGTTCTGGTCCTATTCTATCACCCTATGTGTACGTCATATATCCACAATTCCGTATTTATTTTTATATTTCATGTCAAACTTAGACAAATCGTTGTCCGCACATCGCATAGCGACTAATTTAATCACCCGTATTTCCAAAACCTAAGTTTTTAAGGTAACTTGGATGGTATAATACTAAATTTCAGGACCTATTCTATCATCCTATGTGTACGTCATGTTGGCACACTTCCGTATTTATTTTATTTTTCATGTCATACTTTGACAAATCGCTGTCCGCACATCTCAATGCGACTACTTTAATCAGCCATATTTCCAAAACCTAAGTTTTTACGGTATCTTGGGTGGTATAATACAGAAGTTCTGGTCCTATTCTATCACCCTACGTTTACGTCATGTATCCACAATTCCGTATTTATTTTTATTTTTCATGTCAAACTTAGACAAATCGTTGTCCGCACATCGCATAGCGACTAATTTAATCACCCATATTTCCAAAACCTAAGTTTTTAAGGTAACTTGGGTGGTATAATACTAAATTTCAGGACCTATTCTATCATCCTAATTGTACGTCATGTTGGCTCACTTCCGTATTTATTTTATTTTTCATGTCATACTTTGACAAATCGCTGTCCGCACATCTCAATGCGACTACTTTAATCCATATTTTAAGCCATATTTCCAAAACCTAAGTTTTTACGGTAACTTGGGTGGTATAATACAGAAGTTCTGGTCCTATTCTATCACCTTATATTTACGTCATGTTGGCACACTTCCGTATTTATTTTTATATTTCATGTCATACTTAGACAAATCGTTATCCGCACATCAAATAGCGACTAATTTATACACCCATATTTCCAAAACCTAAGGTTTTAAGGTAACTTGGGTGGTATAATACTACATTTCTGGTCCTATTTTATCACCCTATGTGTACGTCATGTATCCACAATTCCGTATTTATTTTTATATTTCATGTCATACTTTGACAAATCGCTGTCTGCACATCGCATAGCGACTAATTTAATGACCCATATTTCAAAAATCTAAGTTTTTAAGGTAACTTGGGTAGTATAATACTAAATTTCGGGTCCTATTTTATCACCCTATGTGTACGTCATGTATCCACAATTCCGTATTAATTTTTATATTTCATGTCATACTTTGACAAATCGCTGTCCGCACATCGCATAGCGACTAATTTAATCACCCATATTTCCAAAACCTAAGTTTTTAAGGCAACTTGGGTGGTATAATACTACATTTCTGGTTCTATTCTATCACCCTATAGGTACATAATGTTGGCACACTTCCGTTATTATTTTATATTTCATGTCAAACTTAGACAAATCGCTGTCCGCACATCACAAAGTGACTACTTTAATCAGCCATATTTCCAAAACCAAAGTTTTTAAGGTAACTTGGGTGGTATAATACTACATTTCTGGTTCTATTCTATCACCCTATAGGTACGTTATGTTGGCACACTTCCGTTATTATTTTATATTTCATGTCAAACTTAGACAAATCGCTGTCCGCACATCACAAAGTGACTACTTTAATCAGCCATATTTCCAAAACCTAAGTTTTTATGGTAACTTGGGTGGTATAATACAGAAGTTCTGGTCCAATTCTATCACAGTATGTGTACGTCTTGTTGGCACACTTCCGTATTTATTTTATATTTCATGTCAAACTTAGACAAATCGTTGTCCGCACATCGCATAGCGACTAATTTAATCACCCATATTTCCAAAACCTAAGTTTTTACGGTAACTTGGGTGGTATAATACAGAAGTTCTGGTCCTATTTCATCACCCTACGTGTACGTCATGCTGACACACTGCCGTATTTATTTTAAATTTTATGTCAAACTTAGGTGGATCACTGTCCACACATCCAAAGCGACTATTTTAATCACCCTATTTCCAAAACCTAAGTTTTTAAGGTAACTTGGGTGGTATAGTACTAAAGTTCTGGACCTATTCTATCATCCTATGTGTACGTCATGTTGGCACACCTCCGTATTTTCTTTATATTTCGTGTCAAACTTCGACAAATCTCTGTCCGCACATCTCAATGCGACTACTTTAATCAGCCATATTTCCAAAACCTAAGTTTTTAAGGTAACTTGGGTGGTATAATACAGAAGTTCTGGTCCTATTCTATCACCCTAAGTGTACGTAATGTTGGCACACCTCCGTATTTATTATTATATTTCATGTCATACTTAGACAAATCGTTGTCCGCACATCGCATAGCGACGAATTTAATCACCCATATTTCCAAAACCTAAGTTTTTAAGGTAACTTGGGTGGTATAGTACTAAAGTTCTGGTCCTATTCTTTCATCCTACGTGTACGTCATGCTGACAAACTGCCGTATTTATTTTATATTTTTGTCAAACTTAGGTGGATCACTGTCAACACATCCAAAGCGACTATTTTAATCACCCGTATTTCCAAAACCTAAGTTTTTAAGGTAACTTGGGTGGTATAGTACTAAAGATCTGGACCTATTCTATCATCCTATGTGTACGTCATGTTGGCACACCTCCGTATTTTTTTTATATTTCGTGTCAAACTTCGACAGATCTCTGTCCGCACATCTCAATGCGACTACTTTAATCAGCCATATTTCCAAAACCTAAGTTTTTACGGTAACTTGGGTGGTATGATACAGAAGTTCTGGTCCTATTCTATCACCCTACGTGTACGTAATGTTGGCACACCTCCGTATTTATTATTATATTTCATGTCATACTTAGACAAATCGTTGTCCGCACATCGCATAGCGACTAATTTAATCACCCATATTTCCAAAACCTAAGTTTTTACGGTAACTTGGGTGGTATAATACAGAAGTTCTGGTCCTATTCTATCACCCTATGTGTACGTCATGTATCCACAATTCCGTATTTATTTTTATATTTCATGTCAAACTTAGACAAATCGTTGTCCGCACATCGCATAGCGACTAATTTAATCACCCATATTTCCAAAACCTAAGTTTTTACGGTAACTTGGGTGGTATAATACAGAAGTTCTGGTCCTATTCTATCACCCTATGTGTACGTCATATATCCACAATTCCGTATTTATTTTTATATTTCATGTCAAACTTAGACAAATCGTTGTCCGCACATCGCATAGCGACTAATTTAATCACCCGTATTTCCAAAACCTAAGTTTTTAAGGTAACTTGGGTGGTATAGTACTAAAGTTCTGGACCTATTCTATCATCCTATGTGTACGTCATGTTGGCACACCTCCGTATTTTTTTTATATTTCGTGTCAAACTTCGACAAATCTCTGTCCGCACATCTCAATGCGACTACTTTAATCAGCCATATTTCCAAAACCTAAGTTTTTACGGTAACTTGGGTGGTATAATACAGAAGTTCTGGTCCTATTTCATCACCCTACGTGTACGTCATGCTGACACACTGCCGTATTTATTTTAAATTTTATGTCAAACTTAGGTGGATCACTGTCCACACATCCAAAGCGACTATTTTAATCACCCTATTTCCAAAACCTAAGTTTTTAAGGTAACTTGGGTGGTATAGTACTAAAGTTCTGGACCTATTCTATCATCCTATGTGTACGTCATGTTGGCACACCTCCGTATTTTTTTTATATTTTGTGTCAAACTTCGACAAATCTCTGTCCGCACATCTCAATGCGACTACTTTAATCAGCCATATTTTCAAAACCTAAGTTTTTACGGTAACTTGGGTGGTATAATACAGAAGTTCTGGTCCTATTCTATCACCCTACGTGTACGTAATGTTGGCACACCTCCGTATTTATTATTATATTTCATGTCATACTTAGACAAATCGTTGTCCGCACATCGCATAGCGACTAATTTAATCACCCATATTTCCAAAACCTAAGTTTTTACGGTAACTTGGGTGGTATAATACAGAAGTTCTGGTCCTATTCTATCACCCTATGTGTACGTCATGTATCCACAATTCCGTATTCATTTTTATATTTCATGTCAAACTTAGACAAATCGTTGTCCGCACATCGCATAGCGACTAATTTAATCACCCATATTTCCAAAACCTAAGTTTTTACGGTAACTTGGGTGGTATAATACAGAAGTTCTGGTCCTATTCTATCACCCTATGTGTACGTCATGTATCCACAATTCCGTATTTATTTTTATATTTCATGTTAAACTTAGACAAATCGTTGTCCGCACATCGCATAGCGACTAATTTAATCACCCATATTTCCAAAACCTAAGTTTTTAAGGTAACTTGGGTGGTATAATACTAAATTTCAGGACCTATTCTATCATCCTATGTGTACGTCATGTTGGCACACTTCCGTATTTATTTTATTTTTCATGTCATACTTTGACAAATCGCTGTCCGCACATCTCAATGCGACTACTTTAATCAGCTATATTTCCAAAACCTAAGTTTTTACGGTAACTTGGGTGGTATAATACAGAAGTTCTGATCCTATTCTATCACCCTATGTGTACGTCATGTATCCACAATTCCGTATTTATTTTTATATTTCATGTCAAGCTTAGACAAATCGTTGTCCGCACATCGCATAGCGACTAATTTAATCACCCATATTTCCAAAACCTAAGTTTTTAAGGTAACTTGGATGGTATAATACTAAATTTCAGGACCTATTCTATCATCCTATGTGTACGTCATGTTGGCACACTTCCGTATTTATTTTATTTTTCATGTCATACTTTGACAAATCGCTGTCCGCACATCTCAATGCGACTACTTTAATCCATATTTTAAGCCATATTTCCAAAACCTAAGTTTTTACGGTAACTTGGGTGGTATAATACAGAAGTTCTGGTCCTATTCTATCACCTTATATGTACGTCATGTTGGCACACTTCCGTATTTATTTTTATATTTCATGTCATACTTAGACAAATCGTTATCCGCACATCAAATAGCGACTAATTTAATCACCCATATTTCCAAAACCTAAGGTTTTAAGGTAACTTGGGTGGTATAATAATACATTTCTGGTCCTATTTTATCACCCTATGTGTACGTCATGTATCCACAATTCCGTATTTATTTTTATATTTCATGTCATACTTTGACAAATCGCTGTCTTCACATCGCATAGCGACTAATTTAATGACCCATATTTCCAAAATCTAAGTTTTTAAGGTAACTTGGGTAGTATAATACTAAATTTCGGGTCCTATTTTATCACCCTATGTGTACGTCATGTATCCACAATTCCGTATTAATTTTTATATTTCATGTCATACTTTGACAAATCGCTGTCCGCACATCGCATAGCGACTAATTTAATCACCCATATTTCCAAAACCTAAGTTTTTAAGGCAACTTGGGTGGTATAATACTACATTTCTGGTTCTATTCTATCACCCTATAGGTACATAATGTTGGCACACTTCCGTTATTATTTTATATTTCATGTCAAACTTAGACAAATCGCTGTCCGCACATCACAAAGTGACTACTTTAATCAGCCATATTTCCAAAACCAAAGTTTTTAAGGTAACTTGGGTGGTATAATACTACATTTCTGGTTCTATTCTATCACCCTATAGGTACGTAATGTTGGCACACTTCCGTTATTATTTTATATTTCATGTCAAACTTAGACAAATCGCTTTCCGCACATCACAAAGTGACTACTTTAATCAGCCATATTTCCAAAACCTAAGTTTTTATGGTAACTTGGGTGGTATAATACAGAAGTTCTGGTCCAATTCTATCACAGTATGTGTACGTCTTGTTGGCACACTTCCGTATTTATTTTATATTTCATGTCATACTTAGACAAATCGTTGTCCGCACATCGCATAGCGACTAATTTAATCACCCATATTTCCAAAACCTAAGTTTTTACGGTAACTTGGGTGGTATAATACAGAAGTTCTGGTCCTATTTCATCACCCTACGTGTACGTCATGCTGACACACTGCCGTATTTATTTTAAATTTTATGTCAAACTTAGGTGGATCACTGTCCACACATCCAAAGCGACTATTTTAATCACCCTATTTCCAAAACCTAAGTTTTTAAGGTAGCTTGGGTGGTATAGTACTAAAGTTCTGGACCTATTCTATCATCCTATGTGTACGTCATGTTGGCACACCTCCGTATTTTTTTTATATTTCGTGTCAAACTTCGACAAATCTCTGTCCGCACATCTCAATGCGACTACTTTAATCAGCCATATTTTCAAAACCTAAGTTTTTACGGTAACTTGGGTGGTATAATACAGAAGTTCTGGTCCTATTCTATCACCCTACGTGTACGTAATGTTGGCACACCTCCGTATTTATTATTATATTTCATGTCATACTTAGACAAATCGTTGTCCGCACATCGCATAGCGACTAATTTAATCACCCATATTTCCAAAACCTAAGTTTTTACGGTAACTTGGGTGGTATAATACAGAAGTTCTGGTCCTATTCTATCACCCTATGTGTACGTCATGTATCCACAATTCCGTATTTATTTTTATATTTCATGTCAAACTTAGACAAATCGTTGTCCGCACATCGCATAGCGACTAATTTAATCACCCATATTTCCAAAACCTAAGTTTTTACGGTAACTTGGGTGGTATAATACAGAAGTTCTGGTCCTATTCTATCACCCTATGTGTACGTCATGTATCCACAATTCCGTATTTATTTTTATATTTCATGTTAAACTTAGACAAATCGTTGTCCGCCCATCGCATAGCGACTAATTTAATCACCCATATTTCCAAAACCTAAGTTTTTAAGGTAACTTGGGTGGTATAATACTAAATTTCAGGACCTATTCTATCATCCTATGTGTACGTCATGTTGGCACACTTCCGTATTTATTTTATTTTTCATGTCATACTTTGACAAATCGCTGTCCGCACATCTCAATGCGACTACTTTAATCAGCTATATTTCCAAAACCTAAGTTTTTACGGTAACTTGGGTGGTATAATACAGAAGTTCTGATCCTATTCTATCACCCTATGTGTACGTCATGTATCCACAATTCCGTATTTATTTTTATATTTCATGTCAAGCTTAGACAAATCGTTGTCCGCACATCGCATAGCGACTAATTTAATCACCCATATTTCCAAAACCTAAGTTTTTAAGGTAACTTGGATGGTATAATACTAAATTTCAGGACCTATTCTATCATCCTATGTGTACGTCATGTTGGCACACTTCCGTATTTATTTTATTTTTCATGTCATACTTTGACAAATAGCTGTCCGCACATCTCAATGCGACTACTTTAATCAGCCATATTTCCAAAACCTAAGTTTTTACGGTAACTTGGGTGGTATAATACAGAAGTTCTGGTCCTATTCTATCACCCTACGTGTACGTCATGTATCCACAATTCCGTATTTATTTTTATATTTCATGTCAAACTTAGACAAATCGTTGTCCGCACATCGCATAGCGACTAATTTAATCACCCATATTTCCAAAACCTAAGTTTTTAAGGTAACTTGGGTGGTATAATACTAAATTTCAGGACCTATTCTATCATCCTAATTGTACGTCATGTTGGCTCACTTCCGTATTTATTTTATTTTTCATGTCATACTTTGACAAATCGCTGTCCGCACATCTCAATGCGACTACTTTAATCCATATTTTAAGCCATATTTCCAAAACCTAAGTTTTTACGGTAACTTGGGTGGTATAATACAGAAGTTCTGGTCCTATTCTATCACCTTATATGTACGTCATGTTGGCACACTTCCGTATTTATTTTTATATTTCATGTCATACTTAGACAAATCGTTATCCGCACATCAAATAGCGACTAATTTAATCACCCATATTTCCAAAACCTAAGGTTTTAAGGTAACTTGGGTAGTATAATAATACATTTCTGGTCCTATTTTATCACCCTATGTGTACGTCATGTATCCACAATTCCGTATTTATTTTTATATTTCATGTCATACTTTGACAAATCGCTGTCTTCACATCGCATAGCGACTAATTTAATGACCCATATTTCCAAAATCTAAGTTTTTAAGGTAACTTGGGTAGTATAATACTAAATTTCGGGTCCTATTTTATCACCCTATGTGTACGTCATGTATCCACAATTCCGTATTAATTTTTATATTTCATGTCATACTTTGACAAATCGCTGTCCGCACATCGCATAGCGACTAATTTAATCACCCATATTTCCAAAACCTAAGTTTTTAAGGCAACTTGGGTGGTATAATACTACATTTCTGGTTCTATTCTATCACCCTATAGGTACATAATGTTGGCACACTTCCGTTATTATTTTATATTTCATGTCAAACTTAGACAAATCGCTGTCCGCACATCACAAAGTGACTACTTTAATCAGCCATATTTCCAAAACCAAAGTTTTTAAGGTAACTTGGGTGGTATAATACTACATTTCTGGTTCTATTCTATCACCCTATAGGTACGTAATGTTGGCACACTTCCGTTATTATTTTATATTTCATGTCAAACTTAGACAAATCGCTTTCCGCACATCACAAAGTGACTACTTTAATCAGCCATATTTCCAAAACCTAAGTTTTTATGGTAACTTGGGTGGTATAATACAGAAGTTCTGGTCCAATTCTATCACAGTATGTGTACGTCTTGTTGGCACACTTCCGTATTTATTTTATATTTCATGTCATACTTAGACAAATCGTTGTCCGCACATCGCATAGCGACTAATTTAATCACCCATATTTCCAAAACCTAAGTTTTTACGGTAACTTGGGTGGTATAATACAGAAGTTCTGGTCCTATTTCATCACCCTACGTGTACGTCATGCTGACACACTGCCGTATTTATTTTAAATTTTATGTCAAACTTAGGTGGATCACTGTCCACACATCCAAAGCGACTATTTTAATCACCCTATTTCCAAAACCTAAGTTTTTAAGGTAACTTGGGTGGTATAGTACTAAAGTTCTGGACCTATTCTATCATCCTATGTGTACGTCATGTTGGCACACCTCCGTATTTTTTTTATATTTCGTGTCAAACTTCGACAAATCTCTGTCCGCACATCTCAATGCGACTACTTTAATCAGCCATATTTTCAAAACCTAAGTTTTTACGGTAACTTGGGTGGTATAATACAGAAGTTCTGGTCCTATTCTATCACCCTATGTGTACGTCATGTATCCACAATTCCGTATTTATTTTTATATTTCATGTTAAACTTAGACAAATCGTTGTCCGTACATCGCATAGCGACTAATTTAATCACCCATATTTCCAAAACCTAAGTTTTTAAGGTAACTTGGGTGGTATAATACTAAATTTCAGGACCTATTCTATCATCCTATGTGTACCTCATGTTGGCACACTTCCGTATTTATTTTATTTTTCATGTCATACTTTGACAAATCGCTGTCCGCACATCTCAATGCGACTACTTTAATCAGCTATATTTCCAAAACCTAAGTTTTTACGGTAACTTGGGTGGTATAATACAGAAGTTCTGGTCCTATTCTATCACCCTATGTGTACGTCATGTATCCACAATTCCGTATTTATTTTTATATTTCATGTCAAGCTTAGACAAATCGCTGTCCGCACATCTCAATGCGACTACTTTAATCCATATTTTAAGCCATATTTCCAAAACCTAAGTTTTTACGGTAACTTGGGTGGTATAATACAGAAGTTCTGGTCCTATTCTATCACCTTATATGTACGTCATGTTGGCACACTTCCGTATTTATTTTTATATTTCATGTCATACTTAGACAAATCGTTATCCGCACATCAAATAGCGACTAATTTAATCACCCATATTTCCAAAACCTAAGGTTTTAAGGTAACTTGGGTGGTATAATACTACATTTCTGGTCCTATTTTATCACCCTATGTGTACGTCATGTATCCACAATTCCGTATTAATTTTTATATTTCATGTCATACTTTGACAAATCGCTGTCCGCACATCGCATAGCGACTAATTTAATCACCCGTATTTCCAAAACCTAAGTTTTTAAGGCAGCTTGGGTGGTATAATACAAAAGTTCTGGTCCTATTCTATCACCCTATGTGTACGTCTTGTTGGCACACGTCCGTATTTTTTTATATTTCATGTCAAACTTAGACAAATCCTTGTCCGCACATCGCATAGCGACTAATTTAATCACCCATATTTCCAAAACCAAAGTTTTTAAGGTAACTTGGGTGGTATAATACTACATTTCTGGTTCTATTCAATCACCCTATAGGTACGTAATGTTGGCACACTTCCGTTATTATTTTATATTTCATGTCAAACTTAGACAAATCGCTGTCCGCACATCACAAAGTGACTACTTTAATCAGCCATATTTCCAAAACCTAAGTTTTTATGGTAACTTGGGTGGTATAATACAGAAGTTCTGGTCCAATTCTATCACAGTATGTGTACGTCTTGTTGGCACACTTTCGTATTTATTTTATATTTCATGTCAAACTTAGACAAATCGCTGTCCGCACATCGCAAAGTGACTACTTTAATCAGCCATATTTTCAAAACCTAAGTTTTTACGGTAACTTGGGTGGTATAATACAGAAGTTCTAGTCCTATTCTATCACCTTATGTGTACGTCATGTTGGCACACTTCCGAATTTATTTTTATATTTCATGTCATACTTAGGCAAATCGTTGTCCGCACATCGCATAGCGACTAATTTAATCACACATATTTCCAAAACCTAAGGTTTTAAGGTAACTTGGGTGGTATAATACTACATTTCTGGTCCTATTTTATCACCCTATGTGTACTTCATGTATCCACAATTCCGTATTTATTTTTATATTTCATGTCATACTTTGACAAATCGCTCTCCGCACATCGCATAGCGACTAATTTAATGACCCATATTTCCAAAACCTGAGTTTTTAAGGTAACTTGGGTAGTATAATACTAAATTTCGGGTCCTATTTTATCACCCTATGTGTACGTCATGTATCCACAATTCCGTATTAATTTTTATATTTCATGTCATACTTTGACAAATCGCTGTCCGCACATCGCATAGCGACTAATTTAATCACCCATATTTCCAAAACCTAAATTTTTAAGGCAACTTGGGTGGTATAATACAAAAGTTCTGGTCCTATTCTATCACCTTATGTGTACGTCTTGTTGGCACACGTCCGTATTTTTTTATATTTCATGTCAAACTTAGACAAATCGCTGTCCGCACATCGCAAAGCGACTACTTTAATCAGCCATATTTCCAAAACCTAAGTTTTTACGGTAACTTGGGTAGTATAATACAGAAGTTCTGGTTCTATTCTATCACCCTATTGGTACGTAAAGTTGGCACACTTCCGTATTTATTTTATATTTCATGTCAAACTTGGACAAATCGCTGTCCGCACATCGCAAAGTGACTACTTTAATCAGCCATATTTCCAAAACCTAAGTTTTTACGGTAACTTGGGTGGTATAATACAGAAGTTCTGGTCCTATTCTATCACATTATGTGTACGTCTTGTTGGCACACTTCCGTATTAATTTTATATTTCATGTCAAACTTAGACAAATCGCTGTCCGCACATCGCAAAGTGACTACTTTAATCAGCCATATTTCCAAAACCTAAGTTTTTACGGTAACTTGGGTGGTATAATACAGAAGTTCTGGTCCTATTCTATCACCTTATATGTACGTCATGTTGGCACACTTCCGTATTTATTTTTATATTTCATGTCATACTTAGACAAATCGTTGTCCGCACATCGCATAGCGACTAATTTAATCACCCATATTTCCAAAACCTAAGTTTTTAAGGTAACTTGGGTGGTATAATACTACATTTCTGGTCCTATTTTATCACCCTATGTGTACGTCATGTATCCACAATTCCGTATATATTTTTATATTTCATGTTATATTTCATGGTACAAATCGCTGTCCGCACATCGCATAGCGACTAATTAAATGACCCATATTTCCAAAACCTAAGTTTTTAAGGTAACTTGGGTGGTATAATACTAAATCTCGGGTCCTATTTTATCACCCTATGTGTACGTCATGTATCCACAATTCCGTATTAATTTTTATATTTCATATCATACTTTGACAAATCGCTGTCCGTACATCGCATAACGACTAATTTTATCACCCATATTTCCAAAACCTAAGTTTTTAAGGTAACTTGGATGGTATAATACTACGTTTCTGGTTCTATTCTATCACCCTATAGGTACGTAATGTTGGCACACTTCCGTTATTATTTTATATTTCATGTCAAACTTAGACAAATCGCTGTCCGCACATCGCAAAGTGATTACTTTAATCAGCCATATTTCCAAAACCTAAGTTTTTATGGTAACTTGGGTGGTATAATACAGAGGTTCTGGTCCAATTCTATCACATTATGTGTACGTCTTGTTGGCTTACTTCCGTATTTATTTTATATTTCATGTCAAACTTAGACAAATCGCTGTCCGCACATCCCAAAGTGACTACTTTAATCAGCCATATTTCCAAAACCTAAGTTTTTACGGTAACTTGGGTGGTATAATACAGAAGATCTGGTCCTATTCTATCACCTTATGTGTACGTCATGTTGGCACAATTCCGTATTAATTTTTATATTTCATGTCATACTTTGACAAATCGCTGTCCGCACATCGCATAGCGACTAATTTAATCACCCAAATTTCCAAAACCTAAGTTTTTAAGGCAACTTGGGTGGTATAATACAAAAGTTCTGGTCCTATTCTATCACCCTATGTGTACGTCTTGTTGGCACACGTCCGTATTTTTTTATATTTCATGTCAAACTTAGACAAATCGCTGTCCGCACATCGCAATGCGACTACTTTAATCAGCCATATTTCCAAAACCTAAGTTTTTACGGTAACTTGGGTAGTATAATACAGAAGTTCTGGTTCTATTCTATCACCCTATTGGTACGTAAAGTTGGCATACTTCCGTATTTATTTTATATTTCATGTCAAACTTAGACAAATCGCTGTCCGCACATCGCAAAGTGACTACTTTAATCAGCCATATTTCAAAAACCTAAGTTTTTACGGTAACTTGGGTGGTATAATACAGAAGTTCTGGTCCTATTCTATCACATTATGTGTACGTCTTGTTGGCACACTTCCGTATTAATTTTATATTTCATGTCAAACTTAGACAAATCGCTGTCCGCACATCGCAAAGTGACTACTTTAATCAGCCATATTTCCAAAACCTAAGTTTTTACGGTAACTTGGGTGGTATAATACAGAAGTTCTGGTCCTATTCTATCACCTTATGTGTACGTCATGTTGGCACACTTCCGTATTTATTTTTATATTTCATGTCATACTTAGACAAATCGTTGTCCGCACATCGCATAGCGACTAATTTAATCACCCATATTTCCAAAACCTAAGTTTTTAAGGTAACTTGGGTGGTATAATACTACATTTCTGGTCCTATTTTATCACCCTATGTGTACGTCATGTATCCACAATTCCGTATTTATTTTATATTTCATGTCATACTTTGACGAATCGCTGTCCGCACAATCGCATATCGACTAATCTAATGACCCATATTTCCAAAACCTAAGTTTTTAAGGTAACTTGGGTGGTATAATACTAAATTTCGGGTCCTATTTTATCACCCTATGTGTACGTCATGTATCCACAATTCCGTATTTATTTTTATATTTCATGTCATACTTTGCTAAATCGCTGTCCGCATATCGCAATGCGACTAATTTAATCACCCATATTTCCAAAACCTAAGTTTTTAAGGCATTTTGGGTGGTATAATACAAAAGTTCTGGTCCTATTCTATCACCCTATGTGTACGTCTTGTTGCCACACGTCCGTATTTTTTTATATTTCATGTCAAACTTAGACAAATCGTTGTTCGCACATCGCATAGCGACTAATTTAATCACCCATATTTCCAAAACCTAAGTTTTTAAGGTAACTTGTGCGGTATAATACTACATTTCTGGTTCTATTCTATCACCCTATAGGTACGTAATGTTGGCACACTTCCGTTATTAAATTATATTTAATGTCAAACTTAGACAAATCGCTGTGCGCACATCGCAAAGTGACTACTTTAATCAGCCATATTTCCAAAACCTAAGTTTTTATGGTAACTTGGGTGGTATAATACAGACGTTCTGGTCCAATTCTATCACATTATGTGTACGTCTTGTTGGCACACTTCCGTATTTATTTTATATTTCATGTCAAACTTAGACAAATCGCTGTCCGCACATCGCAAAGTGACTATTTTAATCAGCCATATTTTCAAAACCTAAGTTTTTACGGTAACTTGGGTGGTATAATACAGAAGTTCTGGTCCTATTCTATCACCTTATGTGTACGGCATGTTGGCACACTTCCGAATTTATTTTTATATTTCATGTCATACTTAGACAAATCGTTGTCCGCACATCGCATAGCGACTAATTTAATCACCCATATTTCCAAAACCTAAGGTTTTAAGGTAACTTGGGTGGTATAATACTACATTACTGGTCCTATTTTATCACCCTATGTGTACGTCATGTATCCACAATTCCGTATTTATTTTTATATTTCATGTCATACTTTGACAAATCGCTGTCCGCACATCGCATAGCGACTAATTCAATGACCCATATTTCCAAAACCTAAGTTTTTAAGGTAACTTGGGTAGTATAATACTAAATTTCGGGTCCTATTTTATCACCCTATGTGTACGTCATGTATCCACAATTCCGTATTAATTTTTATATTTCATGTCATACTTTGACAAATCGCTGTCCGCACATCGCATAGCGACTAATTTAATCACCCATATTTCCAAAACCTAAGTTTTTAAGGCAACTTGGGTGGTATAATACAAAAGTTCTGGTCCTATTCTATCACCTTATGTGTACGTCTTGTTGGCACACGTCCGTATTTTCTTATATTTCATGTCAAACTTAGACAAATCGCTGTCCGCACATCGCAAAGCGACTACTTTAAACAGCCATATTTCCAAATCGTAAGTTTTTACGGTAACTTGGGTAGTATAATACAGAAGTTCTGGTTCTATTCTATCACCCTATTGGTACGTAAAGTTGGCACACTTCCGTATTTATTTTATATTTCATGTCAAACTTAGACAAATCGCTGTCCGCACATCGAATAGTGACTAATTTAATCACCCATATTTCCAAAACCTATGTTTTTAAGGTAACTTGGGTGGTATAATACTACATTTCTGGTCCTATTTTATCACCCTATGTGTACGTCATGTATCCACAATTCCGTATATATTTTTATATTTCATGTTATATTTCATGGTACAAATCGCTGTCCGCACATCGCATAGCGACTAATTGAATGACCCATATTTCCAAAACCTAAGTTTTTAAGATAACTTGGGTGGTATAATACTAAATCTCGGGTCCTATTTTATCACCCTATGTGTACGTCATGTATCCACAATTCCGTATTAATTTTTATATTTCATGTCATACTTTGACAAATCGCTGTCCGCACATCGCATAGCGACTAATTTAATCACCCAAATTTCCAAAACCTAAGTTTTTAAGGCAACTTGGGTGGTATAATACAAAAGTTCTGGTCCTATTCTATCACCCTATGTGTACGTCTTGTTGGCACACGTCCGTATTTTTTTATATTTCATGTCAAACTTAGACAAATCGCTGTCCGCACATCGCAATGCGACTACTTTAATCAGCCATATTTCCAAAACCTAAGTTTTTACGGTAACTTGGGTAGTATAATACAGAAGTTCTGGTTCTATTCTATCACCCTATTGGTACGTAAAGTTGGCACACTTCCGTATTTATTTTATATTTCATGTCAAACTTAGACAAATCGCTGTCCGCACATCGCAAAGTGACTACTTTAATCAGCCATATTTCAAAAACCTAAGTTTTTACGGTAACTTGGGTGGTATAATACAGAAGTTCTGGTCCTATTCTATCACATTATGTGTACGTCTTGTTGGCACACTTCCGTATTAATTTTATATTTCATGTCAAACTTAGACAAATCGCTGTCCGCACATCGCAAAGTGACTACTTTAATCAGCCATATTTCCAAAACCTAAGTTTTTACGGTAACTTGGGTGGTATAATACAGAAGTTCTGGTCCTATTCTATCACCTTATGTGTACGTCATGTTGGCACACTTCCGTATTTATTTTTATATTTCATGTCATACTTAGACAAATCGTTGTCCGCACATCGCATAGCGACTAATTTAATCACCCATATTTCCAAAACCTAAGTTTTTAAGGTAACTTGGGTGGTATAATACTACATTTCTGGTCCTATTTTATCACCCTATGTGTACGTCATGTATCCACAATTCCGTATTTATTTTTATATTTCATGTCATACTTTGACGAATCGCTGTCCGCACAATCGCATATCGACTAATCTAATGACCCATATTTCCAAAACCTAAGTTTTTAAGGTAACTTGGGTGGTATAATACTAAATTTCGGGTCCTATTTTATCACCCTATGTGTACGTCATGTATCCACAATTCCGTATTTATTTTTATATTTCATGTCATACTTTGACAAATCGCTGTCCGCACATCGCATGGCGACTAATTTAATCACCCATATTTCCAAAACCTAAGTTTTTAAGGCATTTTGGGTGGTATAATACTACATTTCTGGTTCTATTCTATCACCCTATAGGTACGTAATGTTGGCACACTTCCGTTATTAAATTATATTTAATGTCAAACTTAGACAAATCGCTGTCCGCACATCGCAAAGTGACTACTTTAATCAGCCATATTTCCAAAACCTAAGTTTTTATGGTAACTTGGGTGGTATAATACAGAAGTTCTGGTCCAATTCTATCACATTATGTGTACGTCTTGTTGGCACACTTCCGTATTTATTTTATATTTCATGTCAAACTTAGACAAATCGCTGTCCGCACATCGCAAAATGACTACTTTAATCAGCCAAATTTTCAAAACCTAAGTTTTTACGGTAACTTGGGTGGTATAATACAGAAGTTCTGGTCCTATTCTATCACCTTATGTGTACGGCATGCTGGCACACTTCCGAATTTATTTTTATATTTCATGTCATACTTTGACAAATCGCTGTCCGCACATCGCATAGCGACTAATTTAATCACCCATATTTCCAAAACCTAAGGTTTTAAGGTAACTTGGGTGGTATAATACTACATAACTGGTCCTATTTTATCACCCTATGTGTACGTTATGTATCCACAATTCCGTATTAATTTTTATATTTCATGTCATACTTTGACAAATCGCTGTCCGCACATCGCATAGCGACTAATTTAATCACCCATATTTCCAAAACCTAAGTTTTTAAGGCAACTTGGGTGGTATAATACAAAAGTTCTGGTCCTATTCTATCACCTTATGTGTACGTCTTGTTGGCACACGTCCGTATTTTTTTATATTTCATGTCAAACTTAGACAAATCGCTGTCCGCACATCGCAAAGCGACTACTTTAATCAGCCATATTTCCAAAACCTAAGTTTTTACGGTAACTTGGGTAGTATAATACAGAAGTTCTGGTTCTATTCTATCACATTATGTGTACGTCTGGTTGGCACACTTCCGTATTAATTTTATATTTCATGTCAAACTTAGACAAATCGCTGTCCGCACATCGCAAAGTGACTACTTTAATCAGCCATATTTCCAAAACCTAAGTTTTTACGGTAACTTGGGTGGTATAAAACAGAAGTTCTGGTCCTATTCTATCACATTATATGTACGTCATGTTGGCACATTTCCGTATTTATTTTTATATTTCATGTCATACTTAGACAAATCAATGTCCGCACATCGCATAGCGACTAATTTAATCACCCATAGTTCCAAAACCTAAGTTTTTAAGGTAACTTGGGTGGTATAATACTACATTTCTGGTCCTATTTTATCACCCTATGTGTACGTCATGTATCCACAATTCCGTATATATTTTTATATTTCATGTTATATTTCATGGTACAAATCGCTGTCCGCACATCGCATAGCGACTAATTAAATGACCCATATTTCCAAAACCTAAGTTTTTAAGGTAACTTGGGTGGTATAATACTAAATCTCGGGTCCTATTTTATCACCCTATGTGTACGTCATGTATCCACAATTCCGTATTAATTTTTATATTTCATATCATACTTTGACAAATCGCTGTCCGTACATCGCATAACGACTAATTTTATCACCCATATTTCCAAAACCTAAGTTTTTAAGGTAACTTGGATGGTATAATACTACGTTTCTGGTTCTATTCTATCACCCTATAGGTACGTAATGTTGGCACACTTCCGTTATTATTTTATATTTCATGTCAAACTTAGACAAATCGCTGTCCGCACATCGCAAAGTGATTACTTTAATCAGCCATATTTCCAAAACCTAAGTTTTTATGGTAACTTGGGTGGTATAATACAGAGGTTCTGGTCCAATTCTATCACATTATGTGTACGTCTTGTTGGCTTACTTCCGTATTTATTTTATATTTCATGTCAAACTTAGACAAATCGCTGTCCGCACATCCCAAAGTGACCACTTTAATCAGCCATATTTCCAAAACCTAAGTTTTTACGGTAACTTGGGTGGTATAATACAGAAGATCTGGTCCTATTCTATCACCTTATGTGTACGTCATGTTGGCACAATTCCGTATTAATTTTTATATTTCATGTCATACTTTGACAAATCGCTGTCCGCACATCGCATAGCGACTAATTTAATCACCCAAATTTCCAAAACCTAAGTTTTTAAGGCAACTTGGGTGGTATAATACAAAAGTTCTGGTCCTATTCTATCACCCTATGTGTACGTCTTGTTGGCACACGTCCGTATTTTTTTATATTTCATGTCAAACTTAGACAAATCGCTGTCCGCACATCGCAATGCGACTACTTTAATCAGCCATATTTCCAAAACCTAAGTTTTTACGGTAACTTGGGTAGTATAATACAGAAGTTCTGGTTCTATTCTATCACCCTATTGGTACGTAAAGTTGGCATACTTCCGTATTTATTTTATATTTCATGTCAAACTTAGACAAATCGCTGTCCGCACATCGCAAAGTGACTACTTTAATCAGCCATATTTCAAAAACCTAAGTTTTTACGGTAACTTGGGTGGTATAATACAGAAGTTCTGGTCCTATTCTATCACATTATGTGTACGTCTTGTTGGCACACTTCCGTATTAATTTTATATTTCATGTCAAACTTAGACAAATCGCTGTCCGCACATCGCAAAGTGACTACTTTAATCAGCCATATTTCCAAAACCTAAGTTTTTACGGTAACTTGGGTGGTATAATACAGAAGTTCTGGTCCTATTCTATCACCTTATGTGTACGTCATGTTGGCACACTTCCGTATTTATTTTTATATTTCATGTCATACTTAGACAAATCGTTGTCCGCACATCGCATAGCGACTAATTTAATCACCCATATTTCCAAAACCTAAGTTTTTAAGGTAACTTGGGTGGTATAATACTACATTTCTGGTCCTATTTTATCACCCTATGTGTACGTCATGTATCCACAATTCCGTATTTATTTTATATTTCATGTCATACTTTGACGAATCGCTGTCCGCACAATCGCATATCGACTAATCTAATGACCCATATTTCCAAAACCTAAGTTTTTAAGGTAACTTGGGTGGTATAATACTAAATTTCGGGTCCTATTTTATCACCCTATGTGTACGTCATGTATCCACAATTCCGTATTTATTTTTATATTTCATGTCATACTTTGCTAAATCGCTGTCCGCATATCGCAATGCGACTAATTTAATCACCCATATTTCCAAAACCTAAGTTTTTAAGGCATTTTGGGTGGTATAATACAAAAGTTCTGGTCCTATTCTATCACCCTATGTGTACGTCTTGTTGCCACACGTCCGTATTTTTTTATATTTCATGTCAAACTTAGACAAATCGTTGTTCGCACATCGCATAGCGACTAATTTAATCACCCATATTTCCAAAACCTAAGTTTTTAAGGTAACTTGTGTGGTATAATACTACATTTCTGGTTCTATTCTATCACCCTATAGGTACGTAATGTTGGCACACTTCCGTTATTAAATTATATTTAATGTCAAACTTAGACAAATCGCTGTGCGCACATCGCAAAGTGACTACTTTAATCAGCCATATTTCCAAAACCTAAGTTTTTATGGTAACTTGGGTGGTATAATACAGACGTTCTGGTCCAATTCTATCACATTATGTGTACGTCTTGTTGGCACACTTCCGTATTTATTTTATATTTCATGTAGAACTTAGACAAATCGCTGTCCGCACATCGCAAAGTGACTATTTTAATCAGCCATATTTTCAAAACCTAAGTTTTTACGGTAACTTGGGTGGTATAATACAGAAGTTCCGGTCCTATTCTATCACCTTATGTGTACGGCATGTTGGCACACTTCCGAATTTATTTTTATATTTCATGTCATACTTAGACAAATCGTTGTCCGCACATCGCATAGCGACTAATTTAATCACCCATATTTCCAAAACCTAAGGTTTTAAGGTAACTTGGGTGGTATAATACTACATTACTGGTCCTATTTTATCACCCTATGTGTACGTCATGTATCCACAATTCCGTATTAATTTTTATATTTCATGTCATACTTTGACAAATCGCTGTCCGCACATCGCATAGCGACTAATTTAATCACCCATATTTCCAAAACCTAAGTTTTTAAGGCCACTTGGGTGGTATAATACAAAAGTTCTGGTCCTATTCTATCACCTTATGTGTACGTCTTGTTGGCACACGTCCGTATTTTCTTATATTTCATGTCAAACTTAGACAAATCGCTGTCCGCACATCGCAAAGCGACTACTTTAATCAGCCATATTTCCAAATCGTAAGTTTTTACGGTAACTTGGGTAGTATAATACAGAAGTTCTGGTTCTATTCTATCACCCTATTGGTACGTAAAGTTGGCACACTTCCGTATTTATTTTATATTTCATGTCAAACTTAGACAAATCGCTGTCCGCACATCGAAAAGTGACTAATTTAATCACCCATATTTCCAAAATCTATGTTTTTAAGGTAACTTGGGTGGTATAATACTACATTTCTGGTCCTATTTTATCACCCTATGTGTACGTCATGTATCCACAATTCCGTATATATTTTTATATTTCATGTTATATTTCATGGTACAAATCGCTGTCCGCACATCGCATAGCGACTAATTTAATGACCCATATTTCCAAAACCTAAGTTTTTAAGATAACTTGGGTGGTATAATACTAAATCTCGGGTCCTATTTTATCACCCTATGTGTACGTCATGTATCCACAATTCCGTATTAATTTTTATATTTCATATCATACTCTGACAAATCGCTGTCCGTACATCGCATAGCGACTAATTTAATCACCCATATTTCCAAAACCAAAGTTTTTAAGGTAACTTGGATGGTATAATACTACATTTCTGGTTATATTCTATCACCCTATAGGTACGTAATGTTGGCACACTTCCGTTATTATTTTATATTTCATGTCAAACTTAGACAAATCGCTGTCCGCATATCGCAAAGTGACTACTTTAATCAGCCATATTTCCAAAACCTAAGTTTTTATGGTACTTGGGTGGTATAATACAGAAGTTCTGGTCCAATTCTATCATATTATGTGTACGTCTTGTTGGCACACTTCCGTATTTATTTTATATTTCATGTCAAACTTAGACAAATCGCTGTCCGCACATCGCAAAGTGACTACTTTAATCAGCCATATTTCCAAAACCTAAGTTTTTACGGTAACTTGGGTGGTATAATACAGAAGTTCTGGTCCTATTCTATCACCTTATGTGTACGTCATGTTGGCACACTTCCGTATTTATTTTTATATTTCATGTCATACAAATCGTTGTCCGCACATCAAATAGCGACTAATTTAATCACCCATATTTCCAAAACCTAAGGTTTTAAGGTAACTTGGGTGGTATAATACTACATTTCTGGTCCTATTTTATCACCCTATAGGTACGTAATGTTGGCACACTTCCGTTATTAAATTATATTTAATGTCAAACTTAGACAAATCGCTGTGCGCACATCGCAAAGTGACTACTTTAATCAGCCATATTTCCAAAACCTAAGTTTTTATGGTAACTTGGGTGGTATAATACAGACGTTCTGGTTTAATTCTATCACATTATGTGTAGGTCTTGTTGGCACACTTCCGTATTTATTTTATATTTCATGTCAAACTTAGACAAATCGCTGTCCGCACATCGCAAAGTGACTATTTTAATCAGCCATATTTTCAAAACCTAAGTTTTTACGGTAACTTGGGTGGTATAATACAGAAGTTCTGGTCCTATTTTATCACCCTATGTGTACATCATGTATCCACAATTCCGTATTTATTTTTATATATATTATGTCATACTTTGACAAATCGCTGTCCGCACATCGCATAGCGACTAATTTAATGACCCATATTTCCAAAATCTAAGTTTTTAAGGTAACTTGGGTAGTATAATACTAAATTTCGGGTCCTATTTTATCACCCTATGTGTACGTCATGTATCCACAATTCCGTATTAATTTTTATATTTCATGTCATACTTTGACTAATCGCTGTCCGCACATCGCATAGCGACTAATTTAATCACCCATATTTCCAAAACCTAAGTTTTTAAGGCAAATTGGGTGGTATAATACAAAAGTTCTGGTCCTTTTCTATCACCCTATGTGTACGTCTTGTTGGCACACGTCCGTATTTTTTTATATTTCATGTCAAACTTAGACAAATCGCTGTCCGCACATCGCAATGCGACTACTTTAATCAGCCATATTTCCAAAACCTAAGTTTTTACGGTAACTTGGGTAGTATAATACAGAAGTTCTGGTTCTATTCTATCACCCTATTGGTACGTAAAGTTGGCACACTTCCGTATTTATTTTATATTTCATGTCAAACTTAGACAAATCGCTGTCCGCACATCGCAAAGTGACTACTTTAATCAGCCATATTTCAAAAACCTAAGTTTTTACGGTAACTTGGGTGGTATAATACAGAAGTTCTGGTCCTATTCTATCACATTATGTGTACGTCTTGTTGGCACACTTCCGTATTAATTTTATATTTCATGTCAAACTTAGACAAATCGCTGTCCGCACATCGCAAAGTGACTACTTTAATCAGCCATATTTCCAAAACCTAAGTTTTTACGGTAACTTGGGTGGTATAATACAGAAGTTCTGGTCCTATTCTATCACCTTATGTGTACGTCATGTTGGCACACTTCCGTATTTATTTTTATATTTCATGTCATACTTAGACAAATCGTTGTCCGCACATCGCATAGCGACTAATTTAATCACCCATATTTCCAAAACCTAAGTGTTTAAGGTAACTTGGGTAGTATAATACTAAATTTCGGGTCCTATTTTATCACCCTATGTGTACGTCATGTATCCACAATTCCGTATTAATTTTTATATTTCATGTCATACTTTGACAAATCGCTGTCCGCACATCGCATAGCGACTAATTTAATCACCCATATTTCCAAAACCTAAGTTTTTAAGGCAACTTGGGTGGTATAATACAAAAGTTCTGGTCCTATTCTATCACCTTATGTGTACGTCTTGTTGGCACACGTCCGTATTTTCTTATATTTCATGTCAAACTTAGACAAATCGCTGTCCGCACATCGCAAAGCGACTACTTTAATCAGCCATATTTCCAAATCGTAAGTTTTTACGGTAACTTGGGTAGTATAATACAGAAGTTCTGGTTCTATTCTATCACCCTATTGGTACGTAAAGTTGGCACACTTCCGTATTTATTTTATATTTCATGTCAAACTTAGACAAATCGCTGTCCGCACATCGAAAAGTGACTAATTTAATCACCCATATTTCCAAAACCTAAGTTTTTAAGGTAACTTGGGTGGTATAATACTACATTTCTGGTCCTATTTTATCACCCTATGTGTACGTCATGTATCCACAATTCCGTATATATTTTTATATTTCATGTTATATTTCATGGTACAAATCGCTGTCCGCACATCGCATAGCGACTAATTTAATGACCCATATTTCCAAAACCTAAGTTTTTAAGATAACTTGGGTGGTATAATTCTAAATCTCGGGTCCTATTTTATCACCCTATGTGTACGTCATGTATCCACAATTCCGTATTAATTTTTATATTTCATATCATACTCTGACAAATCGCTGTCCGTACATCGCATAGCGACTAATTTAATCACCCATATTTCCAAAACCTAAGTTTTTAAGGTAACTTGGATGGTATAATACTACATTTCTGGTTATATTCTATCACCCTATAGGTACGTAATGTTGGCACACTTCCGTTATTATTTTATATTTCATGTCAAACTTAGACAAATCGCTGTCCGCACATCGCAAAGTGACTACTTTAATCAGCCATATTTCCAAAACCTAAGTTTTTATTGTAACTTGGGTGGTATAATACAGAAGTTCTGGTCCAATTCTATCATATTATGTGTACGTCTTGTTGGCACACTTCCGTATTTATTTTATATTTCATGTCAAACTTAGACAAATCGCTGTCCGCACATCGCAAAGTGACTACTTTAATCAGCCATATTTCCAAAACCTAAGTTTTTACGGTAACTTGGGTGGTATAATACAGAAGTTCTGGTCCTATTCTATCACCTTATGTGTACGTCATGTTGGCACACTTCCGTATTTATTTTTATATTTCATGTCATACTTAAACAAATCGCTGTCCGCACATCAAATAGCGACTAATTTAATCACCCATATTTCCAAAACCTAAGGTTTTAAGGTAACTTGGGTGGTATAATACTACATTTCTGGTCCTATTTTATCACCCTATGTGTACATCATGTATCCACAATTCCGTATTTATTTATATATATTATGTCATACTTTGACAAATCGCTGTCCGCACATCGCATAGCGACTAATTTAATGACCCATATTTCCAAAATCTAAGTTTTTAAGGTAACTTGGGTAGTATAATACTAAATTTCGGGTCCTATTTTATCACCCTATGTGTACGTCATGTATCCACAATTCCGTATTAATTTTTATATTTCATGTCATACTTTGACAAATCGCTGTCCGCACATCGCATAGCGACTAATTTAATCACCCATATTTCCAAAACCTAAGTTTTTAAGGCAACTTGGGTGGTATAATACAAAAGTTCTGGTCCTATTCTATCACCCTATGTGTACGTCTTGTTGGCACACGTCCGTATTTTTTTATATTTCATGTCAAACTTAGACAAATCGCTGTCCGCACATCGCAATGCGACTACTTTAATCAGCCATATTTCCAAAACCTAAGTTTTTACGGTAACTTGGGTAGTATAATACAGAAGTTCTGGTTCTATTCTATCACCCTATTGGTACGTAAAGTTGGCACACTTCCGTATTTATTTTATATTTCATGTCAAACTTAGACAAATCGCTGTCCGCACATCGCAAAGTGACTACTTTAATCAGCCATATTTCAAAAACCTAAGTTTTTACGGTAACTTGGGTGGTATAATACAGAAGTTCTGGTCCTATTCTATCACATTATGTGTACGTCTTGTTGGCACACTTCCGTATTAATTTTATATTTCATGTCAAACTTAGACAAATCGCTGTCCGCACATCGCAAAGTGACTACTTTAATCAGCCATATTTCCAAAACCTAAGTTTTTACGGTAACTTGGGTGGTATAATACAGAAGTTCTGGTCCTATTCTATCACCTTATGTGTACGTCATGTTGGCACACTTCCGTATTTATTTTTATATTTCATGTCATACTTAGACAAATCGTTGTCCGCACATCGCATAGCGACTAATTTAATCACCCATATTTCCAAAACCTAAGTTTTTAAGGTAACTTGGGTGGTATAATACTACATTTCTGGTCCTATTTTATCACCCTATGTGTACGTCATGTATCCACAATTCCGTATTTATTTTTATATTTCATGTCATACTTTGACGAATCGCTGTCCGCACAATCGCATATCGACTAATCTAATGACCCATATTTCCAAAACCTAAGTTTTTAAGGTAACTTGGGTGGTATAATACTAAATTTCGGGTCCTATTTTATCACCCTATGTGTACGTCATGTATCCACATTTCCGTATTTATTTTTATATTTCATGTCATACTTTGACAAATCGCTGTCCGCACATCGCATGGCGACTAATTTAATCACCCATATTTCCAAAACCGAAGTTTTTAAGGCAACTTGGGTGGTATAATACAAAAGTTCTGGTCCTATTCTATCACCCTATGTGTACGACTTGTTGGCACACTTCCCTATTTTTTTATGTTTCATGTCAAACTCAGGCGGATCGCTGTCCACACATCCAAAGCGACTATTTTAATCACCCGTATTTCCAAAACCTAAGTTTTAACGGTAACCTGATTGGTATGATACGATAGTTCTGGTCCTATTCTATCACACTATGTGTACTTCATGTAACTACAATGCCGATTTTATTTTTATATTTCATGTTTTTTATATTAATCGTTGTCCGCATATCGCATAGCGACTAATTTAATCACCCATATTTCCAAAACCTAAGTTTTTAAGGTAACTTGAGTGGTATAATACTAAATTTCTGGTCCTATTTTATTACCCTATGTGAACGTCATGTATCCACAATTAATTCCGTATTTATTTTTATATATCATGTCATACTTAGACAAATCGTTGTCCGCACATCGCATAGCGACTAATTTAATCACCCATACATCAAAAACCTTAGTTTTTAAGGTAACTTTGGTGGTATAGTACTAAAGTTTTGGTCCTGTTCTTTCATCCTATGTGTACGTCATGTTGGCACACTTCCGTATTTATTTTTATATTTCATGTCATACTTAAACAAATCGTTGTCCGCACATCGCATAGCGACTAATTTAATCACCCATATCTCCAAAACCTAAGTTTTTAAGGTAACTTGGCTGGTACAGTACTAAAGTTCTGCACCTATTCTATCATCCTATGTGTACGTCATGTTGGCACACTTCCGTATTTATTTTATATTTCATGTCAAACTTAGGCGGATCGCTGTCCACACATCCAAAGCGACTATTTTAATCACCCGTATTTCCAAAACCTAAGTTTTGACGATAACCTGAGTGCTATAATACTATAGTTCTGGTCCTATTCTATCACCCTATGTGTACGTCATATATCCACAATTTCGTATTTATTTTTATATTTTATGTCAAACTTAGACAAATCAATGTCCGCACATCACATAGCGACTAATTTAATCACCCATATTTCCAAAACCTAAGTTTTTAAGGTAACTTGGGTGGTATAATACTAAATTTCTGGTCCTATTTTATCACCCTATGTGATCGTCATGTATCCACAATTCCGTATTTATTTTTATATTTCATGTCATACTTTGACAAATCGTTGTCCGCACATCGCATAGCGACTAATTTAATCACCCATATTTCCAAAACCTAAGTTTATAAGGTAACTTGGGTGGTATAGTACAGAAGTTCTGATCCTATTCAATCACCTTATGTGTACGTCATGTTGGCACACTTCCGTATTTATTTTTATATTTCATGTCATACTTAGACAAATCGTTGTCCGCACATCGCATAGCGACTAATTTAATCACCCATATTTCCAAAACCTAAGGTTTTAAGGTAACTTGGGTGGTATAATACTACATTTCTGGTCCTATTTTATCACCCTATGTGTACGTCATGTATCCACAATTCCGTATTTATTTTTATATTTCATGTCATACTTTGACAAATCGCTGTCCGCACATCGCATGGCGACTAATTTAATCACCCATATTTCCAAAACCGAAGTTTTTAAGGCAACTTGGGTGGTATAATACAAAAGTTCTGGTCCTATTCTATCACCCTATGTGTACGACTTGTTGGCACACTTCCCTATTTTTTTATGTTTCATGTCAAACTCAGGCGGATCGCTGTCCACACATCCAAAGCGACTATTTTAATCACCCGTATTTCCAAAACCTAAGTTTTAACGGTAACCTGATTGGTATGATACGATAGTTCTGGTCCTATTCTATCACACTATGCGTACTTCATGTAACCACAATGCCGATTTTATTTTTATATTTCATGTTTTTTATATTAATCGTTGTCCGCACATCGCATAGCGACTAATTTAATCACCCATATCTCCCAAACCTAAGTTTTTAAGTTAACTTGGGTGGTACAGTACTTAAGTTCTGCACCTATTCTACCATCCTATGTGTACGTCATGTTGGCACACTTCCGTATTTATTTTATATTTCATGTCAAACTTAGGAGGATCGCTGTCCACACATCCAAAGCGACTATTTTAATCACCCGTATTTCCAAAACCTAAGTTTTGACGATAACTTGAGTGGTATAATACTATAGTTCTGGTCCTATTCTATCACCCTATGTGTACGTCATGTATCCACAATTTCGTATTTATTTTTATATTTTATGTCAAACTTAGACTAATCGATGTCCGCACATCACATAGCGACTAATTTAATCACCCATATTTCCAAAACCTAAGTTTTTAAGGTAACTTGGGTGGTATAATACTAAATTTCTGGTGCTATTTTATCACCCTATGTGAACGTCATGTATCCACAATTCCGTATTTATTTTTATATTTCATGTCATACTTTGACAAATCGTTGTCCGCACATCGCATAGCGACTAATTTAATCACCCATATTTCCAAAACCTAAGTTTATAAGGTAACTTGGGTGGTATAGTACAGAAGTTCTGGTCCTATTCTATCACCTTATGTGTACGTCATGTTGGCACACTTCCGTATTTATTTTTATATTTCATGTCATACTTAGACAAATCGTTGTCCGCACATCGCATAGCGACTAATTTAATCACCCATATTTCCAAAACCTAAGGTTTTAAGGTAACTCGGGTGGTATAATACTACATTTCTGGTCCTACTTTATCACCCTATGTGTACGTCATGTATCCACAATTCCGTATTTATTTTTATATTTCATGTCATACTTTGACAAATCGCTGTCCGCACATCGCAAAGCGACTAATTTAATGACCCATATTTCCAAAATCTAAGTTTTTAAGGTAACTTGGGTAGTATAATACTAAATTTCGGGTCCTATTTTATCACCCTATATGTACGTCATGTATCCACAATTCCGTATTAATTTTTATATTTCATGTCATAATTTGACAAATCGCTGTCCGCACATCGCATAGCGACTAATTTAATCACCCATATTTCCAAAACCTAAGTTTATAAGGTAACTTGGGTGGTATAATACAAAAGTTCTGGTCCTATTCTATCACCCTATGTGTACGTCTTGTTGGCACACGTCCGTATTTTTTTATATTTCATGTCAAACTTAGACAAATCGGGGTCCGCACATCGCAATGCGACTACTTTAATCAGCCATATTTCCAAAACCTAAGATTTTACGGTACCTTGGGTAGTATAATACAGAAGTTCTGGTTCTATTCTATCACCCTATTGGTACGTAAAGTTGGCACACTTCCGTATTTATTTTATATTTCATGTCAAACTTAGACAAATCGCTGTCCGCACATCGCAAAGTGACTACTTTAATCAGCCATATTTCAAAAACCTAAGTTTTTACGCTAACTTGGGTGGTATAATACAGAAGTTCTGGTCCTATTCTATCACATTATGTGTACGTCTTGTTGGCACACTTCCGTATTAATTTTATATTTCATGTCAAACTTAGACAAATCGCTGTCCGCACATCGCAAAGTGACTACTTTAATCAGCCATATTTCCAAAACCTAAGTTTTTACGGTAACTTGGGTGGTATAATACAGACGTTCTGGTCCTATTCTATCACCTTATGTGTACGTCATGTTGGCACACTTCCGTATTTATTTTTATATTTCATGTCATACTTAGACAAATCGTTGTCCGCACATCGCATAGCGACTAATTTAATCACCCATATTTCCAAAACCTAAGTTTTTAAGGTAACTTGGGTGGTATAATACTACATTTCTGGTCCTATTTTATCACCCTATGTGTACGTCATGTATCCACAATTCCGTTTTTATTTTTATATTTCATGTCATACTTTGACGAATCGCTGTCCGCACATCGCATAGCGACTAATTTAATGACCCATATTTCCAAAACCTCAGTTTTTAAGGTAACTTGGGTGGTATAATACTAAATTTCGGGTCCTATTTTATCACCCTATGTGTACGTCATGTATCCACAATTCCGTATTTATTTTTATATTTCATGTCATACTTTGACAAATCGCTGTCCGCACATCGCATAGCGACTAATTTAATTACACATATTTCCAAAACCTAAGTTTTTAAGGCAACTTGGGTGGTATAATACAAAAGTTCTGGTCCTATTCTATCACCCTATGTGTACGTCTTGTTGGCACACTTCCCTATTTTTTATGTTTCATGTCAAACTCAGGCGGATCGCTGTCCACACATCCAAAGCGACTATTTTAATCACCCGTATTTCCAAAACCTAAGTTTAAACGGTAACCTGATTGGAATAATACGATAGTTCTGGTCCTATTTTATCACACTATGTGTACTTCATGTAACCACAATTCCGATTTTATTTTTATATTTCATGTCAAATTAGACAAATCGTTGTCCGCACATCGCATAGCGACTAATTTAATCACCCATATTTCCAAAACCTAAGTTTTTAAGGTAACTTGAGTGGTATAATACTAAATTTCTGGTCCTATTTTATTACCCTATGTGAACGTCATGTATCCACAATTAATTCCGTATTTATTTTTATATATCATGTCATACTTAGACAAATCGTTGTCCGCACATCGCATAGCGACTAATTTATTCACCCATATATCAAAAACCTAAGTTTTTAAGGTAACTTTGGTGGTATAGTACTAAAGTTTTGGTCCTGTTCTTTCATCCTATGTGTACGTCATGTTGGCACACTTCCATATTTATTTTTATATTTCATGTCATACTTAAACAAATCGTTGTCCGCACATCGCATAGCGACTAATTTAATCACCCATATCTCCAAAACCTAAGTTTTTAAGGTAACTTGGGTGGTACAGTACTAAAGTTCTGCACCTATTCTATCATCCTATGTGTACGTCATGTTGGCACACTTCCGTATTTATTTTATATTTCATGTCAAACTTAGGCGGATCGCAGTCCACACATCCAAAGCGACTATTTTAATCACCCGTATTTCCAAAACCTAAGCTTTGACGATAACCTGAGTGGTATAATACTATAGTTCTGGTCCTATTCTATCACCCTATGTGTACGTCATGTATCCACAATTCCGTATTTATTTTTATATTTTATGTCAAACTTAGACAAATCGATGTCCGCACATCACACAGCGACTAATTTAATCACCCATATTTCCAAAACCTAAGTTTATAAGGTAACTTGGGTGGTATAGTACTAAAGTTCTGGACCTATTCTATCATCCTATGTGTACGTCATGTAGGCACACTTCCGTATTTATTTTATATTTCATGTCAAACTTAGACAAATCGCTGTCCGCACATCGCAAAGTGACTACTTGAATTAGCCATATTTTCAAAACCTAAGTTTTTACGGTAACTTGGGTGGTATAATACAGAAGTTCTGGTCCTATTCTATCACCTTATGTGTGCGTCATGTTGGCACACTTCCGTATTAATTTTTATATTTCATATCATACTTAGACAAATCGTTGTCCGCACATCGCATAGCGACTAATTTAATCACCCATATTTCCAAAACCTAAGTTTTTAAGGTAACTTGGGTGGTATTATTCTACATTTCTGGTCCTATTCTATCACCTTATATGTACGTCATGTTGGCACACTTCCGTATTTATTTTTATATTTCATGTCATACTTAGACAAATCGTTGTCCGCACATCGCATAGCGACTAATTTAATCACCCATATTTCCAAAACCTAAGTATTTAAGGTAACTTGGGTGGTATAATACTACATTTCTGGTCCTATTTTATCACCCTATGTGTACGTCATGTATCCACAATTCCGTATTAATTTTTATATTTCATATCATAATTTGACAAATCGCTGTCCGTACATCGCATAGCGACTAATTTAATCACCCATATTTCCAAAACCTAAGTTGTTAAGGCAACTTGGGTGGTATAATTCAAAAGTTCTGGTCCTATTCTATCACCCTATGTGTACGTCTTGTTGGCACACTTCCCTATTTTTTTATGTTTCATGTCAAACTCAGGCGGATCGCTGTCCACACATCCAAAGCGACTAATTTAATGACCCATATTTCTAAAACCTAAGTTTTTAAGGTAACTTGAGTGGTATAATACTAATTTTCTGGTCCTATTTTATTACCCTATGTGAACGTCATGTATCCACAATTAATTCCGTATTTATTTTTATATTTCATGTCATACTTTGACAAATCGTTGTCCGCACATCGCATAGCGACTAATTTAATCACCCATATTTCCAAACTCTTAAGTTTTTAAGGTAACTTGGGTGGTATAGTACTAAAGTTCTTGTCCTATTCTATCATCCTATGTGTACATCATGTTGGCACACGTCCGTATTTTTTATATTTCATGTCAAACTTAGACAAATCGTTGTCCGCACATCGCATAGCGACTAATTTAATCACCTATATTTCCAAAACCTAAGTTTTTAAGGTAACTTGGGTGGTATAATACTACATTTCTGGTTCTATTCTATCACCCTATAGGTACGTAATGTTGGCACACTTCCGTTATTATTTTATATTTCATGTCAAACTTAGACAAATCGCTGTCGCACATCGCAAAGTGACTACTTTAATCAGCCATATTTCCAAAACCTAAGTTTTTATGGTAACTTGGGTGGTATAATACAGAAGTTCTGGTCCAATTCTATCACATTATGTGTACGTCTTGTTGGCACACTTCCGTATTTATTTTATATTTCATGTCAAACTTAGACAAATCGCTGTCCGCACATCGCAAAGTGACTACTTTAATCAGCCATATTTTCAAAACCTAAGTTTTTACGGTAACTTGGGTGGTATAATACAGAAGTTCTGGTCCTATTCTATCACCTTATGTGTACTTCATGTTGGCACACTTCCGTATTTATTTTTATATTTCATGTCATACTTAGACAAATCGTTGTCCGCACATCGCATAGCGACTAATTTAATCAACCATATTTCCAAAACCTAAGGTTTTAAGGTAACTTGGGTGGTATAATACTACATTTCTGGTCCTATTTTATCATCCTATGTGTACGTCATGTATCCACAATTCCGTATTAATTTTTATATTTCATGTCATACTTTGACGAATCGCTGGCCGCACATCGCATAGCGACTAATTTAATCACCCATATTTCCAAAACCTAAGTTTTTAAGGCAACTTGGGTGGTATAATACAAATGTTCTGGTCCTATTCTATCACCCTATGTGTACGTCTTGTTGGCACACGTCCGTATTTTTTATATTTCATGTCAAACTTAGACAAATCGCTGTCCGCACATCGCAATGCGACTACTTTAATCAGCCATATTTCCAAAACCTAAGTTTTTACGGTAACTTGGGTGGTATAATACAGAAGTTCTGGTCCTATTCTATCACCTTATGTGTACGTCATGTTGGCACACTTCCGTATTTATTTTTATATTTCATGTCATACTTAGACAAATCGTTGTCCGCACATCGCATAGCGACTAATTTAATCACCTATATTTCCAAAACCTAAGGTTTTAAGGTAACTTGGGTGGTATATTACTTCATTTCTGGTCCTATTCTATCACCCTATGTGTACGTCATGTATCTACAATTCCGTATTTATTTTTATATTTCATGTCATACTTTGACAAATCGCTGTCCGCACATCGCATAGCGACTAATTTAATGACCCATATTTCCAAAACCTAAGTTTTTAAGGTAACTTGGGTAGTATAATACTAAATTTCGGGTCCTATTTTATCACCCTATATGTACGTCATGTATCCAAAATTCCGTATTCATTTTTATATTTCATGTCATACTTTGACAAATCGCTGTCCGCACATCGCATAGCGACTAATTTAATCACCCATATTTCCAAAACCTAAGTTTTTTAAGGCAACTTGGGTGGTATAATACAAAAGTTCTGGTCCTATTCTATCACCCTATGTGTACGTCTTGTTGGCACACATTCCTATTATTTTTATGTTTCATGTCAAACTCAGGCGGATCGCTGTCCACACATCTAAAGCGACTATTTTAATCACCCGTATTTCCAAAACCTAAGTTTTAACGGTAACCTGATTGTTATAATACGATAGTTCTGGTCCTATTCTATCACATTATTTGTACGTCATGTATCCAAAATTCCGTATTAATTTTTATATTTCATGTCATACTTTGACAAATCGCTGTCCGCACATCGCATAGCGACTAATTTAATGACCCATATTTCTAAAACCTAAGTTTTTAAGGTAACTTGAGTGGTATAATACTAAATTTCTGGTCCTATTTTATTACCCTATGTGAACGTCATGTATCCACAATTAATTCCGTATTTATTTTTATATTTCATGTCATACTTTGACAAATCGTTGTCCGCACATCGCATAGCGACTAATTTAATCACCCATATTTCCAAACTCTAAGTTTTTAAGGTAACTTGGGTGGTATAGTACTAAAGTTCTTGTCCTATTCTATCATCCTATGTGTACGTCATGTTGGCACACGTCCGTATTTTTTTATATTTCAGGTCAAACTTAGACAAATCGTTGTCCGCACATCGCATAGCGACTAATTTAATCACCCATATTTCCAAAACCTAAGTTTTTAAGGTAACTTGGGTGGTATAATACTAGTAGTGGCGATGTGGCGTTTCTGGCCCAATCAAACTTTGACAGGCAGTCAATTTTTTGACAGCTACTTCCGGTCACGTGACCGGAAGTGACGTCATCAGCTGTGACGTAGCTGTGACGTGTTTTTGGTGGGTATTTAAAGTTTAAATGCCCTGCTGTGCTGGGTATTTAAATTTTAAATGGCCGGAAGTGTGTCAAGGTCTTTTGGGGATGTTTTTAAAAAAGATCTTGCATTTTCGGAAAATCCGAAAATGCAAGATATTTTCTTTTTTTTATTTATTTGTTTTTTACAAAAGTATTATTTTACAAGTTAGTAAAGTTTGCTCCCAAATTTGAAAAGTAAGTTGTTGTCGGTGCTGAAATTTCTTGTTTATTTTCATTCTTCTTGTTGTTGTAAGTTGGCAAAAACACATTTTTTTCGTTTTGATTGTTTGTTGCATAAAGTTCTAAAGATAAACCAAACCCAGTGGTTATAAGTTGTTTTAGTTCTTCGCTAAAAATTTCCAAATCCTTGTAGGTTGTAAGATTGATAGTGTTGTAGTGAATCCCGCGAATGTTGAGAGACATGACTAGAGTTGTTTACTCGACGAGAGGTGTAGCAGGAATGACTATTGCAAAGCCGGTGCTGCAGGTACCTCCGATGGTAGTGGGGGTAGTGGTGGGGGTAATGGCAGGTGTTTGTTTAATCACTTTGAATTTAATCGTTGCCACAATAGACCGAGTCGATGTTGTAATTCTTCTAGTTTATCCAACCGGTTCTTTTGATATGTTTTGCAACTACATTTACAATAGCAGAAAGAATTACATTTTGTACAAGCTTGTCCGTCAACTTGATCTTCAGGTATTCTAAAACATTTTTCTTTGCAGCAATAAGTTATAAGTGTTAGATTATTTCTTTTGGATGACATGTTGGTTGTAGCTTGTCTTAAACAGAACTGAGCCTCTCAACGTTAAAGTTTCGTATTTATGTAAAGTATTCGAATAAAACTATCGAATGAAATAATCGAATAATACTATCGAATAAAATAATCGAATAATACTATCGATTAAAAGTTCAAGGTCATCCATTTGAGGTTTTAAAAAAATACAACATATCAGTATATAAAAACATATACTGATATGTTGTTGTTTTTTATCTTTTTATTTAAAACATTTTTTTTACAATGTTATTTTTGTGCGATGTGCAGAGTTAGTTCCGTAGAGTTGTTTCCGCTCATTCCGTGTGACACCAAATATAATGATCCTGGTTGAATTTCCCGCAGATCTTCATTTTGCAGCAACTGGACGAATCGTTTTGGAAGATATACTTGAAACTTTGGTTCATCACCCGGTGTATATGGTGCATCGGATAAAGATGCGACGACTGCGTCTCCATGCGTTGTATCAATTTTCTTCATTTCATGAACAATATAATGTTTCTGTTCTTTTAATTCTGAACATTTCTTGATAATTAGAGTATTTGATTTTGAATGCAAGTTGAATTGTTCAACTAAACATTGGAGAAACTGTTGTGATGCCATCCTTCACAGGAGATGTTGTCTGTTCGGAGTATGGAGTTAGACTGATACTCGGGGTGTGTTGCCTCTTCGTTTATATAACCTTCGGAACCCCCACTACATTCTTCCGTTTGTTGTTGTAAGTAAGCAGCCAAGTGATACGCGTTTTGTAATGCGCATTGAGATTGGTTGTGTTTCGGATTTATTGTAGAAACACAAATATTTCTAGCATCAAAGTGAAATGTTTTGTCCACTTTTATGTTTAAAACTTCTTTGTTTGTGTACTGTCGTATCCAATTCTTTTTTTCCAATCCTCTGGTATATATGTGTGTAAATTGTTTGCAAAAATGAAACATAATTTTGTGTACATTGTTGTACGGTAGGAAACCTTCATACCAATGGATATGATGAAAATTATTTGTTAGCCATCTGTTTGTTATTTTAGCTTTTGACTTTAGTTCATGGACAGAACACGGTGCTTCAAATAAAAATGGGTATGCTACTTGTGTAAGCAAATCCAAAATTACCAATTCTTTTATGATAAATCTATCATCGTTTCCGCGAAATGCTTGAAATTCAATTACACAAGGTTTTGCTGCCATTTCTTCATCCTGTCTGCTCATCATGGTGTCTGCCGATCAACTGTTTTCCACACCACGGTAGGTTAGATATATATATAAACCAGGCCGTACAGTTGTAGGCGCGTTGGTGTATGTTTAACGTGGGCACCATCCCCAGTAGGCCTACCCCACGGTTTATTCTTTTGTTAAATTACATTGTAGTTTTAACCTAGCAAAGTTTCTTCTTCTGTATTATTGTTGTTGGTGGTTTCTTCTTCTGTACTGTTGTTGTTGTTGTTGGTTTCTTCTTCTGTAGCCTCCGTTGCAACTTCGGTAAAAGGTTCAAAGTTTCTTAACTGCCTCCACATTTCCACTTCGTGAGGTATTCTATTAAAGATGGATGTATCTATTGGTCCGTATTGTAAAGTGCTTTCTGGTTGTTTTTCGCATGCATCTACCAGATATTCCTTAATAACAGAGCTTGAAAATACTAGTTGTTTCATATACCTGGTAATAGGTGATGTTGCATAGTTTAAAATGTAAAATTCTTCACGTGTTAGAAGAATTTTATTTTCAAATTGTGTCGAGTCTCTAATTCTTACTTGTTGTTGACCACGATGTTTAATAATGTCAATTTCATTGTCACAATCCAAAAGTCGAATGTTAGTTTTTCTTCCAAAGAAACTGTTGGCTAAATAACATTCAATAAGGTGTAGATGTTTTAAAAAGGAATCCCAAGCATTTTCTGAAAATAAAACCATCTTTGTTCCATGGCTTAGTATTACTGCGGGAGAGTAGTCTAATGATTTTACCAATCCTATCGACACACTTTTACTCATGCAAGATGAAATAGGATAAAAGATGCGAAGGAAAACTTCAGTTAAAATGTTTGGTGGAATATTTTCTTCAAGTTTTCTTTTCTTTCTTACGTTTGTTTTATTATTTTCCAACTTTTTATTTTGTTTTCCAAACTTTAAAAAGTCATCAATTTCCTTTACAATATTTTCTTCAAAATGTTTATCATCATTTTCCAATAAAGGTGCTGTTTCGGAAACGTCTTGTACAACTGATAAAGAACTCATTTTGTTTATAATGCTGTAGACGATGTTACCCATACAACTGTAGACAGTCAACTAAACAATTTTCGTTCCCGCTCCTGCTTTTATAACCGAGTGGTGGGGGTATTTTTTTTTCCTTTTCATTTTACAAAACTGCTTTTACAATTCCTGTTAAAGGTGTATATGTAACAATTTTATCATGTAAAATTAAACAATAAGCAGATGTATCTTTGGGTACATTTTGTTCAAATTCCATTTCTATTTTTATATCTACACTGGAAGATTTTACAGATTCGTTTTGTTTTGAACAATCAACTACAACAATCGGATAGTTAGATTTAAATTGGTTTGGCGTTAATAAAGGTGTGTTTGTTTTTCCATAATATGAATTTTGGAATCTTGCGTACATATCGTACAAAACGCTAAACCTGTCTTTTGTAAAGTTTATGTTGAAGTTGTCGTATGGAAAGAATTGTGAGTTTAGAAACACCTTAAAATTTGTAAGTTTGCAATGATCAAATTCACCAGCATGTTTAGTTATTTCGTTTCTTCTTTTTGTTTGTAATCCAAATATTACATATCTTGCCTTTTCCAAATGAGTAGAAGTTTTTACAGTCCATGTATGACGTTGTGTTTCCGGTAAAACCGGATATTCATGAAACTCCCAACTTCTAAATGGTATTACGATATCACGATCTGATTTTAAAGTTCTTAATAATGAAATTCTATTCTGATCGTTTAACCGTACATGCGGTACTCTCCAAACAATTTTGTCTAATTGCATTTTCCATTCTAAAGTAGCTTCCGTTGTTCCATCAGTTGCTTGAATAATATCTTTGTCGTTTGATGATCTTAGCAAAACTAATTCTTGTTTTACGTTTATTATTATTTTTCGGTAATCTTCGGCAAAGCCTAAAAGTAATCTTAAAGGAATGTAAAAGTCAAAATTGCCTGAAGTGTTTGGAGTGATTGTACTGGAATCGGGTGCTACCCATCCTGCGGCGGCCAGCATATTTTTTTCACTCGGTGTTAAAGATGCTAATCCTTTTAATGTACTTGTAATTCCCACCTTTTTTGTTGAATCTACTGTAACTCCGGAAATTTCATATCTTATTTCATCAAACAAATATGCCATGGGGTTATTTATGAACGGAACAGTACTTGCAGTGCTTCCATCTCTTTTTGTTACTCTTCCTTCGATATACAAATAACTTTCACATGGAAGTGTATAAATATCCTGTTGTTGTATGGGAATTCTAATTTCATCATTATTATTTAATTTTGATGAAGCGTAAGGGTTGTGCGTATGATATTCCTTTTCCCATAAGGTTTCGTCGAATGTCGGACCCTGCGCTATATCCAATATTTCCATTATTAATAAGTTTTAATCCAATTTCTTCTAGAAAACGAATGTTATCACTTGTTAATCCCTCTATAGCTGAAGTGCTACTGACTTGTTTACCAGTCAGCTCTTTCTTTTTAAATGATAACCCCATTGTTATACGGTTGATTTTATATGTATTCGTATAGTTATAGGTTCGTCTCTAAAATCAATATGATTTCCGTCTTGATCTAGTATGTTCACCACAATGTCTGAAATAAAACTGGTGTTTAACGGTAGGTACACCAAGTTTTGTGGCTTTTCCACAATTTTAAAACCCGGAGCGACCGTTGGATAGAATGTGTGCAATATATGAGTATTTTCACCATCTCTATAAGAACCATGTATAATATTACATGTAATATCTATACTGTTAACTTTCATTATTGTTACAGTTCTAGCACCTGAATGGTTAATATTAGGTTCTAAAATTTTTGTTGTTTTAGGAAATCCTAATAAACTACCAATTGAATGTTCTTTGCTAAAATCTATATAATATTTAGATTTAATTTCAGCTTTCATAGTATTGTTATTTCCTTTTATTGTTATATTATCTTTTCCCATATGATTTTGTATCGCTTCATTTATATCATCAATTTCATATGCTCCAGTGGGTAAACTAAATACTTGTATATCTGAATATTTGTTTGTATTTTTATCTTTTGTTTTGTAATAATGTATTTTGTCATTAACATTTTCAGTAACGTTGGGAATAGAATTATAAGTTGTTATATCTAATAATGCGGCTTCCCATAATTTATCTTTTTCCAAACGTAACGCAGGGAAAAGAACACTTCGCAAAGTAGATGAAGTTCCAGTTAATGATACTGTATAGGAAGACATCTTAAAGTTGACTAACGCTTTTTGTTAAAAAATCTAAACATAAATGTCCACAGATTACCGTATCATCAGGTTGCTCTCTTTTATAATTGTATAGTACATTTTTAGCTGTTTTAAAGTAATATTGTAGTTCTTTTGGTGGTGGGAGATTACCAAAACTATCAAAGTAGTAAATAGTTGATCCTAGTTTCTTATAACATACCCAATGAGTGCCTGATCCTTTACTATTATCTAAATTTACTATTCCGGTTTCATTTTTCCATATTTTAACAGGTAATGCATCTTTCATAAACACTCCTCTAAAAAATGGAATTTTTAAACAAGAAACATAAGTAATTAATTCTTTATCTGTTAATTCTTTATTTGGAATTAGTAATTGTTTTTTTCTGTTTAATACACACGATACGGTCTTAGGTATAATCCTCCTCCTTTTTTTATCATTGACCATATTGTTTGTTTCTTTTTATTTTTACCTGCGGTGGATCGTCGTTTTCTTCTTATATTTCCTCCACGTTTCTTTGCAGGTTTTCTTCTCCTTTTTCCACCTCCTTTCTTCTTTCCACCTCCAAACATCGTTTTACCCTTCATTGCTGCTGATACCGCTAAAGCTGCTGCTTTTTCACCGATACTAGCGTCACTGGATGTTACTCTTTGCCAAGCTTTTTCAGCAAGTGCTCTATCCGCTATTGATCTATTTTTAGTATCTGCAAACTTTGAATATGCTATATCGTGTTGTTTGCAGGCTTGATCAAGTTTATTTATTCCAAGATCTCCTCTAGCAAGTCTTTTTTTCAATTTTGTTCCAGGACCACAATATTGATAACCTCCTGGTAAATGTAGTTCTACAGGTAATAAATCGATAGCTTTATTAACTATAGCTCCAACCGGCTTAGTAATAAGAGAAAGTGCTGTTGATGCTATTCCTCTTCCTCTCTTTATAACGTGTCGATTATGACTGATGCGTTGAACTTTCAACATGGTCTTTTATAGTGAAAGGAAATGTCGATACTTGTTTATTTTATAAATGCTTTATAATGAATGATGCACTTATCCTTTGACATTGTTTATTTATAAGTATGTTTGTTTATGGGTAAAAAATTTTTTTCCAGTTTTGTGGAAGGATTGTATCTTTTTCATCATCATCATCTTTAGAAGTTCTTAAAGTATTAGTTTCCTTATTTAAAAAATATTTTTCCATAACATTCTTTTTAACCCAATTTAATTTTTGATCAGATTTTATGGGCTTTATTGTGTTATAAATATCATATAATACTACACTTAAGAGTCTTACAATGTAATTTACATTAACAGCATCAGTAAAATTAATAGGGTCTTTTAAGCTAGTCAATCGCAAGTCTTCACAAAAAAAAGACTGCTTATTTAAATCTTTTCTTAGAAAAAGATTATAGTACATGTTTCCCCTCTCACGCATTTGTGCTACTGTTACTACATCACTGTCTCTTATTCCTTCTGCAACATTGAATAGTGGTTTCCCTTTGCAATCAAAGTATTGTTTACCGTCTTCATATTGTTTTATTACAGGAACTTGTCCAATTGTTGCTACATCAGTTTCATCCAACCCTTTTTTAACATTAGTAATTATTTTTGCATCCGCATTCCATTTGTTATCTTTTAATTTCATTATTTGACTTATTGTAGCTGCATCTGATTTTGCAGTTCCTTCCTTAACGTTAGTTAACACTTTATTTTTGCAATCAATTGACTTAATATCATGTGTAATACAATGATCTGTAACATATTGAAGGTTTACCGCATCTTTCATATCTTTAGGGTCTCCAATATCGTGTATTACAAAGTTGTAAAAGGAAAATTTATCTGTTTTTTCAGGTATGACTGAATGTAAATACTTTTTGGTAACTGAATCTTGATCATTAACAGGATCTGCTATATTGGCTATTCTAAGATCTTTTGCATCATATGCTTTATTATTACTTTTAGGATCATATCTTAAGGTTTGGTTTATGTACCACATTAAATATTCTTTATTTACCGAATCATTCTTATCTATTGGTTTTGGAAGATTTGCAATTCTATAAAAATTAGCGTTATACACTTCATTTTGAAGCTTTAAGCTAGGTAATGTTTCACTTCTTAAAGTTTTAAAATTAACCGCATCATTATCATCTTTTGGATCATTTACAAACTTTAAACGTTTGTTATTTATATCATAATCTCCATCGGATGTTAGTGGTAAACCACCTCTTTTTCCATAAGATCCTGATTTGCTTCCAGTTTCGGAATACCGTCCAAACTTATCCACACTCATGGTTATACTAAATATTTAATCAGTTATACTTGTATTATATATATATATACTCATATTTTTTTTATGCAATTACTCCTCGATTTCGCAGTTCGCCGACCAAAGCTACCCATTCATTTTCTAAACCACTATGTCCGGCTTGTTTAGCTTCATATATCAACTTCATTCTGTCAACCAATTTGTTTATATCGTTGTAGTATATTATATTAGTATCATACAAGTTTTTTAATAATCCTTTTCCTGATAAACTTGATTGATTTGTTTTTCTTCTTTTATGTAAAATATTTATTTCAGCAGAAGATAATGATTTTCTTTTTATGGGTTCCCTTCTTTTTGGTGGGAAAAGTTTAGCAATAATAGTTTTATATTTTTCTGATGCATTTCTATGAACATTAAAATTTTTAGAATAATTTTTCTTATGCGCATTTGTATCCTCCAATATTTGTTTAAAAATGTTTAAATCCTTTTTAGTATATTTATTAGGTTTCGGCTTAAAAATAAGTTCAAACAATCCTTTTGTACCCTTGTATTGTTTATTATTTATAATAATATTGTCATGTTCGTCTACATCAAGTTTGCTATCTCCAATCATTAGCCCATTTTCTTCTATTCTAGCACCAAAAGTATGATATTTTCGAGTTGGTTGTGCAGAATGTAACATTTTTAATACAAATTGTCTTGCAAGCGGCCCTTTATACGCGATATCCGAGCCCAATTTGCTCAAGTTGGATGGATTAATAGGCTCTTCTTCTTCTTGTTGTTCTTCGCTTGTAGAAAGACCTTCTTTTTCTGTTAAAACATCCGTTTCTTCACCTAGTTCGCTTTCTTCTTCAGTTGTTTCTCCTTGTTGTGTAAAACTTGTATCACTTTCATATTCTTCTTTTTGTTCAAATTTTGAAATGGGTAAAATAGCATCTCCGGAAAAATTAAATGTTGAATGTTTAACATTTTGTCCTAATTGTTTTAATGGCTCAGTAATAGGTTTAAATGTTGATTCCAGAAATTTCTCTCTTTCACTTATTCCTAATCTTAACGCTCTGTTTTTATGTCTAATAGAATCACTAAGTGATTTTATTTCTTTTAATAGCTTTTCCTGATTAACCATGTTTACACCATGAAGACTTGTACGATAATGTTGTTAATTAATGTATTAAAACAAATTTATCAAAACCTATGCGGTAACGACCATCTGTTATAGCTTTATCTTTCATAATTACCAAAAATCCATATTTTTCCGCCCAAGCTTTTCCACAAAGCTCTTTGAATTTATCAAATGACATATCAGCATTTACATGATCGTTGTATATATGTTTTAGGTTTGTATCGTCTTGTTTGAATAAAACTAAAATATTTGCATTGTCTCTAATTAGTTGTTTTGGAATTTTGCTATATGTTTGTCCGATATATATGCTATCAATATTATTATGTCTTCCCATGGCAAAATAGTTTCTAATAGTATCATGATTTTCACTAGATACATCATCAAATACAAATACAGAATACGGCTTAGCCTGGTCTGGTTGCATAACACTGTCACTAGCATTAAATTTGTAATAGTTAACATCGGGCACATCAGTCAGGATCTTTTCCAACAATTGATACTTTGGTTGATGTAAGGACTTTGAAAAAATATATAGGTTATTAAATCGCAATCCTTTTGTGTTTGTAATTAAGTTAAACACAACGTTAGTTTTGCCACAGTTTGAAGGACCGCTGACTATACATCGTACAGTGTTTGGAAATAAACTGCCGTGTTTACCATTGTTGATTTTAACGTTATCTACGGTTAAATCATCAATGTTATTAATATTAAATTTATCTTTATGGTGAACAATCTCCATCTTATTCAAAGACAGAAGAGTAAATAAGTTGATTTAAAACTAAATCAAATCTTTTATAGGTATCCACGAATCTTCAGTTTTATCAAACCCCAACCAACGTACTTTAACTTGGTCTTTTTTCCTTTGCAACACCTTTTCAACAAGATAAACATCGCCTACTGTTGACTTTAACAATTCATGTCCGTAAAAACCGCCTTGTAACAAATTTCCTTTGTTATCTTTTAAAATATAAGTTTCCGGTACAGTAGGTTGTACTTTATACACTGTAAAAACTTCGTTTGTCCAATTGGGCAGGTATTTTTTAGTAAACACTCCTTTGTATTTACTAATTCGAACTTTATCATTTACATTAAATTTTCTTGGTTTTCTTTGTTCCGCTTTTGGCTGTGTATTTTTTTTAATTCGTTGTAAAACTAGTTTAGCGTTTTTCTTATTCACTTTGTTAGGTGCCATACCGATAGTTCTATGAAACTTGTTGTTGTAATCGCTTATTAATTTTGGTAAGATATCAACCCATACGTAAGAACCTCTTTTCGAAAACATTTTATACATTGCACCTTTTAAGGTTCTATTAAATCTTTCAATTATAGCTGCCTTTTTCTCAGAATTTGTGGAATAATGATTTATGTTATATTTTTTCATTAACAAGGCAAAATGTTTATTAAAAAATTCTTTCCCATCATCAGTTTGTAAATGTTTAATTTTATTTTTATCTCTTTTTATAGCTACTTCCATAGCTTTTGTTATGCTGTTACCAGTTTTGTCTTTTAATGGCAAAGCATCTGCAACTTTAGTAAAACAATTAATAATCGTAAGTATGTATTTAAATCCTTTATTTATTTTACTATGCGGTTGCATTTCAATTAAATCTGCTTGATATAAATCATTTATTCCTTTTACAACAGTATTTCGTCGTGGAAACTTTATTCTTGCAGGTTTATGAAGTTCATTAACAATCTTTTCCTTTAAGTCTGTCATGATGATTTTACTAACAAAGTCAAGTTAGTATTGAGTGTTTCTTTTTCTGCATCCGCTTTTATAGTTCAAGGTCATTTCAACATATTTTAAAAAAAGGGGAAATCACAGCGAGCATGCTGTGATTTCCCCTTTTTTTTCTTTTTTTCTTTTTTTATTTTTTTATTTTTTTTATTTTTTTTCTTTTTTTCTTTTTCTTTTTACTCATTGATAGGATTGAGAGAGTAGTGGCCGAATGGTAGAGTGTGAATTTTGTCTGGAAGAATGTGTCGTTTGTCATCATTGGAGCAGAGTGCTTTTTTCACTTCTGTTACGCTGTACAGTTGATGGTTGAAACTTCTGATGGTGTTGAATTTTGCAGTTATAGTCGTTTCTTCAAATAAGCATTGCTTGTAGTGTTCAAAATTTACATTCTTCTTAAGATACAAACTTTTTACTCCCTTAGCTTTTTTAATAATATTGTTTTCTTCTTTATGCAATTGTAGTGAATACAATTTTGACATTAGTGCAATAAGTTCTTTCAGTAAAATTCCATTTGCTTCGTCTTTAAATTTTCCAAGTTTCTTTTTGTTCCGATCATTGTCATAATTTAAATGATCTTTTGGATAGTCACTAAAATCAAATTCATTTTTGTGAACAAATGTTCGAAGATCCAAATACATATCTTCAGTAAGAATCCAGTAGATGAAAGCGTCCGTGTCCATGTAGGCGATTCCGATGTTATCTCTACCGTAGAAGGCGACCATTTTGTTGTAGTGGAAATCGTACATGTGGGTTTTGGAAATATCCAAGATTGACATTCCAACGTACAACGGACGATCCATTTTCACACTTGTCTTCTTCATAGATACTGCCACAAGGTTTTCATTGATGATAACGGATGTTTCAAAGTTTGGTTTTTGTACAAGTTTTTCTAGTTTTATAGGATCTGTAATTAATTTAACATTTTTGTGTTTTCTTTTGTTTTCCAATGTTTTTCCAAATATCGCGTTATTCATTAATTTAAAAAAGTCCTTTTGAAATGTTGATGTTGCAGCTGCTCTTCTTCTGGTGTTTGAATCAATGTACGGTTTTAACCAGCAAGATTGGGAAAATTTTAAAACTCTATGAATTTTGGTTATACGTAAACCCAATTGGAGTGCTTGTTGAACAACCCAAAAGTGAGCTACGTATCTTTGTTTATTTTCAAGAGTCATCATTAATTTTGGATGTTTGCCAATTGGTGAAACTTCTGTTTTTGCAAGGAGCGGAAGATCGTAATGAAGATCATGCAAGTGTTCTGGATATTCAAAGTCACAGTCCAATATGTATCCGGTGTCTCCGTCTTTTGAAATTTGCGAAATATCACCAATAGAGTCTGGATTAACCCATTCAAAGTTTCCAAAAGGAAGTGGATTAGACATGGCCCATCCGTATAAATTGTTGGCATCGAAATATCCTAAGAACACTGATGGTTTTTCTTTATCGTAGTTTGGAAGATATTTGTTGTTAGCTTTAACATGTCTAGTAACACTTTGGGTCAATCCACCTCTAACGCCCGATTCGATCATCAACACCATGTCAATATCTGTTAATAATTGAAGGTTGCACTTTGTTTCTTTTAGCATAGCTTGCCAAGCTAGTCCTGGAGAAGTATAAGAATGAAGAGGGTCTAATCCGTAAGCTTCAAAGCAGGTGTTTCTAAATTCTTCCATCACATCGCAGAGAAGGGTCACATCAAGTTTTACATAAAAGTCAGAATAATCTCCCAGAGTGTTCATTTCCAATTCGTCCCAAACTCTGCATGCGTGTTGATAGTCTTCAGGTGAAATGTCCAAATCGGTAAGTTTACTTTTGAAAGCTTCTGGTGGAGGAAGTGACGTTTCTTGAAATTTATGTAGTCCATCGATGTAATCATACGGGAAAACTCCTTTCCGAAGAACCAAATCCATTTTTTCTGCAGGTACAATTTTGCTTGTTTCTATTAAATTTTGTCTTCTTAAATTTTCAGAAAGTTTCATAAGACTGGAAGGCATAAATCGAAAAGAATCAACAAATCTAAGTTTAATTTTGCCCACCTTTTTTGAAAAGCTTATAAATTTTTCCATAGTTTGTGCTATAACGTCTATTTCACCGTTGTCTCTTGCTAATTCAGGAATGATAAAATGTCCATCGTATCCGCTAAGATTGTGAAAAACGACGGGAATAAAAGATGGTAGTTTGTAGTTGATGTTACATCCGTTGCAAGCTGCACCTCTGTAGGCTCCTGTCAGATGGTCATGGTCGCGAACTTTAACTTTAGTTTCTGTAAATTGATTGTTACACAAATAGCATGTTGTTGTCGAATCATAAAGATAAATTTCTTCCGGTGTCATAGGTGACATAGGAACCACATTGCTATACATTGCTTCCACTTTCCCAGCGATGTCGTATAAATCATCAACAAAGTATCGAGCTGCTTCTTCTCCACGATAGATCTTTGGTGTAGATGTCAAACCATATTCTTGAAGATGTTCTTCAGGCAGAGTGGATTTTACTATTAAACAGTAGCTGTTTGGTTTGTGAAGTTGATACTTTGTTCTGCTTGTAATTTCCTCTCCTTCTTCTTGTTCAAGTGGAAGCAATGAAGATTCAAAATCTGCATACACTACAACGGGGATTCTGTATTGTTGGATAACTTTATCAAATTTTACTTGTGATCTGCTAGGGTGTGGTAATTTAATTCTTACTTCATAGTTTCCATTGCATAATCTTTTATGTTCTGTTAACCATTCTGAACCTCCTCTTCTTAAAGGTTTGTTTACAAAACAGAAACATCTTTTACAAGTTGTTTTTGGTTGTTCACGTTTTGATAACTGTTTGCAAACTAGAGCTTCAAAATCTTTAATATATACATAATGTGAGATATCACCTTTAGTTATAAATAATAAATCAGTATGATCTCTGCGTTCGGTGGGTGTTATACGTAAGGGATAGACATTGTTGGATGAATCTAAGCCAAAGATGTTTACAGATGCAAAAGGATTTTTCTTTTCAAATTTTGATATGTCTTGAATTGAAACAGGATAAGTCATGCCTTGAAAGTTATACATATAGGAAACCTCATCGTATGCTCTACTCGGTCGTTCCACATGATCTTCTACATATTTTGCAAGCATTGCATACTTGAAACATTCAGCATTTTCATTTTGTACATTAACACAAGATTTGGTTACTCGAATCTTCCTTGGCAAAGCAATATAACTACTACCTCTCATTCCATATCCATGTTTATGAACTCTCACATCTAAGCTTGTTATACTTAACAAACTCCATCCAGAACCTCTTCCTTCATGTTCTTGTAATTTTGTTAAAAGTTCTTCAAAACAATCATCCACAATTGAGCTTATATCCGATGCAAACATGATGGTTTTGTTTTTAGTTAAAAATCCTCTTGGTGATGTTTCATTCTGAACATTTGTAAATACAGTATCTAATAATATTCCAAACTTTATAAAATTTAATCTTCTTAGTTCATTCTTCAATGTTTCTGTTACTAATGTTTTTGCTTTCAATATAAATTGTGCTAGTTGCAATTGAGCATTGTCAATCTTAAAATGAGTTACTACACTGCCTGGTAAAGCTCGGGCGTATAATTCCACATCCAAAGATGGTCCGGGTGCGTATTGAATAACACTTGGTCTTGAATTTAGTTGTTGTTGATGGGTAGCCAGCATTTGATCTAATTCTTCCAAATCTTCTTCTTCTGCATTGTTTCTTGTTTCGTTGTTATGGTACACTTCTTTGTGTATTTGTAGTAAGTTTTCATTTTCAAAAGATTCTTCACAACTGATGCAGTAATACATGACGTAGGTGTGCTCTCCACAAAAGTTGCAGTAATAATAAGAACCACTCTTAAACTACCCCTATTTATAGCACTACCCCCACCACTTTTTCTGTATTAAACACAAAAAGTGTTAATAACAGTTAAATTTCTTATATTTCAAAACTCCTAAGTGTCAAGGTCAAATAATGCAAGTTTAAAAAAACATCTAAGTGCCAAATAATGCAGGTATTAAAAAAAATCTAAGTGTCAAGGTCAAATAATGAAAGTTTTAGAAAAAATCTAAGTCTCAAGGTCAAATAATGGAAGTTTTAAAAAAATTCTAAGTCTCAAGGTCAAATAATGGAAGTTTTAAAAAAATCTAAGTGCCAACGTCAAATAATTTAAGTTCAAAATAATACATATATTATGCGTCGTAAGTGTGATCATCATTGCTGTTGTTTAAATATGTTATTTCCAAATCGTTATCGCTTTCATCTTCCTCCATGTCCGATGCCGGAAACAAACGTCGCCGAACAAGAGCATGTATATATTGTACTGGATCATAGTTAATTGTTACAACATGTGTTAACGGTGTTTCTTCGCCTATTGCTACTGGTACTTCCAAAATATTTTCTTCATCACTTGTAGCATCAGACGTAGCATCGGATGTAGCATCGGATGTAGCATCAGATGTATCTTCTACTGGAATCAAACTATTTTCAAAAATACTTTCGTCATCCGTTAAGTCTTCTGGTTCAACTATTTTATATATTTTTTCACAAATTGTACATCCAAAAGGAAAATTGTTGTCTGTTGGAGGCATTATAAAAGAAACTTGATATTGTAAAATAAATGTTGAAGCAAATGTTTGAAAATTTTTCTAAGTCCGAAAGTATTAATTATTAGGAAGTTTTACAAGTCCAATGTAAAGTAAAAATAAAGAAAGAAGTGTTGTTGCCTGTTTAAACATTTGCAAAAGAATGATAGGTTTGAAAATTTTTCAAAGTCCTAAAATATTAAATATTGAGAAGTTTTAACACTTAAAATATTTACAAATCCAATGTAAAGTAAAGAAAGAAATGTTGTTGCCTGTTGGAACAATGGCAAAAGAATGATGGAAACCAAACCCGCAGTAAGGGTCCTGTGGTTTGGGAGGGGGTAAGCGAGGAGGGGGGATGACCTCAAGCCGAGTTGGGGTCCGGGATCTGCGCGTGTGGTTCGGCATCAGTTGCTCGCTAGACAGTGAGGTGGTAACATGTTCAGAAGGCGCCCTGAACATTTTATCATTTTTGCTGTTTGGTGAAAATATCTTGGTGTTATTTGTATAATAACATCTTGACGTAGGACTGATTAATTTTAAGGCATGGTAGTTGTTTGTGCTTGTAGATACCCTAGGGTTTGTAGTTTGTTTTTAATTTGCTGGTTTGGTAGTTAGTATTATTTTAAAATCTTTCTTTTACTTACAATATATTTCTGCCTGGAATGTTTAAATTTAAAGTAAAATTTTTGTTTTTAGGAATGTTATATGATATGTTTTTAATACCTTTCTATTCCAATTTCCTTTTTCCAACAAGCTTGTTGAGGGCATTCCCTCTCTTGTCTTGTACTCCTTTTTAGTTAGGGACACCTTTCAATTCCAATTTCCTTTCCTTTTTTCCTTCCATCTTTTGCATGGTAAAACCAATAATGGTAAAACCGGCAACCGCTTTTGTAGTGATTACGCTCACCAAAGCGGGTCACTTACAACCTCTATACGTGCTGGATGGGTAGTTCGCCTACCTCCGGAGTTTCGCTAGACCTCAGTTGTTCTGCGTCGCTAATGGCGAGACACTGGCTCCTTTAGTGTTAGGAAATAAAAAACATATTTGTATAACATTTTTTCCTAAATTTAATTAAACAACTTGCTATTTCAAAATAACATTTTTGCTTTAGCTTAGCGTTGTGCGCTTATGGTGAGGTGTGTGAGTTCGCTTACGTGATGATCACACTGTAATCATGATGTGCAGCGCTGGGCTGTCTAGCTATTTTTTTAAACTAAATTTTATTTCTTTATTTTTTTATTTTTATTAATTCTTAAACTCTAGGCAGATTGTATTGTAAATTAGCTTTTCTTCTTTTAGGTTTCCGGGGGTGTACGGTTCTGTCAAACCGTACACCCCCATTTTCTTTTTAGTTATCGAATGACCTTGACCTACTTATTTTTAAGGTCAACAAAATGACTTAGCGAAAATTTCTAAGTCTCAAGGTCATTTATATATAGGTAGATTTAGCTTTTCTTCTGTTAGGTTTCTGAGGTGTACGGTTCTGTAAAACCGTACACCTCCATTTTCTTTTTAATTATTGAATGACCTTGACCTATTTATTTTCAAGGTCAATAGCAGTTAGCGAAAATTTATAAGTGTAAGAAGTAGGTCAAGGTCACCAAAAAATACCCTATGAACGGGGGAATAGACCGCTAAGTAATTCTTTTAGAATTACAAAGTGGTCTATTCCCCCGCTCCTATTTTTTTTTTTATTTCATTTTTACACTAACCTCTCAGTTTTAACAAAAGGAGGTATTTGTTGTGCGCACTGCATAATGTTTGATTTACACAACACATCTTTTACCCTTTTTTAATAATATACGAACATTGTTCTTTTTTAGGACTAGATTGTAAAAAGTAAAAAGTCATTTTGTTATCCCGCTTTTATAAGAAATTAACCCTCCATTGTAAATTTTGAAAATAGGTCAAGGTCATTCAAAAATACCCTATGAGCGGGGGAATAGACCGCTAAGTAATTCTCTTGGAATTACAAAGTGGTCTATTCCCCCGCTCCATTTTTTTTTGTCTTGTGTTTAATTTGACCATTTAACTTTATCAGATGGAGATTTTCTTACTAAATAATAATGAACATTACTGATATTTGGAATTTGAAGATTTACTGGTAATTTGAGCAAGTAGAGTTCATCACAACATCTAAGAACAACATCCCTGTTACTGATCTTTTTTACAAAAACATATTTGTGGTTTAATTTCAATCTGTTGATTTTAATTCTTTTATAGTTTTCAATTTTTTCTGGCAATTCACTTTTGGAAGGTTCAATTTTGACTTTTTTAGAAGGTTGAATTTTGACTTTTTCGGAAGGTTCACGTTTGTTATGCAAATTACACAATTTTTCACCTACACTACACAACTTCACACACCTTTCACCTTTGTTCGCTCCTTTTTTTAAAATATGAGCACATTGTTCTTTCTTAAAACAGGATTTTCTTAATTTTTGAAGTTTTTGAAGTTTTTCAGAAATTTTTTTAGGAGATTTTTTTGGTGAAGATTTTTTTGGAGAAGGAGATTTTTTCGGTGAAGATTTTTTTGGAGAAGGAGATTTTTGTTTCACAATAGAAACAACAGATGATGATGATGTTCTTGATGACGAGGAAGAAGACCTGGACGAAGACGAAGTGCCTGCCATAGCGCTGGATCCTAAGAAAGTAAAGATTACTCTGTTTACCCTGCCTTTATAACAGCTCCCCACCCATTTACCCCCTCTACTTTTCGACGTCAAAAAAATATTCATCCAAGCTTTCTAACACTGGCAAGGAAACAGTTTCAAAAGGTTGATACAAAATTTCATAAATGTCTTGGTTTAAATTTTGCGAAGTTTGAAGATATTCTTCTATTTCCTGTACAAATTTCTGTTCGAATTGTTGGAATTCTTCTATATCCTGTAAAAATGTCTGTTCGGATTGTTCAAATTCTTGTTGTTCTAAGTTAAATGTTGGTGATTTTAAGTCTTCTTCCAATTTTTTAATGTAATCTATTGCATTTTGAACTATAGATTGTCTGTTAATTTTTTTTTGTTTTTGACTTTCCGGTACAACTAATTTTAATTTTTCAAAAGCTTTTTTTAATCTGTGTTGTCTTCTTTGTTCCCTTCGGTTTCTACTTAATCTTTGATCAATCAGGTATTTTAGGAAAGATTCCATAACGTTTTGTTGATTCAAAATGTAGCAAACTATTAATTCTATAAAGCTTCTATCCGCTCAATATATAGTGGAAACCCGGGGGGAGGGGGAATCACCTTCGCCATCAAGGTGATTGGTACGTATTTAAAGCTTTGAGGTTTGCATAGCCAGACCATAACTATGAGCTCCTTGTACGAGTTGTGTCTGCAGCGTATCTGCACCGATAACCCTATGCTCCGGCATATCAGAAGGGTGTCAGAGCCGCTGCCGCCAATTTTGCAAGGAGAGCTCATTTATGAGCATAAAAGACGATGCGTCTACAAAACCAAAATTTGGTTTGAAGGGCCAAATGTTGGCAGAATATGTGCCGTATGTCACATGGTACGTTTTTTCATTAACTGCATTGTTTATTTTGTTAACAATATATTATTTTTTTTTTAATTTCTTTAAACTAATAATTTTTTTTTTTCAGGCGCTTCCTCTTGCCGGCCCGGGGGACGAGCTTTATCGAACTATTGCTTATAGAAGCGGAATAATTGGGTATAAACTACAAATGCCGGCACCTCAAGAAAAATGTCATCTCTGCAATTTCTGCCCCCTGGCAAAATATGAAATTAATTGTATGTGTTTATAAACACATATAATTATGAGAAATTAAATAGGGACGGGGAACAGAGCAGTTTGTGGTCTAACCACTTACTGCTCTGTTCCCCGTTCATAGGGTATCTTCAGATGACCTTGACCCACTTTTAAAACTTTATGGTGGGGAAAATGTATATATAAACCGTGGATTATATGAAGAGGCATCACTTCCCTCACCGATAATCATGGAAAGTTTCCGTATGTTTTACAATGTTTTTTGCACTCCTCAACAACATATTCAATTTATGTTAAATTTAATCCATGTCCTCCAGAATATTAATTTTCTTACGATTAATGTTACTGGGGAAAGAATGGTAAATTTAACATATCAACGTTTATTAGTTACCATCAACCCTTTCGTAGATCCGAATTGGTTTTCAACACTTGAAACATACATTGATACTATGGCTTTTGAACAAGGATTCCATTATCTTTGGGTTGATGTAGATTACATCAACTTTCAAAATGAATCAGATGATGATGGATATGATTCTGCCACATAAAAGTAGACATTAACGGAACTTCTCCCCCTGCCTTTTAGGAAAAAAGAGAGGAACAGTGTTAATTAATAACACTGTTCCTCTCTTTTTTCCGCTTAAAGTTAAATGACCTTGACCTACTTATTTTGAAGGTCAATTGTAACTTAGTGAAAATGTTCTAAGTCCTAAGTAGGTCAAGGTCATTTAAATCTTAGCGGAAGAATGAAAAGAATAGCTACCAACATGCATTGTTGGTATCTATTCTTTTCTTTCCTCCTAGAAAACCCCTTTAGTCCGTGTCAACTTTGATGTGAATTTTTGTACAAAATTGTACATAATAAAGGACCCATGTTTCGAGTCCTTCGTAATCCATAGAATCCGAAGTGCAACAGATTTTTGTACCGTCTGCTTTAACAGCTTCAAGTACTCCACTAATACACTTCAGATTGCTATGATACGTTCTTATGTACCATAGTACTTTTTTGGCTTCGACAAAGTTGTGCACAGCACCAAAGATCATGAGGGATTCCATTGCAAATGTAACCACAAGACTACAGCACACCTTATATATACTGTGAGCCCAAGGCTATAGCCTCGATTTTTGAGTTTTTGCGTCATAACTTTTATACCGTTGGTTTTATCAAAAAATGTTACTGGACCTTTTTTGTTTGTCTTTTAATTTCGCTTAATTTGACTACCCGCACGATAGATTTGGAGCATTTTTGTTATATCCACTGCCTATAGCCTCGATTTTGAGTTTTTGCGTCATAACTTTTATACCGTTGGTTTAATCAAAAAATGTTACTGGACCTTTTTTGTTTGTCTTTTAATTCTGCTTAATTTGACTACCCGCACGATAGATTTGGAGCATTTTTGTTATATCCACTGCCTATAGCCTCGATTTTTGAGTTTTTGCGTCATAACTTTTATACCGTTGGTTTAATCAAAAAATGTTACTGGACCTTTTTTGTTTGTCTTTTAATTCCGCTTAATTTGACTACCCGCACGATGGATTTGGAGCATTTTTGTTATATCCACTGCCATCGTGTACGGCGACGCAGTTCTAAAGTTGAACGGCGACGAAATCAAGTAACCGGTTTTGCCGGAGGGGGGAGGGGGGTTTCCGCGGGGAAGGGGGGGGGGGAGGGGGGGGGAGGGGGGGGAGGGGGGGGAGGGGGGGGAGGGGGGGAGGGGGGGGAGGGGGGAGGGGGGGAGGGGGGGAGGGGGGGGAGGGGGGGGGAGGGGGGGGGATATAACAAAAAATGCTCCAAATCTATCGTGCGGGTAGTCAAATTAAGCGGAATTAAAAGACAAACAAAAAAGGTCCAGTAACATTTTTTGATTAAACCAACGGTATAAAAGTTATGACGCAAAAACTCAAAAATATTAATAACCAACGCGAAAACTAAACTCACCATCAACAGAAATTAAAACATTTACAAAAACCCAAATGTTAAAAATAATAATTATTTAATAAAAGATACAACACAAAACTAAAATCTTAGGTTATTTAAAACTTTAACAAAATATTTAAGTCTCAAAAGTAGAGTTTTAAAATCAATCAATATATAAGTCAAACAAGTAAGTCTTTTGAAATTAAAATATCTAAGTCTAAAAAATAGGTCATTTAAAATAATTCTAAGTCCGAAAGTAGAACAATCAAAACTAGGTCAAGGTCATTTAAAAATTATAAAAAAAAGGGGGGTGGGGAAGCGTGGGGTCCCTACCTTATTCTACTACTTTATTTCTATACTACTTTATTATAACTTATGCTACCCCTTAAATGCTATCATGCATGCGGTTACGGTGTGATCATCACGTAAGCGAACTCACACACCTCACCGCCCTATCATATCTTAACCCCTACCTAACGTTCCCCCTATTCTATCTTATACTATGTAATATTACAGTTACGGTGTGATCATCACGTAAGCGAACTCACACACCTCCCTATAATATTACACCTAACTTAATATTACAGTTACGGTGTGATCATCACGTAAGCGAACTCACACACCTCACCGTAATATTAACCCTGACAATTAAACCACGCAGGAAATGGAAAGGTAGGTGGATTGCCATTGCGACCGACTATTATAGGAGGGCGCCTCTCCCACAATAGCCGAACGCAGTGTGTGCTTGACATAAGCCATCCCACACACCATGGCGAACATTACGTTACAGCATAACCCTCCACGTAAGCGGACCAGTTACACCTTCACCGTAATGCCAAAGAGAAACGTTGCGCGCTTGCTTATATCAGCGAGCTCGAGACTCGACCTCGCTAGCGAGCCTTGACTAGTAGGTCAACGTGTCGCTCTGCCGAGGCCGGTAGCCTTGGCCGGGTCGCTAGCCACCGCTCTCACAACTTCGTCTGGCCTACTTGGACCTGGTCACTACCTTGACTACAAGGTTGTTGTGTGCCTACTTGGACCTGGTCACTACCTTGACTACAAGGTTGTTGTGTCTGCTGCCTATAAGAACCCCATTCGCCCGCCTTGTGTTATTCTGCCACTCGCCACCATCGCTGTTACTATCCATTCCCACGTTTTTTCTATTTCATTATATCCATTTTATTATTTCCTTTATCTAATTATGGACTCCTCATCTGCCTCTTCATCCTGCCCTATTCTTCTGGGTCTGCTCAAGAAACCTCTGATGAAGCAACATTCCATCCCGGTATCGATCAGCCTTTCTGCAATCAACGATTTTATTCCGCAAAAATCTTCAACTCCCGTCCTCTCCTCCTCCATTAACGAAATAATAGCTGATGCTGTTAATGAAGATCAACCCCAATTATTTCAGAATCCCACACCAGTTACAGAAACATCAACGCCGCAAATTGAAGAGATTCCGATCGCTCCAATTTGTGACGACATTTTAACTGAAGACTGGATGGAGTTGTGCGGACTGCACCCTTCTTCTACCCCCCAACAAATTCAACCCGCACCAATCAAAGAAACCCCCACCCCCCAAACAATTCATCCCGCACCAGTAAAGAACATCAGGCTAAAGGAATTAAAGAAGAACAAAAAATATAACTTGTACAGAATTGAAGAAAACAAAATTTATATCTACAACGAGGAGAGGACGAAAATTTATATCCTCACAACTCCAAAAACCAAACCACCACTTGTCCCAACAGATCCAAAATTTTTACTAGTAACAGCGGAGGGTGGAAAATTGAGAATAAATATATTAAATTAAACCTTATATTCCTTCCCCTCCTCAATCAAAGTCCACCCTGGTGGCAAAATCGGCCCTTCTAAGGGCCACCCTAAGACTTTCAAATTTAGGCTTAAGTTAGGGCCTCAACCCTTGGTGACTACAAGCGGTTCATATACCTCTAAGTCCCAAAGGTTGAGTCAATAGCGGTGGGCTTTCGCTAAAGCCTCAACCCTTGGTGACTAACAAGTGGTCTGTGTACCACTAAGTCACAAAGGGTTGGACGCTAAAGCCTCAACCCTTGGTGACTAACAAGCGGTTCACATACCTCTAAGTCCCAAAGGTTGAGTCAATAGCGGGGAGCTTTCGCTAAAGCCTTAACCTTTGGTGACTAACAAAAGGTCCGTGTACCTCTAAGTCCCATAGGGGCTTTCGCAAACCACCCCTTGTTAGTCACCAAGGGTTGATACTTAAACTTAAGCCTAAATTTGAAAGTCTTAGGTCGGCCCTTAGAAGGGCCTTTTTTTGCCACCAGGGTGGACTTTGGAGGTGGGAAAAGGTTTTACTCGGTAATATTTATGTTTAACTTTGCACCTTTTTTATTTATTATCAAGTGTCGAGGGTTAAGGGGAATAGGAATTTTTTTGGGAATGTCAATGACATAAATTTTGGTTTTTTCAGAATTAAAAATGAAAATAGAAGAAGATAAATGTCTTAAGATTTCATATTTTCGGTTAAGTTTCAGTTTTTTTAGATGAAATTTTTGCTGGGGTACGTTTGAAGATACAGGTGATAGAGGTGGTTTGGTGCGAATTTTGGGTGGTTCGGTGCGAATTTTGGTGCCGGTAAGAATGTTTTTCCAAACTTGCTGAAAAGGTTTTCGAGCAATAGTGGTTGTAACATCATACCAATCACGATTGTTGTTCGATTGAATAATTCGTACCCCAAGCAGTTGAAGATAGGAAAACCAGTTATACCAAATCTCGGTATACTCGGAGCGGTTCATTGTGAAATTGAAGTAGGTGTTGTTAGGACGGTGGCAAAGGAAAGAATAACTTGTCGAGTGTAGAGTGTAGAGTGTGTTATACAATCAAGGTCAGGTGTGCCGGGTGATGCAGCAAGGACGACGACCTGTATTCGCCGGCCGGCCGCAAGCGAAAGTGCGGCGCAAGGTCAACCAGTTGTATTGCTAACTGGTCGGCAACAAGCGAAAGCATGCGAGGTCAAACCCGGCCCACTCGGTCTCGTTTATCTTTTAAAACTCGCATGATAGGGTTTGCAAACATATTAATTCAAATATGTTGTAAAAATTTTCTTACGATATTTTGTTACAAATATTTTTAAGGCAAATGTTAAGAAACCATGTTTCTATTTTGAATCGCAACTACAGTTTCGATTTCTTTAACTAAATATTATAACTAAGTATTAAGGTAATATAATAAAGTAGCATCTTTAAAAATATTGTAACTTGTACAAAGTTAAATAAATATTTTAAGCCAAAAGTTAAAAAAACAATTGTTTAGTACTGAGATGTTCACCCTACAACACCTACGTTAGAACTAACACTACAAATCCAAAAATTGCGAGGAGTCTCTTATGGTGGTGGGGGGAGGGCAGATGTTCCGAGCTGCACATGTCAAGGGAGGTTGCAGCGCCGCTGCTGACACATCAGTTTGCTAGTAGAACTGGCAGAGTAAACATCTAAATAAACATGAGTTCTGTTTTATATGTTTCTTTTATTAAAGATGGACTTTGCATTGAAACGCAAAGTTTTCCTATTGATGCAGATCCTATACAACAAATTTTAGTACATCCTCCAGAAAGTTATGATTCCATCTACATTTCAGTGCAAGAAACAAACGACCCCCCACCACCAACAACTACTGATGCACAGTAGGACACGGCTACCACACGTCATTAAAGCTTCAGCTCTTTACCCGAGCACACATGGACTCTGAGCTTCAATATAATACTGTTTCTTCTACATCTACACCAACTTCCGAACAATTACCTACTACAAATGAAACTACTACAAGTCTACAAGTAAATGAAATTTCATCAACTGTTAGTTCTGATGCGCAAGCAATAATGTTATCATTAATTGGTTTCGACTAAAAATTCAACAATGGAAGAAGAAAGAAATTCGCTACTTTACAACTTGGTTTTTGTGAACCCGTCGAAATTTATTATTTGCCTACTTTCTTTTTTATGTGGTTACAATTTTGGTTACCTTGTTCAGGAAATGCTAACAGATAAAAAGGAAGAACATTCGCTATATTTTAAAGTTTATGTTTATGTAATTGCATCTTTATTTGGATACTTTGTAGCAGGATATTTTCTTGTTAATTTGTCAATTCCATTTTTTACATGGTATTTTAACAGACGTGAAAATCAACAAAACAACAGTTTGTAAAAAGAAACAAAAATTATCTTGCATTTTCGGATTTTCCGAAAATGCAAGATCTTTTTTAAAAACATCCCCAAAAGACCTTGACACACTTCCGGCCATTTAAAATTTAAATACCCAGCACAGCAGGGCATTTAAACTTTAAATACCCACCAAAAACACGTCACAGCTACGTCACAGCTGATGACGTCACTTCCGGTCACGTGACCGGAAGTAGCTGTCAAAAAATTGACTGCCTGTCAAAGTTTGATTGGGCCAGAAACGCCACATCGCCACTACTAATACTACATTTCTGGTTCTATTCTATCACCCTATAGGTACGTAATGTTGGCACACTTCCGTTATTATTTTATATTTCATGTCAAACTTAGACAAATCGCTGTCCGCACATCGCAAAGTGACTACTTTAATCAGTCATATTTTCAAAACCTAAGTTTTTACGGTAACTTGGGTGGTATAATACAGAAGTTCTGGTCCTATTCTATCACCTTATATGTACGTCATGTTGGCACACTTCCGTATTTATTTTTATATTTCATGTCATACTTAGACAAATCGTTGTCCGCACATCGCATAGCGACTAATTTAATCACCCATATTTCCAAAACCTAAGTTTTTAAGGTAACTTGGGTGGTATAATACTACATTTCTGGTCCTATTTTATCACCCTATGTGTACGTCATGTATTCACAATTCCGTATTAATTTTTATATTTCATATCATACTTTGACAAATCGCTGTCCGTACATCGCATAGCGACTAATTTAATCACCCATATTTCCAAAACCTAAGTTTTTAAGGTAACTTGGGTGGTATAATACTACATTTCTGGTTCTATTCTATCACCCTATAGGTACGTAATGTTGGCACACTTCCGTTATTATTTTATATTTCATGTCAAACTTAGACAAATCGCTGTCCGCACATCGCAAAGTGACTACTTTAATCAGCCATTATTCCAAAACCTAAGTTTTTATGGTAACTTGGGTGGTATAATACAGAAGTTCTGGTCCTATTCTATCACCTTATGTGTACGTCATGATGGCACACTTCCGTATTTATTTTTATATTTCATGTCATACTTAGACAAATCGTTGTCCGCACATCGCATAGCGACTAATTTAATCACCCATATTTCCAGAACTAAAGTTTTTAAGGTAACTTGGGTGGTATAATACTACATTTCTGGTCCTATTTTATCACCCTATGTGTACGTCATGTATCCACAATTCCGTATTTATTTTTATATTTCATGTCATACTTTGACGAATCGCTGTCCGCACATCGCATAGCGACTAATTTAATGACCCATATTTCCAAAACCTAAGTTTTTAAGGTAACTTGGGTGGTATAATACTAAATTTCGGGTCCTATTTTATCACCCTATGTGTACGTCATGTATCCACGATTCCGTATTTATTTTTATATTTCATGTCATACTTTGACAAATCGCTGTCCGCACATCACATAGCGACTAATTTAATCACCCATATTTCCAAAACCTAAGTTTTTAAGGCAACTTGGGTGGTATAATACAAAAGTTCTGGTCATATTCTATCACCATATGTGTACGTCTTGTTGGCACACTTCCCTATTTATTTTATGTTTCATGTCAAACTTAGGCGCGTTGCTGTCCAAAATCCAAAGCGACTATTTTAATCACCCGTATTTCCAAAACCTAAGTTCTAACGGTAACCTGAGCGGTATGATACGATAGTTCTGGTCCTATTCTATCACCCTATGTGTACGTCATGTATCCACAATTCCGTATTAATTTTTATATTTCATGTCATACTTTGACTAATCGCTGTCCGCACATCGCATAGCGACTAATTTAATCACCCATATTTCCAAAACCTAAGTTTTTAAGGTAATTTGAGTGGTATAATTCTAAATTTCTGGTCCTATTTTATTACCCTATGTGAACGTCATGTATCCACAATTAATTCCGTATTTATTTTTATATTTCATGTCATACTTTGACAAATTGTTGTCCGCACATCGCATAGCGACTAATTTAATCACCCATATTTCCAAACTCTAAGTTTTTAAGGTAACTTGGGTGGTATAGTACTAAACTTCTTGTTTTATTCTATCATCCTATGTGTACGTCATGTTGGCACACGTCCATATTTTTTTATATTTCATGTCAAACCTAGACAAATCGCTGTCCGCACATCGCAATTAGACTACTTTAATCAGCCATATTTCCAAAACCTAAGTTTTTACGGTAACTTGGGTAGTATAATACAGAAGATCTGGCTCCATTCTATCACCCTATAGGTACGTAATGTTGGGACACTTCCGTATTTATTTTTATATTTCATGTCATACTTAAACAAATCGTTGTCCGCACATCGCATAGCGACTAATTTAATCACCCATATCTCCAAAACCTAAGTTTTTAAGGTAACTTGGGTGGTACAGTACTAAAGTTCTGGACCTATTCTATCATCCTATGTGTACGTCATGTTGGCACACTTCCGTATTTATTTTATATTTCATGTCAAACTTAGGCGGATCGCTGTCCACACATCCAAAGCGACTATTTTAATCACCCGTATTTCCAAAACCTACGTTTTGACGATAACCTGAGTGGTATTATACTATAGTTCTGGTCCTATTCTATCACCCTATGTGTACGTCATGTATCCACAATTCCGTATTTATTTTTATATTTCATGTCAAACTTAGACAAATCGTTGTCCGCACATCACATAGCGACTAATTTAATCACCCATATTTCCAAAACCTAAGTTTTTAAGGTAATTTGGGTGGTATAATATTAAATTTCTGGTCATATTTTATCACCCTATGTGAACGTCATGTATACATAATTCCGTATTTATTTTTATATTTCATGTCATACTTTGACAAATCGCTGTCCGCACATCGCATAGCGACTAATTTAATCACCCATATTTCCAAACCCTAAGTTTTTAAGGCAACTTGGGTGGTATAATACAAAAGTTCTGGTCCTATTCTATCACCCTATGTGTACGTCTTGTTGGTACACGTCCGTATTTTTTTATATTTCATGTCAAACTTAGACAAATCGCTGTCCGCACATCGCAATGCGACTACTATAATCAGCCATATTTCCAAAACCTAAGTTTTTACGGTAACTTGGGTAGTATAATACAGAAGTTCTGGTTCTATTCTATCACCCTATTGGTACGTAAAGTTGGCACACTTCCGTATTTATTTTATATTTCATGTCAAACTTAGACAAATCGCTGTCCGCACATCGCAAAGTGACTACTTTAATCAGCCATATTTCCAAAACCTAAGTTTTTACGGTAACTTGGGTGGTATAATACAGAAGTTCTGTTCCTATTCTATCACCTTATATGTACGTCATGTTGGCACACTTCCGTATTTATTTTTATATTTCATGTCATACTTAGACAAATCGTTGTCCGCACATCGCATAGCGACTAATTTAATCACCCTTATTTCCAAAATTTAAGGTAACTTGGGTGGAATAATACTACATTTCTGGTCCTTTTTTATCACCCTATGTGTACGTCATGTATCCACAGTTCCGTATTTATTTTTATATTTCATGTTATATTTCATGGTACAAATCGCTGTCCGCACATCGCATAGCGACTAATTTAATGACCCATATTTCCAAAACCTAAGTTTTTAAGGTAACTTGGGTGGTATAATACTAAATCTCGGGTCCTATTTTATCACCCTATGTGTACGTCATGTATCCACAATTGCGTATTAATTTTTATATTTCATATCATACTTTGACAAATCGCTGTCCGTATATCGCATAGCGACTAATTTAATCACCCATATTTCCAAAACCTAAGTTTTTAAGGCAACTTGGCTGGTATAATACAAAAGTTCTGGTCCTATTCTATCACCCTATGTGTACGTCTTGTTGGCACACTTCCCTATTTATTTTATGTTTCATGTCAAACTTAGACAAATCGCTGTCCGCACATCGCAATTAGACTATTTTAAATCAGCCATATTTCCAAAACCTATGTTTTTACGGTAACTTGGGTGGTATAATACAGAAGTTCTGGTCCTATTCTATCACCTTATGTGTACGTCATGTTGGCACACTTCCGTATTTATTTTTATATTTCATGTCATACTTAGACAAATCGTTGTCCGCAAATCGCATAGCGACTAATTTAATCACCCATATTTCCAAAACCTAAGTTTTTAAGGTAACTTGGGTGGTATAATACTACATTTCTGGTCCTATTTTATCACCCTATGTGTACGTCATGTATCCACAATTCCGTATTTATTTTTATATTTCATGTCATACTTTGACGAATCGCTGTCCGCACATCGCATAGCGACTAATTTAATGACCCATATTTCCAAAACCTAAGTTTTTAAGGTAACTTTGGTGGAATAATACTAAATCTCGGGTCCTATTTTATCACCCTATGTGTACGTCATGTATCCACAATTCCGTATTTATTTTTATTTTTCATGTCATACTTTGACAAATTGCTGTCCTGTGTACGTCTTGTTGGCACACTTCCCTATTTATTTTATGTTTCATGTCAAACTTAGGCGCGTCGCTGTCCACACATCCAAAGCGACTATTTTAATCACCCGTATTTCCAAAACCTAAGTTTTAACGGTAACCTGAGTGGTATAATACGATAGTTCTGGTCCTATTCTATCACCCTATGTGTACGTCATGTATCCACAATTCCGTATTAATTTTTATATTTCATGTCATACTTTGACAAATCGCTGTCCGCACATCGCATAGCGACTAATTTAATCACCCATATTTCCAAAACCTAAGTTTTTAAGGTAACTTGAGTGGTATAATACTAAATTTCTGGTCCTATTTTATTACCCTATGTGATCGTCATGTATCCACAATTAATTCCGTATTAATTTTTATATTTCATGACATACTTTACAAATTGTTGTCCGCACATCCCATAGCGACTAATTTAATCACCCATATTTCCAAACTCTAAGTTTTTAAGGTAACTTGAGTGTTATAATACTAAATTTCTGGTCCTATTTTATTACCCTATGTGATCGTCATGTATCCACAATTAATTCCGTATTTATTTTTATATTTCATGTCATACTTTACAAATTGTTGTCCGCACATCCCATAGCGACTAATTTAATCACCCATATTTCCAAACTCTAAGTTTTTAAGGTAACTTGGGTGGTATAGTACTTAAGTTCTTGTTTTTTTCTATCATCCTATGTGTACGTCATGATGGCACACGTCCGTATTTTTTTATATTTCATGTCAAACTTAGACAAATCGCTGTCCGCACATCGCAATTAGACTACTTTAATCAGCCATATTTCCAAAACCTAAGTTTTTACGGTAACTTGGGTAGTATAATACAGAAGTTCTGGTTCTATTCTATTACCCTATAGGTACGTAATGTTGGCACACTTCCGTATTTATTTTTATATTTCATGTCATACTTAAACAAATCGTTGTCCGCACATCGCATAGCGACTAATTTAATCACCCATATCTCCAAAACCTAAGTTTTTAAGGTAACTTGGGTGGTACAGTACTAAAGTTCTGGACCTATTCTATCATCCTATGTGTACGTCATGTTGGGACACTTCCGTATTTATTTTATATTTCATGTCAAACTTAGGCGGATCGCTGTCCACACATCCAAAGCGACTATTTTAATCACCCGTATTTCCAAAACCTAAGTTTTGACGATAACCTGAGTGGTATTATACTATAGTTCTGGTCCTATTCTATCACCCTATGTGTCCGTCATGTATCCACAATTCCGTATTTATTTTTATATTTTATGTCAAACTTAGACAAATCGTTGTCCGCACATCACATAGCGACTAATTTAATCACCCATATTTCCAAAACCTAAGTTTTTAAGGTAACTTGGGTGGTATAATATTAAATTTCTGGTCATATTTTATCACCCTATGTGAACGTCATGTATCCACAATTCCGTATTTATTTTTATATTTCATGTCATACTTTGACAAATCGTTGTCCGCACATCGCATAGCGATTTATTTAATCACCCATATTTCCAAAACCTAAGTTTATAAGGTAACTTGGGTGGTATAGTACTAAAGTTCTGGTCCTATTCTATCACCCTATGTGTACGTCAAGTATCCACAATTCCGTATTTATTTTTATATTTCATGTCAAACTTAGACAAATCGTTGTCCATACATCACATAGCGACTAATTTAATCACCCATATTTCCAAAACCTACGTTTTTAAGGTAACTTGGGTGGTATAATACTAAATTTCTGGTCCTATTTTATCACCCTATGTGAACGTCATGTATCCACAATTCCGTATTTATTTTTAAATTTCATGTCAAATTTAGTCAAATCGCTGTCCGCACATCTCAATTCGACTACTTTAATCAGCCATATTTCCAAAACCTAAGTTTTTACGGAAACTTGGGTGGTATAATACAGAAGTTCTGGTCCTATTCTATCACCCTATGTGTACGTCATGTATCCACAATTCCGTATTTATTTTTATATTTCATGTCAAACTTAGACAAATCGTTGTCCATACATCACATAGCGAATAATTTAATCACCCATATTTCCAAAACCTAAGTTTTTAAGGTAACTTGGGTGGTATAATACTAAATTTCTGGTCCTATTTTATCACCCTATGTGTACGTCATGTATCCTCAATTCCGTATTTATTTTTATATTTCATGTCATACTTTGACGAATCGCTGTCCGCACATCGCATAGCGACTAATTTAATGACCCATATTTCCAAAACCTAAGTTTTTAAGGTAACTTGGGTGGTATAATACTAAATCTCGGGTCCTATTTTATCACCCTATGTGTACGTCATGTATCCACAATTCCGTATTTATTTTTATTTTTCATGTCATACTTTGACAAATTGCTGTCCTGTGTACGTCTTGTTGGCACACTTCCCTATTTATTTTATGTTTCATGTCAAACTTAGGCGCGTCGCTGTCCACACATCCAAAGCGACTATTTTAATCACCCGTATTTCCAAAACCTAAGTTTTAACGGTAACCTGAGTGGTATAATACGATAGTTCTGGTCCTATTCTATCACCCTATGTGTACGTCATGTATCCACAATTCCGTATTAATTTTTATATTTCATGTCATACTTTGACAAATCGCTGTCCGCACATCGCATAGCGACTAATTTAATCACCCATATTTCCAAAACCTAAGTTTTTAAGGTAACTTGAGTGGTATAATACTAAATTTCTAGTCCTATTTTATTACCCTATGTGATCGTCATGTATCCACAATTAATTCCGTATTTATTTTTATATTTCATGTCATACTTTACAAATTGTTGTCCGCACATCCCATAGCGACTAATTTAATCACCCATATTTCCAAACTCTAAGTTTTTAAGGTAACTTGGGTGGTATAGTACTTAAGTTCTTGTTTTTTTCTATCATCCTATGTGTACGTCATGATGGCACACGTCCGTATTTTTTTATATTTCATGTCAAACTTAGACAAATCGCTGTCCGCACATCGCAATTAGACTACTTTAATCAGCCATATTTCCAAAACCTAAGTTTTTACGGTAACTTGGGTAGTATAATACAGAAGTTCTGGTTCTATTCTATTACCCTATAGGTACGTAATGTTGGCACACTTCCGTATTTATTTTATATTTCATGTCATACTTAAACAAATCGTTGTCCGCACATCGCATAGCGACTAATTTAATCACCCATATCTCCAAAACCTAAGTTTTTAAGGTAACTTGGGTGGTACAGTACTAAAGTTCTGGACCTATTCTATCATCCTATGTGTACGTCATGTTGGCACATTTCCGTATTTATTTTATATTTCATGTCAAAATTAGGCGGATCGCTGTCCACACATCCAAAGCGACTATTTTAATCACCCGTATTTCCAAAACCTAAGTTTTGACGATAACCTGAGTGGTATTATACTATAGTTCTGGTCCTATTCTATCACCCTATGTGTCCGTCATGTATCCACAATTCCGTATTTATTTTTATATTTTATGTCAAACTTAGACAAATCGTTGTCCGCACATCACAGAGCGACTAATTTAATCACCCATATTTCCAAAACCTAAGTTTTTAAGGTAACTTGGGTGGTATAATATTAAATTTCTGGTCATATTTTATCACCCTATGTGAACGTCATGTATCCACAATTCCGTATTTATTTTTATATTTCATGTCATACTTTGACAAATCGTTGTCCGCACATCGCATAGCGATTAATTTAATCACCCATATTTCCAAAACCTAAGTTTATAAGGTAACTTGGGTGGTATAGTACTAAAGTTCTGGTCCTATTCTATCACCCTATGTGTACGTCAAGTATCCACAATTCCGTATTTATTTTTATATTTCATGTCAAACTTAGATAAATCGTTGTCCATACATCACATAGCGACTAATTTAATCACCCATATTTCCAAAACCTACGTTTTTAAGGTAACTTGGGTGGTATAATACTAAATTTCTGGTCCTATTTTATCACCCTATGTGAACGTCATGTATCCACAATTCCGTATTTATTTTTAAATTTCATGTCAAATTTAGTCAAATCGCTGTCCGCACATCTCAATTCGACTACTTTAATCAGCCATATTTCCAAAACCTAAGTTTTTACGGAAACTTGGGTGGTATAATACAGAAGTTCTGGTCCTATTCTATCACCCTATGTGTACGTCATGTATCCACAATTCCGTATTTATTTTTATATTTCATGTCAAACTTAGACAAATCGTTGTCCATACATCACATAGCGAATAATTTAATCACCCATATTTCCAAAACCTAAGTTTTTAAGGTAACTTGGGTGGTATAATACTAAATTTCTGGTCCTATTTTATCACCCTATGTGAACGAGATGTATCCACAATTCCGTATTTATTTTTAAATTCCATGTCAAACTTAGTCAAATCGCTGTCCGCACATCTCAATTCGACTACTTTAATCAGCCATATTTCCAAAACCTAAGTTTTTACGGAAACTTGGGTGGTATAATACAGAAGTTCTGGTCCTATTCTATCACCCTATGTGTACTTAATGTTGGCACACTTCCGTATTTATTTTTATATATCATGTCATACTTAGACAAATCGTTGTCCGCACATCGCATAGCGACTATTTTAATCACCCATATTTCCAAAACCTAAGTTTTGCGGATAACTGAGTGGTATAATACTATAGTTCTGGTCCTATTCTATCACCCTATGTGTACGTCATGTATCCACAATTCCGTATTTATTTTTATATTTCATGTCAAAATTAGACAAATCGCTGTCCGCACATCGCAAAGAGACTACTTTAATCAGCCATATTTCCAAAACCTAAGTTTTTACGGTAACTTGGGTGGTATAATAGAGAAGTTCTGGTCCTTTTCTATAACCTTATGCGTACGTCATATTGATACACTTCCGTATTTATTTTTTATTTCATGTCAAACTTAGGTGGATCGCTGTCCACACATCCAAAGCGACTATTTTAATCACCCGTATTTCTAAAACCTAAGTTTTGATGGTATCCTGTGTGGTATAATACTATAGTTCTGGTCCTATTCTATCACCCTATGTGTACGTCATGTATCCACAATTCCGTATTTATTTTTAAATTTCATGTCAAAATTAGTCAAATCGTTGTCCGCACATCGTATAGCGACTAATTTAATCACCCATATTTCCAAAACCTAAGTTTTTAAGTAACTTGGGTGGTATAATACTAAATTTCTGGTCCTATTTTATCACCCGATGTGAACGTCATGTATCCACAATTCCGTATTTATTTTTAAATTTCATGTCAAACTTAGTCAAATCGCTGTCCGCACATCTCAATTCGACTACTTTAATCAGCCATATTTCCAAAACCTACGTTTTAACGGAAACTTGGGTGGTATAATACAGAAGTTCTGGTCCTATTCTATCACCCTTTGTGTACTTAATGTTCGCACACTTCCGTATTTATTTTTATATATCATGTCATACTTAGACAAATCGTTGTCCGCACATCGCATAGCGACTATTTTAATCACCCATATTTCCAAAACATAAGTTTTGACGATAACCTGAGTGGTATAATACTGAAGTTCTGGTCCTATTCTATCACCCTATGTGTACGTTATGTATCCACAATTCCGTATTATTTTTATATTTCATGTCAAACTTAGACAAATCTTTGTCCGCACATCACATAGCGACTAATTTAATCACCCATATTTCGAAAAACCTAAGTTTTTAAGGTAACTTGGGTGGTATAGTACTAAAGTACTGGTCCTATTCTATCATCATATGTGTACGTCATGTTGGCACATTTCCGTATTTATTTTATATTTCATGTCAAACTTAGACAAATCGTTGTCCGCACATCACATAGCGACTAATTTAATCACCCATATTTCCAAAACCTAAGTTTTTAAGGTAACTTGGGTGGTATAATACTAAATTTCTGGTCCTATTTTATCACCCTATGTGAACGTCATGTATCTACAATTCCGTATTTATTTTTATATTTCATGACATACTTTGACGAATCGTTGTCCGCACATCGCATAGCGACTAATTTAATCACCCATATTTCCAAAACTAAAGTTTTTAAGGTAACTTGGGTGGTATAATACTACATTTCTGGTCCTATTTTATCACCCTATGTGTACGTCATGTATCCACAATTCCGTATTTATTTTTATATTTCATGTCATACTTTGACGAATCGCTGTCCGCACATCGCATAGCGACTAATTTAATGACCCATATTTCCAAAACCTAAGTTTTTAAGGTAACTTGGGTGGTATAATACTAAATTTCGGGTCCTATTTTATCACCCTATGTGTACGTCATGTATCCACAATTCCGTATTTATTTTTATATTTCATGTTATACTTTGACAAATCGCTGTCCGCACATCGCATAGCGACTAATTTAATCACCCATATTTCCAAAACCTAAGTTTTTAAGGCAACTTGGGTGGTATAATACAAAGGTTCTGGTCATATTCTATCACCATATGTGTACGTCTTGTTGGCACACTTCCCTATTTATTTTATGTTTCATGTCAAACTTAGGCGCGTTGCTGTCCACACATCCAAAGCGACTATTTTAATCACCCGTATTTCCAAAACCTAAGTTCTAACGGTAACCTGAGTGGTATGATACGATAGTTCTGGTCCTATTCTATCACCCTATGTGTACGTCATGTATCCACAATTCCGTATTAATTTTTATATTTCATGTCATACTTTGACTAATCGCTGTCCGCACATCGCATAGCGACTAATTTAATCACCCATATATCCAAAACCTAAGTTTTTAAGGTAACTTGAGTGGTATAATTCTAAATTTCTGGTCCTATTTTATTACCCTATGTGAACGTCATGTATCCACAATTAATTCCGTATTTATTTTTATATTTCATGTCATACTTTGACAAATTGTTGTCCGCACATCGCATAGCGACTAATTTAATCACCCATATCTCCAAAACCTAAATTTTTAAGGTAACTTGGGTGGTACAGTACTAAAGTTCTGGACCTATTCTATCATCGTATGTGTACGTCATGTTGGCACAATTCCGTATTTATTTTATATTTCATGTCAAACTTAGGCGGATCGCTGTCCACACATCCAAAGCGACTATTTTAATCACCCGTATTTCCAAAACCTATGTTTTGACGATAACCTGAGTGGTATTATACTATAGTTCTGGTCCTATTATATCACCCTATGTGTACGTCATGTATCCACAATTCCGTATTTATTTTTATATTTCATGTTATACTTTGACAAATCGCTGTCCGCACATCGCATAGCGACTAATTTAATCACCCATATTTCCAAAACCTAAGTTTTTACGGTAACTTGGGTGGTATAATACAGAAGTTCTGGTCCTATTCTATCATCATATGTGTACGTCATGTTGGCACATTTCCGTATTTATTTTATATTTCATGTCAAACTTAGACAAATCGTTGTCCGCACATCACATAGCGACTAATTTAATCACCCATATTTCCAAAACCTAAGTTTTTAAGGTAACTTGGGTGGTATAATACTAAATTTCTGGTCCTATTTTATCACCCTATGTGAACGTCATGTATCTACAATTCCGTATTTATTTTTATATTTCATGACATACTTTGACAAATCGTTGTCCGCACATCGCATAGCGACTAATTTAATCACCCATATTTCCAAAACTAAAGTTTTTAAGGTAACTTGGGTGGTATAATACTACATTTCTGGTCCTATTTTATCACCCTATGTGTACGTCATGTATCCACAATTCCGTATTTATTTTTATATTTCATGTCATACTTTGACGAATCGCTGTCCGCACATCGCATAGCGACTAATTTAATGACCCATATTTCCAAAACCTAAGTTTTTAAGGTAACTTGGGTGGTATAATACTGAATTTCGGGTCCTATTTTATCACCCTATGTGTACGTCATGTATCCACAATTCCGTATTTATTTTTATATTTCATGTTATACTTTGACAAATCGCTGTCCGCACATCGCATAGCGACTAATTTAATCACCCATATTTCCAAAACCTAAGTTTTTAAGGCAACTTGGGTGGTATAATACAAAGGTTCTGGTCATATTCTATCACCATATGTGTACGTCTTGTTGGCACACTTCCCTATTTATTTTATGTTTCATGTCAAACTTAGGCGCGTTGCTGTCCACACATCCAAAGCGACTATTTTAATCACCCGTATTTCCAAAACCTAAGTTCTAACGGTAACCTGAGTGGTATGATACGATAGTTCTGGTCCTATTCTATCACCCTATGTGTACGTCATGTATCCACAATTCCGTATTTATTTTTATATTTCATGTCATACTTTGACAAATTGTTGTCCGCACATCGCATAGCGACTAATTTAATCACCCATATCTCCAAAACCTAAATTTTTAAGGTAACTTGGGTGGTACAGTACTAAAGTTCTGGACCTATTCTATCATCGTATGTGTACGTCATGTTGGCACACTTCCGTATTTATTTTATATTTCATGTCAAACTTAGGCGGATCGCTGTCCACACATCCAAAGCGACTATTTTAATCACCCGTATTTCCAAAACCTATGTTTTGACGATAACCTGAGTGGTATTATACTATAGTTCTGGTCCTATTATATCACCCTATGTGTACGTCATGTATCCACAATTCCGTATTTATTTTTATAATTAATGTCAAACTTAGACAAATCGTTGTCCGCACATCACATAGCGACTAATTTAATCACCCATATTTCCAAAACCTAAGTTTTTAAGGTAACTTGGGTGGTATAATATTAAATTTCTGGTCATATTTTATCACCCTATGTGAACGTCATGTATCCATAATTCCGTATTTTTTTTATATTTCATGTCATACTTTGACAAATCGCTGTCCGCACATCGCATAGCGACTAATTTAATCACCCATATTTCCAAAACCTAAGTTTTTAAGGTAACTTGGGTGGTATAATACAAGAGTTCTGGTCCTATTCTATCACCCTATGTGTACGTCTTGTTGGCACACGTCCGTATTTTTTTATATTTCATGTCAAACTTAGACAAATCGCTGTCCGCACATCGCAATGCGACTACTTTAATCAGCCATATTTCCAAAACCTAAGTTTTTACTGTAACTTGGGTGGTATAATACAGAAGTTCTGGTCCTATTCTATCACATTATGTGTACGTCTTGTTGGCACACTTCCGTATTAATTTTATATTTCATGTCAAACTTAGACAAATCGCTGTCCGCACATCGCAAAGTGACTACTTTAATCAGCAATATTTCCAAAACCTAAGTTTTTACGGTAACTTGGGTGGTATAATACAGAGGTTCTGGTCCTATTCTATCACCCTATGTGTACGTCATGTATCCACAATTCCGTATTAATTTTTATATTTCATGTCATACTTTGACAAATCGCTGTCCGCACATCGCATAGCGACTAATTTAATCACCCATATTTCCAAAACCTAAGTTTTTAAGGTAACTTGAGTGGTATAATACTAAATTTCTGGTCCTATTTTATTACCCTATGTGATCGTCATGTATCCATAATTCCGTATTTATTTTTATATTTCATGTCATACTTTACAAATTGTTGTCCGCACATCCCATAGCGACTAATTTAATCACCCATATTTCCAAACTCTAAGTTTTTTAGGTAACTTGGGTGGTATAGTACTTAAGTTCTTGTTTTTTTCTATCATCCTATGTGTACGTCATGATGGCACACGTCCATATTTTTTTATATTTCATGTCAAACTTAGACAAATCGCTGTCCGCACATCGCAATTAGACTACTTTAATCAGCCATATTTCCAAAACCTAAGTTTTTACGGTAACTTGGGTAGTATGATACAGAAGTTCTGGTTTTATTCTATTACCCTATAGGTACGTAATGTTGGCACACTTCCGTATTTATTTTTATATTTCATGTCATACTTAAACAAATCGTTGTCCGCACATCGCATAGCGACTAATTTAATCACCCATATCTCCAAAACCTAAGTTTTTAAGGTAACTTGGGTGGTACAGTACTAAAGTTCTGGACCTATTCTATCATCCTATGTGTACGTCATGTTGGCACACTTCCGTATTTATTTTATATTTCATGTCAAACTTAGGCGGATCGCTGTCCACACATCCAAAGCGACTATTTTAATCACCCGTATTTCCAAAACCTAAGTTTTGACGATAACCTGAGTGGTATTATACTATAGTTCTGGTCCTATTCTATCACCCTATGTGTCCGTCATGTATCCACAATTCCGTATTTATTTTTATATTTTATGTCAAACTTAGACAAATCGTTGTCCGCACATCACATAGCGACTAATTTAATCACCCATATTTCCAAAACCTAAGTTTTTAAGGTAACTTGGGTGGTATAATATTAAATTTCTGGTCATATTTTATCACCCTATGTGAACGTCATGTATCCACAATTCCGTATTTATTTTTATATTTCATGTCATACTTTGACGAATCGTTGTCCGCACATCGCATAGCGATTAATTTAATCACCCATATTTCCAAAACCTAAGTTTATAAGGTAACTTGGGTGGTATATTACTAAATTTCTGGTCCTATTTTATCACCCTATGTGAACGAGATGTATCCACAATTCCGTATTTATTTTTAAATTTCATGTCAAACTTAGTCAAATCGCTGTCCGCACATCTCAATTCGACTACTTTAATCAGCCATATTTCCAAAACCTAAGTTTTTACGGAAACTTGGTTGGTATAATACAGAAGTTCTGGTCCTATTCTATCACCCTATGTGTACCTAAAGTTGGCACACTTCCGTATTTATTTTTATATATCATGTCATACTTAGACAAATCGTTGTCCGCACATCGCATAGCGACTATTTTAATCACCCATATTTCCAAAACCTAAGTTTTGCGGATAACTGAGTGGTATAATACTATAGTTCTAGTCCTATTCTATCACCCTATGTGTACGTCATGTATCCACAATTCCGTATTTATTTTTATATTTCATGTCAAAATTAGACAAATCGCTGTCCGCACATCGCAAAGAGACTACTTTAATCAGCCATATTTCCAAAACCTAAGTTTTTACGGTAACTTGGGTGGTATAATAGAGAAGTTCTGGTCCTTTTCTATAACCTTATGCGTACGTCATATTGACACACTTCCGTATTTATTTTTTATTTCATGTCAAACTTAGGTGGATCGCTGTCCACACATCCAAAGCGACAATTTTAATCACCCGTATTTCTAAAACCTAAGTTTTGATGGTATCCTGTGTGGTATAATACTATAGTTCTGGTCCTATTCTATCACCCTATGTGTACGTCATGTATCCACAATTCCGTATTTATTTTTAAATTTCATGTCAAAATTAGTCAAATCGTTGTCCGCACATCGCATAGCGACTATTTTAATCACCCATATTTCCAAAACATAAGTTTTGACGATAACCTGAGTGGTATCATACTGAAGTTCTGGTCCTATTCTATCACCCTATGTGTACGTCATGTATCCACAATTCCGTATTATTTTTATATTTCATGTCAAACTTAGACAAATCTTTGTCCGCACATCACATAGCGACTTATTTAATCACCCATATTTCGAAAAACCTAAGTTTTTAAGGTAACTTGGGTGGTATAGTACTAAAGTACTGGTCCTATTCTATCATCATATGTGTACGTCATGTTGGCACATTTCCGTATTTATTTTATATTTCATGTCAAACTTAGACAAATCGTTGTCCGCACATCACATAGCGACTAATTTAATCACCCATATTTCCAAAACCTAAGTTTTTAAGGTAACTTGGGTGGTATAATACTAAATTTCTGGTCCTATTTTATCACCCTATGTGAACGTCATGTATCTACAATTCCGTATTTATTTTTATATTTCATGACATACTTTGACAAATCGTTGTCCGCACATCGCATAGCGACTAATTTAATCACCCATATTTCCAAAACTAAAGTTTTTAAGGTAACTTGGGTGGTATAATACTACATTTCTGGTCCTATTTTATCACCCTATGTGTACGTCATGTATCCACAATTCCGTATTTATTTTTATATTTCATGTTATACTTTGACAAATCGCTGTCCGCACATCGCATGGCGACTAATTTAATCACCCATATTTCCAAAAATTAAGTTTTTAAGGCAACTTGGGTGGTATAATACAAAGGTTCTGGTCATATTCTATCACCATATGTGTACGTCTTGTTGGCACACTTCCCTATTTATTTTATGTTTCATGTCAAACTTAGGCGCGTTGCTGTCCACACATCCAAAGCGACTATTTTAATCACCCATATTTCCAAAACATAAGTTTTGACGATAACCTGAGTGGTATAATACTGAAGTTCTGGTCCTATTCTATCACCCTATGTGTACGTCATGTATCCACAATTCCGTATTATTTTTATATTTCATGTCAAACTTAGACAAATCTTTGTCCGCACATCACATAGCGACTAATTTAATCACCCATATTTCGAAAAACCTAAGTTTTTAAGGTAACTTGGGTGGTATAGTACTAAGGTACTGGTGCTATTCTATCATCATATGTGTACGTCATGTTGGCACATTTCCGTATTTATTTTATATTTCATGTCAAACTTAGACAAATCGTTGTCCGCACATCACATAGCGACTAATTTAATCACCCATATTTCCAAAACCTAAGTTTTTAAGGTAACTTGGGTGGTATAATACTAAATTTCTGGTCCTATTTTATCACCCTATGTGAACGTCATGTATCTACAATTCGGTATTTATTTTTATATTTCATGACATACTTTGACAAATCGTTGTCCGCACATCGCATAGCGACTAATTTAATCACCCATATTTCCAAAACTAAAGTTTTTAAGGTAACTTGGGTGGTATAACACTACCTTTCTGGTCCTATTTTATCACCCTATGTGTACGTCATGTATCCACAATTCCGTATTTATTTTTATATTTCATGTTATACTTTGACAAATCGCTGTCCGCACATCGCATAGCGACTAATTTAATCACCCATATTTCCAAAACCTAAGTTTTTAAGGCAACTTGGGTGGTATAATACAAAGGTTCTGGTCATATTCTATCACCATATGTGTACGTCTTGTTGGCACACTTCCCTATTTATTTTATGTTTCATGTAAAACTTAGGCGCGTTGCTGTCCACACATCCAAAGCGACTATTTTAATCACCCGTATTTCCAAAACCTAAGTTCTAACGGTAACCTGTGTGGTATGATACGATAGTTCTGGTCCTATTCTATCACCCTATGTGTACGTCATGTATCCACAATTCCGTATTAATTTTTATATTTCATGTCATACTTTGACTAATCTCTGTCCGCACATCGCATAGCGACTAATTTAATCACCCATATATCCAAAACTTAAGTTTTTAAGGTAACTTGAGTGGTATAATTCTAAATTTCTGGTCCTATTTTATTACCCTATGTGAACGTCATGTATCCACAATTAATTCCGTATTTATTTTTATATTTCATGTCATACTTTGACAAATTGTTGTCCGCACATCGCATAGCAACTAATTTAATCACCCATATTTCCAAACTCTAAGTTTTTAAGGTAACTTGGGTGGTATAGTACTAAAGTTCTTGTTTTATTCTATCATCCTATGTGTACGTCATGTTGGCACACGTCCGTATTTTTTTATATTTCATGTCAAACTTAGACAAATCGCTGTCCGCACATCGCAATCAGACTACTTTAATCAGCCATATTTCCAAAACCTAAGTTTTTACGGTAACTTGGGTAGTATAATACAGAAGTTCTGGTTCTATTCTATCACCCTATAGGTACGTAATGTTGGCACACTTCCGTATTTATTTTTATATTTCATGTCATACTTAAACAAATCGTTGTCCGCACATCGCATAGCGACTTATTTAATCACCCATATCTCCAAAACCTAAATTTTTAAGGTAACTTGGGTGGTACAGTACTAAAGTTCTGGACCTATTCTATCACCCTATGTGTACGTCATGTATCCACAATTCCGTATTTATTTTTATATTTCATGTTATACTTTGACAAATCGCTGTCCGCACATCGCATAGCGACTAATTTAATCACCCATATTTCCAAAACCTAAGTTTTTAAGGCAACTTGGGTGGTATAATACAAAGGTTCTGGTCATATTCTATCACCATATGTGTACGTCTTGTTGGCACACTTCCCTATTTATTTTATGTTTCATGTCAAACTTAGGCGCGTTGCTGTCCACACATCCAAAGCGACTATTTTAATCACCCGTATTTCCAAAACCTAAGTTCTAACGGTAACCTGTGTGGTATGATACGATAGTTCTGGTCCTATTCTATCACCCTATGTGTACGTCATGTATCCACAATTCCGTATTAATTTTTATATTTCATGTCATACTTTGACTAATCTCTGTCCGCACATCGCATAGCGACTAATTTAATCACCCATATATCCAAAACTTAAGTTTTTAAGGTAACTTGGGTGGTATAATACTAAATCTCGGGTCCTATTTTATCACCCTATGTGTACGTCATGTATCCACAATTCCGTATTTATTTTTATTTTTCATGTCATACTTTGACAAAACGCTGTCCTGTGTACGTCTTGTTGGCACACTTCCCTATTTATTTTATGTTTCATGTCAAACTTAGGCAAATCGCTGTCCGCACATCGCAATTAGACTACTTTAATCAGCCATATTTCCAAAACCTAAGTTTTTACGGTAACTTGGGTAGTATAATACAGAAGTTCTGGTTCTATTCTATCACCCTATAGGTACGTAATGTTGGCACACTTCCGTATTTATTTTTATATTTCATGTCATACTTAAACAAATCGTTGTCCGCACATCGCATAGCGACTAATTTAATCACCCATATCTCCAAAACCTAAATTTTTAAGGTAACTTGGGTGGTACAGTACTAAAGTTCTGGACCTATTCTATCATCGTATGTGTACGTCATGTTGGCACACTTCCGTATTTATTTTATATTTCATGTCAAACTTAGGCGGATCGCTGTCCACACATCCAAAGCGACTATTTTAATCACCCGTATTTCTAAAACCTAGGTTTTGACGGTATCCTGTGTGGTATAATACTAAATTTCTGGTCCTATTTTATCACCCTATGTGAACATCATGTATCCACAATTCCGTATTTATTTTTATATTTCATGTCATACTTTGACAAATCGTTGTCCGCACATCGCATAGCGACAAATTTAATCACCCATATTTCAAAAACCTAAGTTTATAAGGTAGCTTGGGTGGTATAGTACTAAAGTTCTGGACCTATTCTATCATCCTATGTGTACGACTTATTGGCACACTTCCGTCTTTATTTTATATTTCATGTAATACCTTGACAAATCGCTGTCCGCACATCGCAAAGCGACTACTTTAATCAGCCATATTTCCAAAACCTAAGTTTTTACGTTAACTTGGGTGGTATAATACAGAAGTTCTGGACCTATTCTATCACCCTATGTGTACGTCATGTATCCACAATTCCGTATTTATTTTTTATTTCATGTCAAACTTAGGTGGATCGCTGTCCACACATCCAAAGCGACTATTTTAATCACCCGTATTTCTAAAACCTAGGTTTTGACGGTATCCTGTGTGGTATAATACTACATTTCTGGTCCTATTCTATCACCCTATGTGTACGTCATGTATCCACAATTCCGTATTTATTTTTAAATTTCATGTCAAAATAGTCAAATCGTTGTCCGCACATCGTATAGCGACTAATTTAATCACCCATATTTCCAAAACCTAAGTTTTTAAGGTAACTTGGGTGATATAATACTAAATTTCTGGTCCTATTTTATCACCCTATGTGAACGTCATGTATCCACAATTCCGTATTTATTTTTAAATTTCATGTCAAACTTAGTCAAATCGCTGTCCGCATATCTCAATTCGACTACTTTAATCAGCCATATTTCCAAAACATAAGTTTTTACGGAAACTTGGGTGGTATAATACAGAAGTTCTGGTCCTATTCTATCACCCTTTGTGTACTTAATGTTGGCACACCTCCGTATTTATTTTTTATATCATGTCATACTTAGACAAATCGTTGTCCGCACATCGCATAGTGACTAATTTAATCACCCATATATCAAAAACTTAAGTTTTTAAGGTAACTTTGGTGGTATAGTACTAAAGTTCTGGTCCTGTTCTTTCATCCTATGTGTACGTCATGTATCCACAATTCCGTATTTATTTTTATATTTCATGTCATACTTTGACAAATCGTGTAACGGTATTTTATTTTGAGTGTACTAAATGCTCAGTTTATTTTATTGTTAGCGGCGCAGAGCGCTTGAAGCAAACCGGTTTAGTTGGATTTCCCAGTTACGCTCTCTCTCTCTCTCTCTCTCTCTCTCTCTCTCTCTAACCGCCACTACCCCCCACGCGCAGCGGAGTGGGGACGGTAGGGGTCGGAGGGGAACTGGCGCATGCGCTGTAGCGACTGCCTCGACGAGTCCCCAGACGGCTGGGCCCTCGCTCACTCTCCTCCCGACCTCCGATACGAACACTACTCGAGCTCCCAAGCCCGGCGAATTACACGGTAGGCCATATTCGGACTTGTGATTTTGGTTAGACTTAGACTTAGTCAGTTTTTCGTGAAGGCCTAACCGATTTGTACGATCTTTAATCGGATCTAAGTTTACATACCCAGTATTTCCTGTTGCTGTTAAAGCAACCTGGGTTAATAATAATTATTCCGACTGACCGGTAAACTTATTTTAATACCCAGTATTTTGCTGTTGCTGTTAAAGCAACCTGGGTTAATAATAATTATTCCGACCTACCGGTAAACTTATTTTAATACCCAGTATTTCCTGTTGCTGTTAAAGCAACCTGGGTTAATAATAATTATTCCGTCCGACCATTAAACTTATTTGCATACCCATATTTTGCTGTTGCTGTTAAAGCAACCTGGGTTAATAATAATGATTACTCCGTCCGACCGACAAATCGGTGTAAATGCCCAGTACTTTTGGTGTTGCTGTTAAAGCAACCTGGGCCTAGTAGTCTCGCCCGAAGTTAGCTAACGGTGTCCGCGTTCACCCAGTATTTTCTAGTTGCTGGTGAAGCAACCTGGGTCGTTAGTTAATTCGTGCGGCCGGGTCTTTTGGTTAATTTTCCCAGTAACGCAGTTGCTGTTAAAGCAACCTGGGTAATTAACGTTTCGTATTAGCCGGGACGCATAATCGAATATTCATAGGCGAGCGACCTTTTTTCCGAAGTTAGCTAACGGTACCCGCGTTCACCCAGTATTTTCTAGTTGCTGGTGAAGCAACCTGGGTCGTTAGTTAATTCGTGCGGCCGGGTCTTTTGGTTAATTTTCCCAGTATCGTAGTTGCTGCTGAAGCAACCTGGGTAAATAACATTTCGCACTAGCCGGGACGCATAATCGAACACTCAGCGGCGAGCGACCTTTTTTTCGGAGATAACGAACGATAACCCAGCTTTTTACAGTTGCCGAGCAGGCAACCTGGGTCGGTTGGTTTCCGGTGTTATCCCAGTAACGTACTGTTGCTGATAAAGCAACCTGGGACGGTATAGTGCTGCGAGCTATCGAATCGACACTCGTTTAAAAGTTGACCCAGTTCTCCGTGTTGCTGTTGAAGCAACCTGGGCCAATCCCGCTTTTGTGCTACCCGGTTGGTCCCAGTATCGCTCTGTTGCTGTTAAAGCAACCTGGGACCTGTGCCGTAAGTATTGGGGAAATAGCCTAGGTTCACCCAAGAGATAGGTTAGCTTAACGCCGAGTTGCTGATAAAGCAACCGGTAATCCGAGTGCCGTATTTTCGACCCGATAGTCCCTAGTTGAATTGTCCGACCTTGTTATATTTTTTTAGGGATTTCCCTATCACTCCCAGTAACGGGTAGTTGCTGGTGAAGCAACCTGGGAGTACCGATTGGCTTTCTAACACAGAGTTTGGCGATGATGAAACACTGATGCTATAGAGGCAACCCGACAACTGAGCCAAACTCTAAGACTAGGTGAAATTGACCCGACTCGAACCTTGGCTCCCTCTGAGCTCATCCGAACCAAACAAATTTAATATGCTGACGTAATAATATTTCACACCTCCGAAAATTACGTCACATATTTGGCGCCCGATCGAACAGGGACTTGATAGAAACGATATTTAAAATTAAGATTTTGACGACCATAGCGAGTGTATTGTTTGAGCTCGAAACGACCCATCATGTTGTACCATCTCGATCGTTTCCTGAAGCCTTTCAGGCCATTGTTAGTGTTTAACATTCTCGAAAACAATGGAGCTGGTAACAAGGAACCGTCGAAAACACCACGAACTACGACATCCTCCATGAAGTCGACTTCGACTAGTAGGACACTTGCGCCGAGCACTACGACCCCGAGTACAGTCATTACTACCACTAGTACCGTCATGGTATCTGAACCTTCAGCTGTAGTAACTGCTCCTAACGAACCCGTGACTGAATCTTTGCCAACTACATCAGAACAAGTAACTCCGACTTTTGAATCGGATCCTAAGGTTGGATGGGTTTACAATCTTCAGAAAAAAGACTTGCAAATCGAAATGAAAACGTTTTCTCTCGATACCGAAGGTTCAGTGGCAGATCTCCGTAGGAGGCTAGTAGCTTTCTTGCGGTCAGGTGTCGTTCCACCAGTTAAGCCTAAACCGCCAATTACAACGGTAGGTTTTGAGTCTCTCGACAACCGATTTGTTTCCGATTTTGATGGCATCGGAGCCGTTTCGGCTGACTATAGTTTGCCACTACCAAAACGATCGACTGAAACTAATGTTGTGGCAAGCACCGCAAGACCGCTGGCCGCTAGTTCAGTCTATGGTGCGGACTTAGAGGGCAACAGCATCCGAGAAATGCTTGGTTTACACCCGGGAGCGACTCTCCGTCAGGTCCAAGAGGCAATATTCCAAATGAAATGGCAAAATACGTTCCAGACGTCAACGGCCGAGCCCTTGTCCGATACGAACCAAACCCGAAACAGCCGACTTTCCTGGTCTAATCCAGTGACAGTGTACGAAAGCAATAGAGGTCAGGCATATTATGATGCTCTTTATGATCCAACTCTTTTGAGGTTAAATGCTCCGATCTCTACGCATGAACGGTCATATGTACCTCCTGTGAGTGATTTTGGCCGTCCCGCATCCACCAATCGGACCCAGCAACTTCCGGAGATTGCACATCTCTGTAATCAAATTAGGAAATGGAACTTGAGATTTGATGGGGAGCACGATCCGATTGCTTTCATTGAACGATTAAATGAACTAAGGGACGCTTACGAAATCCAGCCGGATTTATTGCTCAAAGCCATACCTGAGTTGCTTAAAGGTCAGGCATTGTTCTGGTACCGCAACAATCGAAATGTATGGCTAACTTTTGACGATTTCTTACGAAGCTTTGAAGAATATTTCTATCCCCCAGATTACCGAAGAAGCCTTGAACGAGAGATAATACGGCGTACCCAAGGGGAGTATGAGCCAATCAGAAAGTTCGTAGTGGCCGTGACCACGCTGATGCGTAGACGAGGTGGCTACTCCACTAATGAAATTCTCAACAGACTGTACGACAATATGAGACCCGATTATAAACTTACGGTTCGAAGAGAACATTTTAACACTGTGGGTGATTTTATAAGAGTAGCGGAGGGCTACGAAAGCTACCTCAGAGAGAAAAAGAACTACCGACCTCCACTCAACCCGGCTAAATCTGCAGTTCCGGAAATGGCTTATACACCGAAAAGCGGGTCGCTCAAACAGTATCATGTCGATGCAGTGGACTCTCCATCAGAATCGGTTGGAAACAATCAGTCCGCACGTACTGTTCCTCGAAAGGTATCGGCCCGAAATGAGCAGCGAAACGACCGATATCACCCGAAGAAAGCGTCACGCCCTCCTACACAAAATGCACGTGCCAGTGGCGATCAATCTTATCGGAACGAAAACAATGGTCGCCGAACTGAGGCTCCAGTATGTTGGAACTGCGAGAAAAGGGGTCATAAAACCAAAGACTGTAGGTCACCGAGAAGACCTCTACGTTGCTTCAATTGTAAGAAGGAAGGTATTTTGACCGTAAAATGCCCCTGTGTAGCGGGAAACGGACTGCGAGACCCGGAGGTGGGGGGTGCTCCGAGTCTCCCAGAAACACCACTACCTCCACCGAATGGGCCCAGTGGCTCGACTTTGTAGGAGCGTTTGCCAGTACCGGATGTAACGTAACGAAGACGGAAGATAATCGACCTTTTGTGAAGGTCAAAATTTTACAAATGAATGCCAAGGCCCTCATAGACACTGGCTCGGTAGTATCCTTAATAGGCAATAGGATAGCCGAACTCCTCATAACGTCCGGAATTGAACCTTTGAATGCCGAGGTTGAAGTTAAACTGGCCGACGGCTCTAGAAGCTTGATCACACAGAGTTATGAATTTGACTGCGAGGTGGACGATAGTACCGTTAGAATCCGAGCCTTACATCTTGAGAATCTCACCGCTGACCTTATCATAGGGATGGATATGATTGAGAAACTTGGGTTAATTACTTGCAATTTCAGTACTGCAGAGAGCTCCGAATCTCGAACGGAACCTAACGAAGTTATGGCAATTGCCACACTGACGCCCGAGGAGTCTGGGCAGTTACAACAGTTCTTGGAAGAGGAATTGAAACTCTTTGACAAGATATCGGGCCGCACCCACTTAGTGGAGCACAAGATAAGAGTAAAAACGGACACTCCGATAAAGCAAAGGTACTACCCTCGTAATCCAGTTATGCAAAAGGTAATCGACGAGGAAGTCGAGATGATGCTTAAAGATGGAGTGATTGAACCGTCCGACTCTGCATGGAGTTCTCCAGTGGTTCTAATAAAGAAGCCCTCAGGACGATATCGTTTTTGCATAGATTTCAGGCGAGTAAACAGTGTAACCGAGAAAGATGCGTATCCGTTGCCCCGAATAAACCATATCTTGGAGAAGTTGAAAGATGCTACGTACATTAGCACCCTTGACTTAAAGCAAGGGTATTGGCAAGTTCCTTTGGCTGAAGATAGTCGGGCAATTACTGCTTTCACTATACCAGGGAGAGGATTATATCACTTCACTGTCATGCCTTTTGGTCTCAGCGCAGCCCCAGCCACCTTCCAAAGACTTTTGGACAAGATAATTGGGCCAGAATTGGAACCTAACGCTTTTGCATATCTTGATGACCTAGTTTTGGTTTCAAAGACGTTTGATGAACACTCGAAGCTACTTCGTGAAGTTTTTACACGCCTGAGGGAAGCTAACTTGAAAATTAATCCGGACAAATGTCAATTCTGCAAGACTGAACTTAGATATTTGGGTCACATCGTGAACTCGAGAGGTATACAGACGGATCCCGACAAAGTGCAATCCATTATGGAGTTCCCAAAACCCAAAACTGTAAAGCATTTACGGAGCTTTGTAGGACTCGCATCCTGGTACAGGCGCTTCATCAAGGACTTCTCAAAAATGTCGGCACCTTTGACAAAACTCACGAAAAAGAACGTTCCCTGGAAATGGGGAGAAGAACAAGATAAGGCTTTTGAACAGTTGAAGAGCTGTCTTTCCAATGCACCTCTTTTAACATGCCCGGACTTTGAGGTACCGTTCATTTTGGAAGTGGATGCTAGTTATGACGGACTCGGTGCTTCTTTGACACAACGCAAAGGTGACCAAGTCAATGTTATTGCATATGCCAGTCGTATGTTGACCGACAACGAACGAAAATTTACAGTGACCGAACTGGAATGTCTTGCCTTAGTTTGGGCCGTCAAGAAATTTCGTCCCTATTTAGAGGGTTACCGTTTTACCGCGATAACTGACCACCAGGCACTAAAGTGGCTTATGAAGTTACCAGAACCATCTGGACGACTAGGCCGATGGATAATCGAGCTACAACAGTTTGATTTTGATATAGAATATAAAAAGGGATCATCAAATAAGGTGGCTGACTCTCTTTCGCGCTATCCCATACCTACCTCAGTTGACGCTACGGCGCCTGAAGTAAATGCTATTCTGCCTGAGCAGTCGACCTGTGAAACCGTTCATCAGAGATGGTACAATAACGCTTTGGAAAATGCTAACTCGACCGATCCTAGATCTCCCGCGGAATATATTGTGAGAGAAGGAAAACTGTATCGACACCGACCACTGAAACAAGGCGAAAGGGATGCAACCACGGAATGGAAGCTCTGCGTGAAAGAAGACGAGGTGTCTCAAGTCCTCCACGAGTGTCACGACGCTTCACCATCGGGCCACTTTGGATTCCGGAAAACATGTAGACGCATAGCAATGCGGTACTATTGGCCTGGCTGGAGGCAAGCTACGAAAGCCTACGTCCGGAATTGCGTAACGTGTCAACAGTTTAAAGTAGAACAAACAAAACCGATGGGTCAAATGTATTACCGTCGACCTAAGGGTCCGTGGGTGATAGCCACGGCAGACATAATTGGCCCACTCCCACGATCCAAACGCGGCTCAAGATATGCGTTTGTAGTCCAGGATAACTACACGAAATGGGTAGAGGTTGCAGCGTTAAGGACCGCCACGGCTCAACAAGTTTCGAAGAGTCTCCACGAAATGATCATCTGTCGTTATGGAGCTCCGGAAATCTTACTAACCGACAATGGTACACAATTTGTGTCCAAGATATTTACATCCCTATTGAAAGAGTGGAAAATCGAACATCGGCTTACTGCACCTTACTCCCCCCAAGAAAATCCTACTGAGAGAGCTAACCGAGTTTTAAAAACTATGCTATCTCAATATGTTGGAAGTGATCATCGAGATTGGGACGTCAATCTGTCAGAGCTTCGCCTGGCCATGAATTCTGCCGTTCACGAGACCACTGGATTTTCTCCGGCCATGTTAAATTTCGGAAGAGAACTGAAAATGCCTGCTGCTCTACACGGACCTCTTTTCGAAAGTACAAATCAAAGTGAGGACCCCGACCCGGCAGACGTCCATGCCCGACGTCTTCGAGCTTATCATGCCATGTTCAAAGAGGTAGAGAATAACGTAAGCAAAGCTTTCCAACGGCAAGCGAAGTACTATAACGAAAGGAGACGGCCGACGACCTTAAGGATTGGTCAGTCTGTGTGGAAGAGGACACATCCACTTTCGTCTGCGGCGGATGCTTTCGCAGGAAAGCTGGCACCCAGATTTGAGGGTCCGTTTAAAATAACCGAGAAAGTCGGGGAGAACATTTTTCGATTATCAGGCTCTAAACATAACGTCGAAAATACGGCACACGCGAAAGATCTTAAACCCTTTTATGGTTAGAGGAAGAGTCCTTAAGGTCTTAGAATGTTCTGTTTCTTTTTTTCCCTTGCCCGAGGTGACGTGGTCTTCTCTGTGTTGCAGGTATTGGAAACGGACAAGGTTGAAACCACCCCCACAATCGAAGCTTTCCTTCATCGTATGAAAATGGCCCTCAGGAGGGAGAAGAGATTTTCCGCTAGGCACGAAGAGGATGGACAACCCCTTAGGCGGATTTTGAATGTAGGTCTGACGGCAATCGACACGATTCTACCGAAGAGAGATGTTAATGATGAAGTCATAAATGCCTACTTCCGCCTTATCGAGCGAAGAAATTGGGCATTCAAAGGCACTCTTCCCACTTTGTGGAGTTATGATTCATTTGTATGGGAGATGTTCCGAAACAACCGGGAGTCTGCGTTTCAGGAAAGTAGGGCCGTGAACCCGTTCTCATTAGACCTTCTGCTCATGCCCCGAAATATAGTGCTAGGGGATGATAGGCACTGGATCCTGGTGGCAGTCTGGCCAAAATTAAGGAGCATGAGATTGTTTGACTCATTAGGGGTGCAGCATCCGTTCGTCATAAACGAAACCCGACAATTCTTGTCCAAGGAGGCGCAACGAAGGAATCTACCGTTTGAAGAAAAGCAGTGGGTCTGTATCACTACCCCATCCGGATGCCCCCGCCAGGAGGAGCGAGAATGTGGTGTTTTAGTGTGCCTAATGGCAGAGGCACTGGCTCGGAGGGCTGATCTGTCTGACCTGGTGAAGTCAGACACTGAAAACAGGAAAACGGTTATGACGCATATCCGTCATGGGCGAATTGCGCAAGAGAATTTCAGCCTGTTTGAGACAACTGCTGCAAGTTTCCTCTGCCCACAGGAACGAGAGCAAGCAAATGGGTGCCCTGCCTATTCTCCGCCAATGGAAACGGGAAGTTTTGTAGTCGTGGATACGAACGGAGAGTCCGATGAGGCCGATCTGACATTGATGGAATTGGACGAGTTTTTGGGGAAGAGCTCCCAAGAGGACCCGCTGAGGCCCAAGGACGAAGACGGGATGTCTACCATGAGCGAGGCCCTCACCATCAATGTTGAGGAAACCGATTGGGAATTTCTAGAGGAGGAGGGCTTTGACCAGCCAATGGTGACCAGGCCATCAGCCATGACCACGGACCCAGTTGCCGAACCCGCCTGTGGAATCGAACCGATTATATCGACCGAACCGACTGAACCCCCCAACCCAGACTATGAGCGACCCTCGGGGTCGGGAATAAACGCCCGAGCTACCTCTGCAGGTAGTGAGGAGCCTCCAAGGCGGAAGAAAAACCGCAAATCAAAACGGAGGCGGGTCTTCCTGGAAGACAGAAATGGAAAACACTCCTTGAGGAAGATCAATGTGAAGTTACTGCCAGAATGGCTGTAAAAGATCCGAGCTGAATCCGAAAAAAAGAGATTTAGTTTTTTTGTTCGTTTCGTTATCTACGCTAGAAGCGAGGTCCGAGAGTGACCAAGAATTTATTTTTTTCCAACTATAAGGCTGATAAAAGACTGATTTTATACATAACTCTAGTCTGTGATAAGTAGTAAAGAAGAAAAATGATTTTATTTTTCGAAAGTCCCGAACCTGGGAGGTTTTATGTTTTTAAGTATACGAAACATAGTCTTAAGAAGAAGAAAACATTTAGAGTTACTATTAGCTGTGATATAGTTAATTGTCTGTGATATATATACAACATACAAAGAAGAGTTATTAGTTTAGTTCGAACACTGGAAGTGTTCACGATTTGAGCGTATTATTTCACCGTATACTTTTAGTTTTGGGAAATGAAGAGTTTTACGTTGTATCTAGTCAGTTAGAAAAGAAAAAAAATTATACCTAGGCTAGAGCCTTTTTTTTCTTTTTCCCAGTTTTTCTTTTTTTTTTGGTTTCGAATTCAGAGGAGAGTGTAACGGTATTTTATTTTGAGTGTACTAAATGCTCAGATTATTTTATTGTTAGCGGCGCAGAGCGCTTGAAGCAAACCGGTTTAGTTGGATTTCCCAGTTACGCTCTCTCTCTCTCTCTCTCTCTAACCGCCACTACCACCCACGCGCAGCGGAGTGGGGACGGTAGGGGTCGGAGGGGAACTGGCGCATGCGCTGTAGCGACTGCCTCGACGAGTCCCCAGACGGCTGGGCCCTCGCTCACTCTCCTCCCGACCTCCGATACGAACACTACTCGAGCTCCCAAGCCCGGCGAATTACACGGTAGGCCATATTCGGACTTGTGATTTTGGTTAGACTTAGACTTAGTCAGTTTTTCGTGAAGGCCTAACCGATTTGTACGATCTTTAATCGGATCTAAGTTTACATACCCAGTATTTCCTGTTGCTGTTAAAGCAACCTGGGTTAATAATAATTATTCCGACTGACCGGTAAACTTATTTTAATACCCAGTATTTTGCTGTTGCTGATAAAGCAACCTGGGTTAATAATAATTATTCCGACCGACCGGTAAACTTATTTTAATACCCAGTACCGTATTTCCTGTTGCTGTTAAAGCAACCTGGGTTAATAATAATTATTCCGACCTACCGGTAAACTTATTTTAATACCCAGTATTTCCTGTTGCTGTTAAAGCAACCTGGGTTAATAATAATTATTCCGTCCGACCATTAAACTTATTTGCATACCCATATTTTGCTGTTGCTGTTAAAGCAACCTGGGTTAATAATAATGATTACTCCGTCCGACCGACAAATCGGTGTAAATGCCCAGTACTTTTGGTGTTGCTGTTAAAGCAACCTGGGCCTAGTAGTCTCGCCCGAAGTTAGCTAACGGTGTCCGCGTTCACCCAGTATTTTCTAGTTGCTGGTGAAGCAACCTGGGTAGTTAGTTAATTCGTGCGGCCGGGTCTTTTGGTTAATTTTCCCAGTAACGCAGTTGCTGTTAAAGCAACCTGGGTAATTAACGTTTCGTATTAGCCGGGACGCATAATCGAATATTCATAGGCGAGCGACCTTTTTTCCGAAGTTAGCTAACGGTACCCGCGTTCACCCAGTATTTTCTAGTTGCTGGTGAAGCAACCTGGGTCGTTAGTTAATTCGTGCGGCCGGGTCTTTTGGTTAATTTTCCCAGTATCGTAGTTGCTGCTGAAGCAACCTGGGTAAATAACATTTCGCACTAGCCGGGACGCATAATCGAACACTCAGCGGCGAGCGACCTTTTTTTCGGAGATAACGAACGATAACCCAGCTTTTTACAGTTGCCGAGCAGGCAACCTGGGTCGGTTGGTTTTCGGTGTTATCCCAGTAACGTACTGTTGCTGATAAAGCAACCTGGGACGGTATAGTGCTGCGAGCTATCGAATCGACACTCGTTTAAAAGTTGACCCAGTTCTCCGTGTTGCTGTTGAAGCAACCTGGGCCAATCCCGCTTTTGTGCTACCCGGTTGGTCCCAGTATCGCTCTGTTGCTGTTAAAGCAACCTGGGACCTGTGCCGTAAGTATTGGGGAAATAGCCTAGGTTCACCCAAGAGATAGGTTAGCTTAACGCCGAGTTGCTGATAAAGCAACCGGTAATCCGAGTGCCGTATTTTCGACCCGATAGTCCCTAGTTGAATTGTCCGACCTTGTTATATTTTTTTAGGGATTTCCCTATCACTCCCAGTAACGGGTAGTTGCTGGTGAAGCAACCTGGGAGTACCGATTGGCTTTCTAACACAGAGTTTGGCGATGATGAAACACTGATGCTATAGAGGCAACCCGACAACTGAGCCAAACTCTAAGACTAGGTGAAATTGACCCGACTCGAACCTTGGCTCCCTCTGAGCTCATCCGAACCAAACAAATTTAATATGCTGACGTAATAATATTTCACACCTCCGAAAATTACGTCACAATCGTTGTCCGCACATCGCATAGCGACTAATTTAATCACCCATATTTCCAAAACCTAAGTTTATAAGGTAACTTGGGTGGTATAGTACTAAAGTTCTGGACCTATTCTATCATCCTATGTGTACGTCATGTTGGCACACATCCGTATTTATTTTTATATTTTATGTCAAACTTAGACAAATCGCTGTCCGCCCATCGCAAAGCGACTACTTTAATCAGCCATATTTCCAAAACCTAAGTTTTTACGGTAACTTGGGTGGTATAATACAGAAGTTCTGGTCCTATTCTATCACCCTATGTGTACGTCTTGTTGGCACACTTCCGTATTTATTTTATATTTCATGTCAAACTTAGACAAATCGCTGTCCGCCCATCGCAAAGCGACTACTTTAATCAGCCATATTTCCAAAACCTAAGTTTTTACGGTAACTTGGGTGGTATAATACAGAAGTTCTGGTCCTATTCTATCACCCTATGTGTACGTCTTGTTGGCACACTTCCGTATTTATTTTATATTTCATTTCAAACTTAGGCGGATCGCTGTCCACACATCCAAAGCGACTATTTTAACCACCCATATTTCCAAAACCTAAGTTTTGCTGATAACTGAGTGGTATAATATTATAGTTCTGGTCCTATTCTATCACCCTATGTGTACGTCATGTATCCACAATTCCGTATTTATTTTTATATTTCATGTCAAACATAGACAAATCGTTGTCCATACATCACATAGCGACTAATTAAATCACCCATATTTCCAAAACCTAAGTTTATAAGGTAACTTGGGTAATATAATACTAAATTTCTGGTCCTATTTTATCACCCTATGTCAACGTAGTGTATCCACAATTCCGTATTTATTTTTATACTTCATGTCATACTTTGACAAATCGTTGTCCGCACATCCAAAGCAACTATTGTAATCACCCGTATTTCCAAAACCTAAGTTTCGACGGTAACCTGAGTGGTATAATACTATAGTTGTGGACCTATTCTATCACCCTATGCGTACGTCATGTTAGATCACTTCCTTATTTATTTTATATTTCATGTCAAAATTAGACAAATCGCTGTCCGCACATCGCAAAGCGACTACTTTAATCAGCCATATTTCCAAAACCTAAGTTTTTACAGTAATTTGGGTGGTATATTACAGAAGTTCTGGTCCTATTTTATCACCCTATGTGAACGTCTTGTTGGCACACTTCCGTATGTATTTTATATTTCATGTCAAACTTAGGGGGATCACTGTCCACACATCCAAAGCGACTATTTTAATCACCCGTATTTCCAAAACCTAAGTTTTTACGGTAACCTGAGTGGTATAATACTATAGTTCTGGTCCTATTCTATCACCTTATGTGTACGTCATGTATCCACAATTCCGTATTTATTTTTAAATCTCATGTCAAACTTAGTCAAATCGTTGTCCGCACATCGTATAGCGACTATTTTAATCACCCATATTTCCAAAACCTAAGTTTTTAAGGTAACTTGGGTGGTATAATACTAAATTTCAGGACCTATTCTATCATCCTATGTGTACGTCATGTTGGCACACCTCCGTATTTATTTTATATTTCATGTCATACTTTGACAAATCGCTGTCCGCACATCGCAAAGCGACTACTTTAATCAGCCATATTTCCAAAACCTAAGTTTTTACGGTAACTGGGTGGTATAATACAGAAGTTCTGGTCCTATTCTATCACCCTATGTGTACGTCATGTATCCAAAATTCCGTATTTATTTTTATATTTCATGTCAAAATTAGACAAATCGCTGTCCGCACATCGCAAAGAGACTACTTTAATCAGCCATATTTCCAAAAACCTAAGTTTTTACGGTAACTTGGGTGGTATAATAGAGAAGTTCTGGTCCTTTTCTATAACCTTATGCGTACGTCATATTGACACACTTCCGTATTTATTTTTTATTTCATGTCAAACTTAGGTGGATCGCTGTCCACACATCCAAAGCGACTATTTTAATCACCCGTATTTCTAAAACCTAGGTTTTGACGGTATCCTGTGTGGTATAATACTAAATTTCTGGTCCTTTTCTATCACCCTATGTGTACGTCATGTATCCACAATTCCGTATTTATTTTTAAATTTCATGTCAAAATTAGTCAAATCGTTGTCCGCACATCGTATAGCGACTAATTTAATCACCCATATTTCCAAAACCTAAGTTTTTAAGGTAACTTGGGTGGTATAATACTAAATTTCTGGTCCTATTTTATCACCCTATGTGAACGTCATGTATCCACAATTCCGTATTTATTTTTAAATTTCATGTCAAACTTAGTGAAATCGCTGTCCGCACATCTCAATTCGACTACTTTAATCAGCCATATTTCCAAAACCTAAGTTTTTACGGAAACTTGGGTGGTATAATACAGAAGTTCTGGTCCTATTCTATCACCCTATGTGTACTTAATGTTGGCACACTTCCGTATTTATTTTTTTATATCATGTCACACTTAGACAAATCGTTGTCCGCACATCGCATAGTGACTAATTTAATCACCCATATATCAAAAACTTAAGTTTTTAAGGTAACTTTGGTGGTATAGTACTAAAGTTCTGGTCCTGTTCTTTCATCCTATGTGTACGTCATGTTGGCACACATCCGTATTTATTTTTATATTTCATGTCATACTTAAACAAATCGTTGTCCGCACATCGCATAGCGACTAATTTAATCACCCATATTTCCAAAACCTAAGTTTATAAGGTAACTTGGGTGGTTTGATACTTAATTTCTGGTCCTATTTTATCACCCTATGTGAACGTCATGTATCCACAATTCCGTATTTATTTTTATATTTCATGTCATACTTTGACAAATCGTTGTCCGCACATCGCATAGCGACTAATTTAATCACCCATATTTCCAAAACCTAAGTTTATAAGGTAACTTGGGTGGTATAGTACTAAAGTTCTGGACCTATTCTATCATCCTATGTGTACGTCATGTTGCCACACTTCCGTATTTATTTTATATTTTATGTCAAACTTAGACAAATCGCTGTCCGCCCATCGCAAAGCGACTACTTTAATCAGCCATATTTCCAAAACCTAAGTTTTTACGGTAACTTGGGTGGTATAATACAGAAGTTCTGGTCCTATTCTATCACCCTATGTGTACGTCTTGTTGGCACACTTCCGTATTTATTTTATATTTCATTTCAAACTTAGGCGGATCGCTGTCCACACATCCAAAGCGACTAATTTAACCACCCATATTTCCAAAACCTAAGTTTTGCTGATAACTGAGTGGTATAATATTATAGTTCTGGTCCTATTCTATCACCCTATGTGTACGTCATGTATCCACAATTCCGTATTTATTTTTATATTTCATGTCAAACATAGACAAATCGTTGTCCATACATCACATAGCGACTAATTAAATCACCCATATTTCCAAAACCTAAGTTTTTAAGGTAACTTGGGTGGTATAATACTAAATTTCTGGTCCTATTTTATCACCCTATGTGAACGTCATGTATCCACAATTCCGTATTTATTTTTATACTTCATGTCATACTTTGACAAATCGTTGTCCGCACATCCAAAGCAACTATTGTAATCACCCGTATTTCCAAAACCTAAGTTTCGACGGTAACCTGAGTGGTATAATACTATAGTTGTGGTCCTATTCTATCACCCTATGCGTACGTCATGTTAGATCACTTCCGTATTTATTTTATATTTCATGTCAAAATTAGACAAATCGCTGTCCGCACATCGCAAAGCGACTACTTTAATCAGCCATATTTCCAAAACCTAAGTTTTTACAGTAACTTGGGCGGTATATTACAGAAGTTCTGGTCCTATTTTATCACCCTATGTGAAAGTCTTGTTGGCACACTTCCGTATGTATTTTATATTTCATGTCAAACTTAGGCGGATCGCTGTCCACACATCCAAAGCGACTATTTTAATCACCCGTATTTCTAAAACCTAGGTTTTGACGGTATCCTGTGTGGTATAATACTACATTTCTGGTCCTTTTCTATCACCCTATGTGTACGTCATGTATCCACAATTCCGTATTTATTTTTAAATTTCATGTCAAAATTAGTCAAATCGTTGTCCGCACATCGTATAGCGACTAATTTAATCACCCATATTTCCAAAACCTAAGTTTTAAAGGTAACTTGGGTGGTATAATACTAAATTTCTGGTCCTATTTTATCACCCTATGTGAACGTCATGTATCCACAATTCCGTATTTATTTTTAAATTTCATGTCAAACTTAGTCAAATCGCTGTCCGCACATCTCAATTCGACTACTTTAATCAGCCATATTTCCAAAACCTAAGTTTTTACGGAAACTTGGGTGGTATAATACAGAAGTTCTGGTCCTATTCTATCACCCAATGTGTACTTAATGTTGGCACACTTCCGTATTTATTTTTTTATATCATGTCACACTTAGACAAATCGTTGTCCGCACATCGCATAGTGACTAATTTAATCACCCATATATCAAAAACTTAAGTTTTTAAGGTAACTTTGGTGGTATAGTACTAAAGTTCTGGTCCTGTTCTTTCATCCTATGTGTACGTCATGTTGGCACACATCCGTATTTATTTTTATATTTCATGTCATACTTAAACAAATCGTTGTCCGCACATCGCATAGCGACTAATTTAATCACCCATATTTCCAAAACCTAAGTTTATAAGGTAACTTGGGTGGTTTGATACTTAATTTCTGGTCCTATTTTATCACCCTATGTGAACGTCATGTATCCACAATTCCGTCATGTGTACTTAATGTTGGCACACTTCCGTATTTATTTTTTTATATCATGTCACACTTAGACAAATCGTTGTCCGCACATCGCATAGTGACTAATTTAATCACCCATATATCAAAAACTTAAGTTTTTAAGGTAACTTTGGTGGTATAGTTCTAAAGTTCTGGTCCTGTTCTTTCATCCTATGTGTACGTCATGTTGGCACACATCCGTATTTATTTTTATATTTTATGTCAAACTTAGACAAATCGCTGTCCGCCCATCGCAAAGCGACTACTTTAATCAGCCATATTTCCAAAACCTAAGTTTTTACGGTAACTTGGGTGGTATAATACAGAAGTTCTGGTCCTATTCTATCACCCTATGTGTACGTCTTGTTGGCACACTTCCGTATTTATTTTATATTTCATTTCAAACTTAGGCGGATCGCTGTCCACACATCCAAAGCGACTATTTTAACCACCCATATTTCCAAAACCTAAGTTTTGCTGATAACTGAGTGGTATAATATTATAGTTCTGGTCCTATTCTATCACCCTATGTGTACGTCATGTATCCACAATTCCGTATTTATTTTTATATTTCATGTCAAACATAGACAAATCGTTGTCCATACATCACATAGCGACTAATTAAATCACCCATATTTCCAAAACCTAAGTTTATAAGGTAACTTGGGTAATATAATACTAAATTTCTGGTCCTATTTTATCACCCTATGTCAACGTAGTGTATCCACAATTCCGTATTTATTTTTATACTTCATGTCATACTTTGACAAATCGTTGTCCGCACATCCAAAGCAACTATTGTAATCACCCGTATTTCCAAAACCTAAGTTTCGACGGTAACCTGAGTGGTATAATACTATAGTTGTGGACCTATTCTATCACCCTATGCGTACGTCATGTTAGATCACTTCCTTATTTATTTTATATTTCATGTCAAAATTAGACAAATCGCTGTCCGCACATCGCAAAGCGACTACTTTAATCAGCCATATTTCCAAAACCTAAGTTTTTACAGTAATTTGGGTGGTATATTACAGAAGTTCTGGTCCTATTTTATCACCCTATGTGAACGTCTTGTTGGCACACTTCCGTATGTATTTTATATTTCATGTCAAACTTAGGGGGATCACTGTCCACACATCCAAAGCGACTATTTTAATCACCCGTATTTCCAAAACCTAAGTTTTTACGGTAACCTGAGTGGTATAATACTATAGTTCTGGTCCTATTCTATCACCTTATGTGTACGTCATGTATCCACAATTCCGTATTTATTTTTAAATCTCATGTCAAACTTAGTCAAATCGTTGTCCGCACATCGTATAGCGACTATTTTAATCACCCATATTTCCAAAACCTAAGTTTTTAAGGTAACTTGGGTGGTATAATACTAAATTTCAGGACCTATTCTATCATCCTATGTGTACGTCATGTTGGCACACCTCCGTATTTATTTTATATTTCATGTCATACTTTGACAAATCGCTGTCCGCACATCGCAAAGCGACTACTTTAATCAGCCATATTTCCAAAACCTAAGTTTTTACGGTAACTGGGTGGTATAATACAGAAGTTCTGGTCCTATTCTATCACCCTATGTGTACGTCATGTATCCAAAATTCCGTATTTATTTTTATATTTCATGTCAAAATTAGACAAATCGCTGTCCGCACATCGCAAAGAGACTACTTTAATCAGCCATATTTCCAAAAACCTAAGTTTTTACGGTAACTTGGGTGGTATAATAGAGAAGTTCTGGTCCTTTTCTATAACCTTATGCGTACGTCATATTGACACACTTCCGTATTTATTTTTTATTTCATGTCAAACTTAGGTGGATCGCTGTCCACACATCCAAAGCGACTATTTTAATCACCCGTATTTCTAAAACCTAGGTTTTGACGGTATCCTGTGTGGTATAATACTAAATTTCTGGTCCTTTTCTATCACCCTATGTGTACGTCATGTATCCACAATTCCGTATTTATTTTTAAATTTCATGTCAAAATTAGTCAAATCGTTGTCCGCACATCGTATAGCGACTAATTTAATCACCCATATTTCCAAAACCTAAGTTTTTAAGGTAACTTGGGTGGTATAATACTAAATTTCTGGTCCTATTTTATCACCCTATGTGAACGTCATGTATCCACAATTCCGTATTTATTTTTAAATTTCATGTCAAACTTAGTGAAATCGCTGTCCGCACATCTCAATTCGACTACTTTAATCAGCCATATTTCCAAAACCTAAGTTTTTACGGAAACTTGGGTGGTATAATACAGAAGTTCTGGTCCTATTCTATCACCCTATGTGTACTTAATGTTGGCACACTTCCGTATTTATTTTTTTATATCATGTCACACTTAGACAAATCGTTGTCCGCACATCGCATAGTGACTAATTTAATCACCCATATATCAAAAACTTAAGTTTTTAAGGTAACTTTGGTGGTATAGTACTAAAGTTCTGGTCCTGTTCTTTCATCCTATGTGTACGTCATGTTGGCACACATCCGTATTTATTTTTATATTTCATGTCATACTTAAACAAATCGTTGTCCGCACATCGCATAGCGACTAATTTAATCACCCATATTTCCAAAACCTAAGTTTATAAGGTAACTTGGGTGGTTTGATACTTAATTTCTGGTCCTATTTTATCACCCTATGTGAACGTCATGTATCCACAATTCCGTATTTATTTTTATATTTCATGTCATACTTTGACAAATCGTTGTCCGCACATCGCATAGCGACTAATTTAATCACCCATATTTCCAAAACCTAAGTTTATAAGGTAACTTGGGTGGTATAGTACTAAAGTTCTGGACCTATTCTATCATCCTATGTGTACGTCATGTTGCCACACTTCCGTATTTATTTTATATTTTATGTCAAACTTAGACAAATCGCTGTCCGCCCATCGCAAAGCGACTACTTTAATCAGCCATATTTCCAAAACCTAAGTTTTTACGGTAACTTGGGTGGTATAATACAGAAGTTCTGGTCCTATTCTATCACCCTATGTGTACGTCTTGTTGGCACACTTCCGTATTTATTTTATATTTCATTTCAAACTTAGGCGGATCGCTGTCCACACATCCAAAGCGACTAATTTAACCACCCATATTTCCAAAACCTAAGTTTTGCTGATAACTGAGTGGTATAATATTATAGTTCTGGTCCTATTCTATCACCCTATGTGTACGTCATGTATCCACAATTCCGTATTTATTTTTATATTTCATGTCAAACATAGACAAATCGTTGTCCATACATCACATAGCGACTAATTAAATCACCCATATTTCCAAAACCTAAGTTTTTAAGGTAACTTGGGTGGTATAATACTAAATTTCTGGTCCTATTTTATCACCCTATGTGAACGTCATGTATCCACAATTCCGTATTTATTTTTATACTTCATGTCATACTTTGACAAATCGTTGTCCGCACATCCAAAGCAACTATTGTAATCACCCGTATTTCCAAAACCTAAGTTTCGACGGTAACCTGAGTGGTATAATACTATAGTTGTGGTCCTATTCTATCACCCTATGCGTACGTCATGTTAGATCACTTCCGTATTTATTTTATATTTCATGTCAAAATTAGACAAATCGCTGTCCGCACATCGCAAAGCGACTACTTTAATCAGCCATATTTCCAAAACCTAAGTTTTTACAGTAACTTGGGCGGTATATTACAGAAGTTCTGGTCCTATTTTATCACCCTATGTGAAAGTCTTGTTGGCACACTTCCGTATGTATTTTATATTTCATGTCAAACTTAGGCGGATCGCTGTCCACACATCCAAAGCGACTATTTTAATCACCCGTATTTCTAAAACCTAGGTTTTGACGGTATCCTGTGTGGTATAATACTACATTTCTGGTCCTTTTCTATCACCCTATGTGTACGTCATGTATCCACAATTCCGTATTTATTTTTAAATTTCATGTCAAAATTAGTCAAATCGTTGTCCGCACATCGTATAGCGACTAATTTAATCACCCATATTTCCAAAACCTAAGTTTTAAAGGTAACTTGGGTGGTATAATACTAAATTTCTGGTCCTATTTTATCACCCTATGTGAACGTCATGTATCCACAATTCCGTATTTATTTTTAAATTTCATGTCAAACTTAGTCAAATCGCTGTCCGCACATCTCAATTCGACTACTTTAATCAGCCATATTTCCAAAACCTAAGTTTTTACGGAAACTTGGGTGGTATAATACAGAAGTTCTGGTCCTATTCTATCACCCAATGTGTACTTAATGTTGGCACACTTCCGTATTTATTTTTTTATATCATGTCACACTTAGACAAATCGTTGTCCGCACATCGCATAGTGACTAATTTAATCACCCATATATCAAAAACTTAAGTTTTTAAGGTAACTTTGGTGGTATAGTACTAAAGTTCTGGTCCTGTTCTTTCATCCTATGTGTACGTCATGTTGGCACACATCCGTATTTATTTTTATATTTCATGTCATACTTAAACAAATCGTTGTCCGCACATCGCATAGCGACTAATTTAATCACCCATATTTCCAAAACCTAAGTTTATAAGGTAACTTGGGTGGTTTGATACTTAATTTCTGGTCCTATTTTATCACCCTATGTGAACGTCATGTATCCACAATTCCGTCATGTGTACTTAATGTTGGCACACTTCCGTATTTATTTTTTTATATCATGTCACACTTAGACAAATCGTTGTCCACACATCGCATAGTGACTAATTTAATCACCCATATATCAAAAACTTAAGTTTTTAAGGTAACTTTGGTGGTATAGTACTAAAGTTCTGGTCCTGTTCTTTCATCCTATGTGTACGTCATGTTGGCACACATCCGTATTTATTTTTATATTTTATGTCAAACTTAGACAAATCGCTGTCCGCCCATCGCAAAGCGACTACTTTAATCAGCCATATTTCCAAAACCTAAGTTTTTACGGTAACTTGGGTGGTATAATACAGAAGTTCTGGTCCTATTCTATCACCCTATGTGTACGTCTTGTTGGCACACTTCCGTATTTATTTTATATTTCATTTCAAACTTAGGCGGATCGCTGTCCACACATCCAAAGCGACTAATTTAACCACCCATATTTCCAAAACCTAAGTTTTGCTGATAATTGAGTGGTATAATATTATAGTTCTGGTCCTATTCTATCACCCTATGTGTACGTCATGTATCCACAATTCCGTATTTATTTTTATATTTCATGTCAAACATAGACAAATCGTTGTCCATACATCACATAGCGACTAATTAAATCACCCATATTTCCAAAACCTAAGTTTTTAAGGTAACTTGGGTGGTATAATACTAAATTTCTGGTCCTATTTTATCACCCTATGTGAACGTCATGTATCCACAATTCCGTATTTATTTTTATACTTCATGTCATACTTTGACAAATCGTTGTCCGCACATCCAAAGCAACTATTGTAATCACCCGTATTTCCAAAACCTAAGTTTCGACGGTAACCTGAGTGGTATAATACTATAGTTGTGGTCCTATTCTATCACCCTATGCGTACGTCATGTTAGATCACTTCCGTATTTATTTTATATTTCATGTCAAAATTAGACAAATCGCTGTCCGCACATCGCAAATTGACTACTTTAATCAGCCATATTTCCAAAACCTAAGTTTTTACAGTAACTTGGGCGGTATATTACAGAAGTTCTGGTCCTTTTTTATCACCCTATGTGAAAGTCTTGTTGGCACACTTCCGTATGTATTTTATATTTCATGTCAAACTTAGGCGGATCGCTGTCCACACATCCAAAGCGACTATTTTAATCACCCGTATTTCCAAAACCTAAGTTTTAACGGTAACCTGAGTGGTATAATACTATAGTTCTGGTCCTATTCTATCACCATATGTGTACGTCATGTATCCACAATTCCGTATTTATTTTTAAATTTCATGTCAAACTTAGTCAAATCGTTGTCCGCACATAGTATAGCGACTATTTTAATCACCCATATTTCCAAAACCTAAGTTTTTAAGGTAACTTGGGTGGTATAGTACTAAAGTTCTGGTCCTATTCTATCATCATATTTGTAGGTCATGTTGGAACACCTCCGTATTTTTTTTATATTTTATGTCAAACCTAAACAAATCGCTGTCCGCACATCTCAATTCGACTACTTTAATCACCCATATTTCCAAAACCTAAGTCTTTACGGTAACTTGGGAGGAATAATAAAGAAGTTCTGGTCCTATTCTATCACCCTATGCGTACGTCATGTTGGCACACTTCTGTATTTATTTTATATTTCATGTCAAACTTAGACAAATCGCTGTCCGAACATCGCAAAGCAACTATGTTAATCAGCCATATTTCCAAAACCTAAGTTTTTACGGTAACTTATGTGGTATAATACAGAAGTTCTGGTCCTATTTTATCACCCTATGTGAACGTCAGGTATCCACAATTCCGTAATTATTTTTATATTTTATGTCAAACATAGACAAATCGTTGTCCATACATCACATAGCGACTAATTAAATCACCCATATTTCCAAAACCTAAGTTTTTAAGGTAACTTGGTTGGTATAGTACTAAAGTTCTGGACCTATTCTATCACCCTATGCATAAGTCATGTTAGCACACTTCCGTATTTATTTTATATTTCATGTCAAACTTAGGTGGATCGCTGTCCATACATCCAAAGCGACTATTTTAATCATCCCTATTTCCAAAACGTTAGTTTTGACGGTATTTTGAGTGGTATAATACTGTAGTTCTGGTCCTATTCTATCACCCTATGTGTACGTCATGTTGGCACACTTCCGTATTTATTTTATATTTCATGGCAAACTTAGGTGGATCGCTGTCCACACATCCAAAGCGACAATTTTAATCACCCGTATTTCTAAAACCTAAGTTTTGACGGTATCCTGTGTGGTATAATACTACATTTCTGGTCCTATTCTATCACCCTATGTGTACGTCATGTATCCACAATTCCGTATTTATTTTTAAATTTCATTTTAAACTTAGTCAAATCGTTGTCCGCACATCGTATAGCGACTAATTTAATCACCCATATTTCCAAAACCTAAGTTTTCAAGGTAACTTGGGTGGTATAGTACTAAAGTTCTGGTCCTATTCTATCATCCTATGTGTATGTCATGTTGGAGCACCTCCGTATTTTTTTATATTTCATGTCAAACTTAGACAAATCGCTGTCAGCACATCTCAATTCGACTACTTTAATCAGCCATATTTCCAAAACCTAAGTTTTTACGGTAACTTGGGTGGTATAATACAGAAGTTCTGGTCCTATTCTATCACCCTATGTGTACTTAATGTTGGCACACTTCCGTATTTATTTTTATATTTTATGTCATACTTAGACAAATCGTTGTCCGCACATCGCATAGCGACTAATTTAATCACCCATATTTCAAAAACCTAAGTTTTAAGGTAACTTGGGTGGTATAGTACTAAAGTTCTGGTCCTATTCTTTCATCCTATGTGAACGTCTTGTTGGCACACTTCCGTATTTATTTTATATTTCATGTCAAACTTAGGCGGATCGCTGTCCACACATCCAAAGCGACTATTTTAATCACCCATATTTCCAAAACATAAGTTTTGGCGATAACCTGAGTGGTATAATACTATAGTTCTGGTCCTATTCTATCACCCTATGTGTACGTCATGTATCCACAATTCCGTATTATGTTTATATTTCATGTCAAACTTAGACAAATCGTTGTCCGCACATCACATAGCGACTAATTTATTCACCCATATTTCCAAAACCTAAGTTTTTAAGGTAACTTGGTTGGTATAGTACTAAAGTTCTGGACCTATTCTATCATCCTATGTGTACGTCATGTTGGCACACTTCCGTATTTATTTTATATTTCATGTCAAACTTAGACAAATCTCTGTCCGCACATCGTAAAGCGACTACTTTAATCAGCCATATTTCCAAAACCTAAGTTTTTACGGTAACTTGGGTGGTATAATACAGAAGTTCTGGTCCTATTTATCACCCTATGTGAACGTCTTTTTGGCACACTTCCGTATGTATTTTATATTTCATGTCAAACTTAGGCGGATCGCTGTTCACACATCCAAAGCGACTATTTTAATCACCCGTATTTCCAAAACCTAAGTTTTAAGGGTAACCTGAGTGGTATAATACTATAGTTCTGGTCCTATTCTATCACCTTATGTATACGTCATGTATCCACAATTCCGTATTTATTTTTAAATTTCATGTCAAACTTAGTCAAATCGTTGTCCGCACATCGTATAGCGACTATTTTAATCACCCATATTTCCAAAACCTAAGTTTTTAAGGTAACTTGGGTGGTATAGTACTAAAGTTCTGTCCTATTCTATCATCATATGTGTAGGTCATGTTGGAACACCTCCGTATTTTTTTTTTATTTCATGTCAAACTTAGACAAATCGCTGTCCGCACATCTCAATTCGACTACTTTAATCACCCATATTTACAAAACCTAAGTCTTTACCGTAACTTGGGTGGAATAATAAAGAAGTTCTGGTCCTATTCTATCACCCTATGCGTACGTCATGTTGGCACACTTCCGTATTTATTTTATATTTCATGTCAAACTTAGACAAATCACTGTCCGAACATCGCAAAGCAACTACTTTAATCAGCCATATTTCCAAAACCTAAGTTTTTACGGTAACTTGGGTGGTATAATACAGAAGTTCTGGTCCTATTTTATCACCCTATGTGAACGTCAGTTATCCACAATTCCGTAATTATTTTTATATTTCATGTCATACTTTGACAAATCGTTGTCCGCACATCGCATAGCGACTAATTTAATCACCCATATTTCCAAAACCTAAGTTTTTAAGGTAACTTGGTTGGTATAGTACTAAAGTTCTGGACCTAATCTATCATCCTATGTGTAAGTCATGTTGGCACACTTCCGTATTTATTTTATATTTCATGTCAAACTTAGACAAATTTCTGTCCGCACATCGTAAAGCGACTACTTTAATCAGCCATATTTCCAAAACCTAAGTTTTTACGGTAACTTGGGTGGTATAATACAGAAGTTCTGGTCCTATTCTATCACCCTATGTGTACTTAATGTTGGCACACTTCCGTATTTATTTTTATATTTCATGTCATACTTAGACAAATCGTTGTCCGCACATCGCATAGCGACTAATTTAATCACCCATATTTCCAAAACCTAAGTTTTTAAGGTAACTTGGGTGGTATAGTGCTAAAGTTCTGGTGCTATTCTATCATCCAATGTGTACGTCATGCTGGCACACGTCCGTATTTATTTTATATTTCATGTCAAACTTGGACAAATCGCTGTCCGAACATCGCAAAGCGACTATTTTAATCATCCCTATTTCCAAAACGTAAGTTTTGACGGTAACTTGAGTGGTATAATACTATAGTTCTGGTCCTATTCTATCACCCTATGTGTACGTCATGTTGGTACACTTCCGTATTTATTTTATATTTCATGTCAAAGTTAGGCAAATCTTTTTCCGCACATCACAAAGCGACTACTTTAATCAGCCATATTTCCAAAACCTAAGTTTTTACGGTAACTTGGGTGGTATAATAGAGAAGTTCTGGTCCTATTCTATAATCCTATGCGTACGTCATGTTGGCACACTTCCGTATTTATTTTATATTTCATGTCAAACTTAGGTTGATCGCTGTCCACACATCCAATGCGACTATTTTAGTCACCCGTATTTCTAAAACCTAAGCTTTGACGGTATCCTGAGTGGTATAATACTACATTTCTGGTCCTATTCTATCACCCTATGTGTACGTCATGTATCCAGAATTCCGTATTTATTTTTAAATTTCATGTCAAACTTAGTCAAATCGTTGTCCGCACATCATATAGCGACTAATTTAATCACCCATATTTCCAAAACCTAAGTTTTGACGATAACCTGAGTGGTATAATACTATAGTTCTGGTCCTATTCTATCACACTATGTGTACGTCATGTATCCACAATTCCGTATTTACTTTTATATTTCATGTCAAACTTAGACAAATCGTTGTCCGCACATCGCAAAGCGACTAATTTAATCAGCCGTATTTCCAAAACTTAAGTTTTTAAGGTAACTTGGGCTGTATAATACAGAAGTTCTGGTCCTATACTATCACCCAATGTGTACGTCTTGTTGGCACACTTTCGTATTTATTTTATATTTCATGTCAAACTTAGGCGGATCGCTGTCCACACATCCAAAGCGACTATTTTAATCACCCATATTTCCAAAACCTAAGTTTTGACGGTAACCTGAGTGGTATAATACTACATTTCTGGTCCTATTTTATCACCCTATGTGAACGTCATGTATCCACTATTCCGTATTTATTTTTATATTTCATGTCATTCTTTGACAAATCGCTGTCCGCATATCGCAAAGCGACTACTTTAATCAGCCATATTTCCAAAACCTAAGTTTTTACGGTAACTTGGTTGGTATAATACAGAGGTTCTGGTCATTTTCTATCACCCTATGTGTACGTCTTGTTGGCACACTTCCGTATTTATTTTATATTTCATGTCAAACTTAGGCGGATCGCTTTCGACACATCAAAAGCGACTATTTTAATCACCCATATTTCCAAAACCTAAGTTTTAACGGTAACCTGAGTGGTATAATAATATAGTTCTGGTCCTATTTTATCACCCTATGTGTACGTCATGTATCCACACTTCCGTATTTGTTTTATATTTCATGTCAAACTTAGACAAATCGCTGTCCGCACATCGGAAAGCGACTATTTTAATCATCCCTATTTCCAAAACGTAAGTTTTGACGGTAACTTGAGTGGTATAATACTATAGTTCTGGTCCTATTCTATCACCCTATGTGTACGTCATGTTGGCACACTTCCGTATTTATTTTATATTTCATGTCAAAATTAGACAAATCGCTGTCCGCACATCGTATAGCGACTAATTTAATCACCCATATTTCCAAAACCTAAGTTTTTAAGGTAACTTGGTTGGTATAGTACTAAAGTTCTGGTCCTATTCTATCATCCTATGTGTACGTCATGTTGGAGCACCTCCGTATTTTTTTTATATTTCATGTCGAACTTAGACAAATCGCTGTCCGCACATCTCAATTCGACTACTTTAATCAGCCATATTTCCAAAACCTAAGTTTTAACGGTAACTTTGGTGGTATAATACAGAAGTTCTGGTCCTATTCTATCACCCTATGTGTACGTAATGTTAGCACACTTCCGTATTTATTTTTATATATCATGTCATACTTAGACAAATCGTTGTCCGCACATCGCATAGCGACTAATTTAATCACCCATATTTCCAAAACCTAAGTTTTTAAGGTAACTTGGGTGGTATAGTACTAAAGTTCTGGTCCTATTCTTTCATCCGATGTGTACCTCATGCTGGCACACTTCCGTATTTATTTTATATTTCATGTCAAACTTAGACAAATCGCTGTCCGCATATCGCAAAGCGACTACTTTAATCAGCCATATTTCCAAAACCTAAGTTTTTACGGTAACTTGTGTTGTATAATACAGAAGTTCTGGTCCTATTCTATCACCCTATGTGTACGTCATGTTGGCACACTTCCATATTTATTTTTATATTTCAAGTCATACTTAGACTAATCGTTGAACGCACATCGCATAGCGAATAATTTAATCACCCATATTTCCAAAACCTAAGTTTTTAAGTTAACTTGGGTCGTATAGTAGTAAAGTTCTGGTCCTATTCTATCATCCTATTTGTACGTCATGTTGTCTCACTTCCGTATTTTTTTTATATTTCATGTCAAACTTAGACAAATCGCTGCCCCACATCGCAAAGCGACTACTTTAATCACCCATATTTTCAAAACCTATGGTTTTACGGTAGCTTGGATGGTATAATACTACTTTTCTGGTCCTATTATATCACATCGCACATCGCAAAGCGACTACTTTAATCAGCCATATTTCCAAAACCTAAGTTTTTACGGTAACTTGGGTTGTATAATACAGAAGTTCTGGTCCTATTCTAACACCCTATGTGTACGTCTTGTTTGCACACTTCCGTATTTATTTTATATTTCATGTCAAACTAAGGCGGATCGCTGTCCATACATCCAAAGCGACTATTTTAATCACCCATATTTCCAAAACCTAAGTTTTGACGATAACCTGAGTGGTATAATACTATAGTTCTGGTCCTATTCTATCACCCCATGTGTACGTCATGTATCCACAATTCCGTATTTATTTTTATATTTCATGACAAACTTAGACAAATCGTTGTCCGCACATCACATAGCGACTAATTTAATCACCCATATTTCCAAAACCTAAGTTTTTAAGGTAACTTGGGAGGTATAATACTAAATTTCTGGCCCTATTTTATCACCCTATGTGAACGTCATGTATCCACAATTCCGTATTTATTTTTATATTTCATGTCATCCTTTGACAAATCGTTGTCCGCACATCGAATAGCGACTAATTTAACCACCCATATTTCCTAAACCTAAGTTTTTAAGGTAACTTGGGTGGTATAGTACTAAAGTTCTGGACCTATTCTATCATCCTACGTGTACGTCATGTTGGCACACTTTCGTATTTATTTTATAATTCATGTCAAACTTAGGCGGATCGCTGTCCACACATCCAAAGCGACTATTTTAATCACCCATATTTCCAAAACCTAAGTTTTGACGGTAACCTGAGTGGTATAATACTACATTTCTGGTCCTATTTGATCACCCTATGTGAACGTCATGTATCCACAATTTCGTATTTATTTTTATATTTCATGTCATACTTTGACAAATCGTTGTCCGCACATCCAAAGCGATTATTGTAATCACCCGTATTTCCAAAACCTAAGTTTCGACGGTAACCTGAGTGGTATAATACTATAGTTCTGGTCCTATTCTATCACCCTATGTGTACGTCATGTTGGCACACTTCCGTATTTATTTTATATTTCATGTCAAAATTAGGCAAATCTTTTTCCGCGCATCACAAAGCGACTACTTTAATCAGCCATATTTCCAAAACCTAAGTTTTTACGGTAACTTGGGTGGTATAATAGAGAAGTTCTGGTCCTATTCTATAATCCTATGTGTACGTCATGTTGGCACACTTCCGTATTTATTTTATATTTCATGTCAAAATTAGGCAAATCTTTTTCCGCGCATCACAAAGCGACTACTTTAATCAGCCATATTTCCAAAACCTAAGTTTTTACGGTATCCTGAGTGGTATAATACTACATTTCTGGTCCTATTCTATCACCCTATGTGTAAGTCATGTATCCACAATTCTGTATTTATTTTTAAATTTCATGTCAAACTTAGTCAAATCGTTGTCCGCACATCGTATAGCGACTAATTTAATCACCCATATTTCCAAAACCTAAGTTTTGACGATATCCTGAGTGGTATAATACTATAGTTCTGGTCCTATTCTATCACACTATGTGTACGTCATGTATCCACAATTCCGTATTTACTTTTATATTTCATGTCAAACTTAGACAAATCGTTGTCCGCACATCGCAAAGCGACTAATTTAATCAGCCGTATTTCCAAAACTTAAGTTTTTAAGGTAACTTGGGCTGTATAATACAGAAGTTCTGGTCCTATACTATCACCCAATGTGTACGTCTTGTTGGCACACTTTCGTATTTATTTTATATTTCATGTCAAACTTAGGCGGATCGCTGTCCACACATCCAAAGCGACTATTTTAATCACCCATATTTCCAAAACCTAAGTTTTCACGGTAACCTGAGTGGTATAATACTACATTTCTGGTCCTATTTTATCACCCTATGTGAACGTCATGTATCCACTATTCCGTATTTATTTTTATATTTCATGTCATTCTTTGACAAATCGCTGTCCGCATATCGCAAAGCGACTACTTTAATCAGCCATATTTCCAAAACCTAAGTTTTTACGGTAACTTGGTTGGTATAATACAGAGGTTCTGGTCATTTTCTATCACCCTATGTGTACGTCTTGTTGGCACACTTCCGTATTTATTTTATAATTCATGTCAAACCTAGGCGGATCGCTTTCGACACATCAAAAGCGACTATTTTAATCACCCATATTTCCAAAACCTAAGTTTTGACGGTAACCTGAGTGGTATAATACTACATTTCTGGTCCTATTTTATCACCCTATGTGAACGTCATGTATCCACAATTTCGTATTTATTTTTATATTTCATGTCATACTTTGACAAATCGTTGTCCGCACATCCAAAGCGACTATTGTAATCACCCGTATTTCCAAAACCTAAGTTTCGACGGTAACCTGAGTGGTATAATACTATAGTTCTGGTCTAATTCTATCACCCTATGTGTACGTCATGTTGGCACACTTCCGTATTCATTTTATAATTCATGTCAAAATTAGATAAATCGCTGTCCGCACATCTCAATTCGACTACTTTAATCAGCCATATTTCCAAAACCTATGTTTTTACGGTAACTTGGGTGGTATAATACAGAAGTTCTGGTCCTATTCTATCACCCTATGTGTACTAAATGTTGGCACACTTCCGTATTTATTTTTATATTTCATGCCATACTTAGACAAATCGTTGTCCGCACATCGCATAGCGACTAATTTAATCACCCATATTTCCAAAACCTAAGTTTTTAAGGTAACTTGGGTGGTATAGTGCTAAAGTTCTGGTGCTATTTTATCATCCAATGTGTACGTCATGCTGGTACACTTCCGTATTTATTTTATATTTCATGTCAAACTTAGACAAATCGCTGTCCGCACATCGCAAAGCGACTACTTTAATCAGCCATATTTCCAAAACCTAAGTTTTTACGGTAACTTGTGTTGTATAATACAGACGTTCTGGTCCAATTCTATCACCCTATGTGTACGTCATGTTGGCACACTTCCGTATTTATTTTATATTTCATGTCAAAATTAGGCAAATCTTTTTCCGCACATCACAAAGCGACTACTTTAATCAGCCATATTTCCAAAACCTAAGTTTTTACGGTAACTTGGGTGGTATAATAGAGAAGTTCTGGTCCTATTCTATAATCCTATGCGTACGTCATGTTGGCACACTTCCGTATTTATTTTATATTTCATGTCAAACTTAGGTTGATCGCTGTCCACACATCCAAAGCGACTATTTTAATCACCCGTATTTCTTAAACCTAGGCTTTGACGGTATCCTGAGTGGTATAATACTACATTTCTGGTCCTATTCTATCACCCTATGTGTACGTCATGTATCCAGAATTCCGTATTTATTTTTAAATTTCATGTAAACTTAGTCAAATCGTTGTCCGCACATCGTATAGCGACTAATTTAATCACCCATATTTCCAAAACCTAAGTTTTGACGATATCCTGAGTGGTATAATACTATAGTTCTGGTCCTATTCTATCACACTATGTGTACGTCATGTATCCACAATTCCGTATTTACTTTTATATTTCATGTCAAACTTAGACAAATCGTTGTCCGCACATCGCAAAGCGACTAATTTAATCAGCCGTATTTCCAAAACTTAAGTTTTTAAGGTAACTTGGGCTGTATAATACAGAAGTTCTGGTCCTATACTATCACCCAATGTGTACGTCTTGTTGGCACACTTTCGTATTTATTTTATATTTCATGTCAAACTTAGGCGGATCGCTGTCCACACATCCAAAGCGACTATTTTAATCACCCATATTTCCAAAACCTAAGTTTTCACGGTAACCTGAGTGGTATAATACTACATTTCTGGTCCTATTTTATCACCCTATGTGAACGTCATGTATCCACTATTCCGTATTTATTTTTATATTTCATGTCATTCTTTGACAAATCGCTGTCCGCATATCGCAAAGCGACTACTTTAATCAGCCATATTTCCAAAACCTAAGTTTTTACGGTAACTTGGTTGGTATAATACAGAGGTTCTGGTCATTTTCTATCACCCTATGTGTACGTCTTGTTGGCACACTTCCGTATTTATTTTATATTTCATGTCAAACTTAGGCGGATCGCTTTCGACACATCAAAAGCGACTATTTTAATCACCCATATTTCCAAAACCTAAGTTTTGACGGTAACCTGAGTGGTATAATACTACATTTCTGGTCCTATTTTATCACCCTATGTGAACGTCATGTATCCACAATTTCGTATTTATTTTTATATTTCATGTCATACTTTGACAAATCGTTGTCCGCACATCCAAAGCGACTATTGTAATCACCCGTATTTCCAAAACCTAAGTTTCGACGGTAACCTGAGTGGTATAATACTATAGTTCTGGTCTAATTCTATCACCCTATGTGTACGTCATGTTGGCACACTTCCGTATTCATTTTATAATTCATGTCAAAATTAGATAAATCGCTGTCCGCACATCTCAATTCGACTACTTTAATCAGCCATATTTCCAAAACCTAAGTTTTTACGGTAACTTGGGTGGTATAATACAGAAGTTCTGGTCCTATTCTATCACCTTATGTGTACTTAATGTTGGCACACTTCCGTATTTATTTTTATATTTCATGTCATACTTAGACAAATCGTTGTCCGCACATCGCATAGCGACTAATTTAATCACCCATATTTCCAAAACCTAAGTTTTTAAGGTAACTTGGGTGGTATAGTGCTAAAGTTCTGGTGCTATTCTATCATCCAATGTGTACGTCATGCTGGTACACTTCCGTATTTATTTTATATTTCATGTCAAACTTAGACAAATCGCTGTCCGCACATCGCAAAGCGACTACTTTAATCAGCCATATTTCCAAAACCTAAGTTTTTACGGTAACTTGAGTTGTATAATACAGAAGTTCTGGTCCAATTCTATCACCCTATGTGTACGTCATGTTGGCACACTTCCGTATTTATTTTATATTTCATGTCAAAATTAGGCAAATCTTTTTCCGCACATCACAAAGCGACTACTTTAATCAGCCATATTTCCAAAACCTAAGTTTTTACGGTAACTTGGGTGGTATAATAGAGAAGTTCTGGTCCTATTCTATAATCCTATGCGTACGTCATTTTGGCACACTTCCGTATTTATTATATATTTCATGTCAAACTTAGGTTGATCGCTGTCCACACATCCAAAGCGACTATTTTAATCACCCGTATTTCTTAAACCTAGGCTTTGACGGTATCCTGAGTGGTATAATACTACATTTCTGGTCCTATTCTATCACCCTATGTGTACGTCATGTATCCAGAATTCCGTATTTATTTTTAAATTTCATGTCAAACTTGGTCAAATCGTTGTCCGCACATCGTATAGCGACTAATTTTATCACCCATATTTCCAAAACCTAAGTTTTGACGATAACCTGAGTGGTATAATACTATAGTTCTGGTCCTATTCTATCAAACTATGTGTACGTCATGTATCCACAATTCCGTATTTACTTTTATATTTCATGTCAAACTTAGACAAATCGTTGTCCGCACATCGCAAAGCGACTAATTTAATCAGCCGTATTTCCAAAACTTAAGTTTTTAAGGTAACTTGGGCTGTATAATACAGAAGTTCTTGTCCTATACTATCACCCAATGTGTACGTCTTGTTGGCACACGTTCGTATTTATTTTATATTTCATGTCAAACTTAGGCGGATCGCTGTCCACACATCCAAAGCGACTATTTTAATCACCCATATTTCCAAAACCTAAGTTTTGACGGTAACCTGAGTGGTATAATACTACATTTCTGGTCCTATTTTATCACCCTATGTGAACGTCATGTATCCACTATTCCGTATTTATTTTTATATTTCATGTCATTCTTTGACAAATCGCTGTCCGCATATCGCAAAGCGACTACTTTAATCAGCCATATTTCCAAAACCTAAGTTTTTACGGTAACTTGGTTGGTATAATACAGAGGTTCTGGTCATTTTCTATCACCCTATGTGTACGTCTTGTTGGCACACTTCCGTATTTATTTTATATTTCATGTCAAACCTAGGCGGATCGCTTTCGACACATCAAAAGCGACTATTTTAATCACCCGTATTTCCAAAACCTAAGTTTTAACGGTAACCTGAGTGGTATAATAATATAGTTCTGGTCCTATTTTATCAACTTATGTGTACGTCATGTATCCACACTTCCGTATTTATTTTATATTTCATGTCAAACTTAGACAAATCGCTGTCCGCACATCGCAAAGCGACTATTTTAATCATCCCTATTTCCAAAACGTAAGTTTTGACGGTAACTTGAGTGGTATAATACTATAGTTCTGGTTCTATTCTATCACCCTATGTGTACGTCATGTTGGCACACTTCCGTATTTATTTTATATTTAATGTCAAAATTAGACAAATCGCTGTCCGCACATCGTATAGCGACTAATTTAATCACCCACATTTCCAAAACCTAAGTTTTTAAGGTAACTTGGGTGGTATAGTACTAAAGTTCTGGTCCTATTCTTTCATCCGATGTGTATCTCATGCTGGCACACTTCCGTATTTATTTTATATTTCATGTCAAACTTAGACAAATCGCTGTCCGCACATCGCAAAGCGACTACTTTAATCAGCCATATTTCCAAAACCTAAGTTTTTACGGTAACTTGTGTTGTATAATACAGAAGTTCTGGTCCTATTCTATCACCCTATGTGTACGTCATTTTGGCACACTTCCGTATTTATTTTATATTTCATGTCAAACTTAGGTTGATCGCTGTCCACACATCCAAAGCGACTATTTTAATCACCCGTATTTCTTAAACCTAGGCTTTGACGGTATCCTGAGTGGTATAATACTACATTTCTGGTCCTATTCTATCACCCTATGTGTACGTCATGTATCCAGAATTCCGTATTTATTTTTAAATTTCATGTCAAACTTAGTCAAATCGTTGTCCGCACATCGTATAGCGACTAATTTAATCACCCATATTTCCAAAACCTAAGTTTTGACGATAACCTGAGTGGTATAATACTATAGTTCTGGTCCTATTCTATCAAACTATGTGTACGTCATGTATCCACAATTCCGTATTTACTTTTATATTTCATGTCAAACTTAGACAAATCGTTGTCCGCACATCGCAAAGCGACTAATTTAATCAGCCGTATTTCCAAAACTTAAGTTTTTAAGGTAACTTGGGCTGAATAATACAGAAGTTCTGGTCCTATACTATCACCCAATGTGTACGTCTTGTTGGCACACGTTCGTATTTATTTTATATTTCAAGTCAAACTTAGGCGGATCGCTGTCCACACATCCAAAGCGACTATTTTAATCACCCATATTTCCAAAACCTAAGTTTTGACGGTAACCTGAGTGGTATAATACTACATTTCTGGTCCTATTTTATCACCCTATGTGAACGTCATGTATCCACTATTCCGTATTTATTTTTATATTTCATGTCATTCTTTGACAAATCGCTGTCCGCATATCGCAAAGCGACTACTTTAATCAGCCATATTTCCAAAACCTAAGTTTTTACGGTAACTTGGTTGGTATAATACAGAGGTTCTGGTCATTTTCTATCACCCTATGTGTACGTCTTGTTGGCACACTTCCGTATTTATTTTATATTTCATGTCAAACCTAGGCGGATCGCTTTCGACACATCAAAAGCGACTATTTTAATCACCCGTATTTCCAAAACCTAAGTTTTAACGGTAACCTAAGTGGTATAATAATATAGTTCTGGTCCTATTTTATCAACTTATGTGTACGTCATGTATCCACACTTCCGTATTTATTTTATATTTCATGTCAAACTTAGACAAATCGCTGTCCGCACATCGCAAAGCGACTATTTTAATCATCCCTATTTCCAAAACGTAAGTTTTGACGGTAACTTGAGTGGTATAATACTATAGTTCTGGTCCTATTCTATCACCCTATGTGTACGTCATGTTGGCACACTTCCGTATTTATTTTATATTTCATGTCAAAATTAGACAAATCGCTGTCCGCACATCGTATAGCGACTAATTTAATCACCCATATTTCCAAAACCTAAGTTTTTAAGGTAACTTGGGTGGTATAGTACTAAAGTTCTGGTCCTATTCTTTCATCCGATGTGTACCTCATGCTGGCACACTTCCGTATTTATTTTATATTTCATGTCAAACTTAGACAAATCGCTGTCCGCACATCGCAAAGCGACTACTTTCATCAGCCATATTTCCAAAACCTAAGTTTTTACGGTAACTTGTGTTGTATAATACAGAAGTTCTGGTCCTATTCTATCACCCAATGTGTACGTCATGTTGGCACACTTCCATATTTATTTTTATATTTCATGTCATACTTAGACTAATCGTTGAACGCACATCGCATAGCGAATAATTTAATCACCCATATTTCCAAAACCTAAGTTTTTAAGTTAACTTGGGTCGTATAGTAGTAAAGTTCTGGTCCTATTCTATCATCCTATTTGTACGTCATGTTGTCTCACTACCGTATTTTTTTTATATTTCATGTCAAACTTAGACAAATCGCTGCCCCACATCGCAAAGCGACTACTTTAATCACCCATATTTTCAAAACCTATGGTTTTACGGTAGCTTGGATGGTATAATACTACTTTTCTGGTCCTATTTCATCACATCGCACATCGCAAAGCGACTACTTTAATCAGCCATATTTCCAAAACCTAAGTTTTTACGGTAACTTGGGTTGTATAATACAGAAGTTCTGGTCCTATTCTAACACCCTAAGTGTACGTCTTGATTGCACACTTCCGTATTTATTTTATATTTCATGTCAAACTAAGGCGGATCGCTGTCCACACATCCAAAGCGACTATTTTAATCACCCATATTTCCAAAACCTAAGTTTTGACGATAACCTGAGAGGTATAATACTATAGTTCTGGTCCTATTCTATCACCCCATGTGTACGTCATGTATCCACAATTCCGTATTTATTTTTATATTTAATGACAAACTTAGACAAATCGTTGTCCGCACATCACATAGCGACTAATTTAATCACCCATATTTCCAAAACCTAAGTTTTTAAGGTAACTTGGGAGGTATAATACTTAATTTCTGGCCCTATTTTATCACCCTATGTGAACGTCATGTATCCACAATTATGTATTTTTTTATATTTCATGTCATCCTTTGACAAATCGTTGTCCGCACATCGCAAAGCGACTACTTTAATCATCCATATTTCCAAAAACCTTAGTTTTTACGGTAACCTGAGTGGTATAATACTATAGTTCTGGTCCTATTCTATCAACCTGTGCGTACGTCATGTTAGCACACTTCCGTATTTATTTTATATTTCATGTCAAACTTAGGCGGATCGCTGTCCACACATCCAAAGCGACTATTTTAATCATCCCTATTTCCAAAACGTAAGTCTTGACGGTAACTTAAGTGGTATAATACTATAGTTCTGGTCCTATTCTATCACCCTATGTGTACGTCATGTTGGCACACTTCCGTATTTATTTTATATTTCATGTCAAAATTAGACAAATCGCTGTCTGCACATCGAAAAGCGACTACATTAATCAGCCATATTTCCTAAACCTAAGTTTTTACGGTAACTTGGGTGGTATAATAGAGAAGTTCTGGTCCTATTCTATAACCCTATGCGTACGTCATGTTGGCACACTTCCGTATTTATTTTATATTTCATGTCAAACTTAGGTTGATCGCTGTCCACACATCCAAAGCGACTATTTTAATCACCCGTATTTCTAAAACCTAAGTTTTGACGGTATCCTGAGTTGTATAATACTACATTTCTGGTCCTATTCCATCACCCTATGTGTACGTCATGTATCCACAATTCCGTATTTATTTTTAAATTTCATGTCAAACTTAGACAAATCGTTGTCCGCACATCGCAAGGCGACTACTTTAATCACCCATATTTCCAAAACCTAAGTTTTGACGATAACCTAAGGGGTATAATACTATAGTTCTGGTCCTATTCTATCACCCTATGTGTACGTCATGTATCCACAATTCTGTATTATTTTTTTATTTCATGTCAAACTTAGACAAATCGTTGTCCGCACATCGCAAAGCGACTACTTTAATCACCCATATTTCCAAAACCTAAGTTTTTAAGGTAACTTGGGTGGTATAGTACTAAAGCTCTGGTCCTATTCTTTCATCCTATGTGTACGTCATGCTGGCATGTTTCCGTTTTTATTTTATATTTCATGTCAAACTTAGACAAATCGCTGTCCGCACATCGCATAGCGACTACTTTATTCAGCCATATTTCCAAAACCTAAGTTTTTACGTTAACTTGGGTTGTATAATACAGAAGTTCTGGTCCTATTCTATCACCCTATGTGTACGTCTTGTTAGCACACTTCCGTATTTATTTTATATTTCATGTCAAACTTAGGCGGATCGCTGTCCACACATCCAAAGCGACTATTTTAATCATCCCTATTTCCAAAACGTAAGTTTTGACGGTAACTTGAGTGGTATAATACTATAGTTCTGGTCCTATTCTATCACCCTATGTGTACGTCATGTTGGCACACTTCCGTATTTATTTTATATTTCATGTCAAAATTAGACAAATCGCTGTCTGCACATCGAAAAGCGACTACATTAATCAGCCATATTTCCTAAACCTAAGTTTTTACGGTAACTTGGGTGGTATAATAGAGAAGTTCTGGTCCTATTCTATAACCCTATGCGTACGTCATGTTGGCACACTTCCGTATTTATTTTATATTTCATGTCAAACTTAGGTTGATCGCTGTCCACACATCCAAAGCGACTATTTTAATCACCCGTATTTCTAAAACCTAAGTTTTGACGGTATCCTGAGTTGTATAATACTACATTTCTGGTCCTATTCCATCACCCTATGTGTACGTCAGTAGTGGGCACTTGGGGCTGCTGGCCCAATCAAACTTTGACAGACAGTCAATTTTTTGACAGCTACTTCCGGTCACGTGACCGGAAGTGACGTCATCAGCTGTGACGTAGCGGTGACGTGTTGTTGGTGGGTATTTAAAGTTTAAATGCCCTGCTGTGCTGGGTATTTAAATTTTAAATGGCCGGAAGTGTGTCAAGGTCGTTTGGGGGTGTTTTTAAAAAAGATCTTGCATTTTCGGAAAATCCGAAAATGCAAGATATTTTCTTTTTTTATTTATTTGTTTTTTTTTACAAAAGTATTATTTTACAAGTTAGTAAAGTTTGCTCCGAAATTTGAAAAGTAAGTTGTTGTCGGTGCTGAAAGTTCTTGTTTATTTTCATTCTTCTTGTTGTTGTAAGTTGGCAAAAACACATTTTTTTCGTTTTGATTGTTTGTTGCATAAAGTTCTAAAGATAAACCAAACCCAGTGGTTATAAGTTGTTTTAGTTCTTCACTAAAAATTTCCAAATCCTTGTAGGTTGTAAGATTGATAGTGTTGTGGTGAATCCCGCGAATGTTGAGAGACATGACTAGAGTTGTTTACTCGACGAGAGGTGTAGCAGGAATGACTATTGCAAAGCCGGTGCTGCAGGTACCTCCGATGGTAGTGGGGGTAGTGGTGGGGGTAATGGCAGGTGTTTGTTTAATCACTTTGAATTTAATCGTTGCCACAATAGACCGAGTCGATGTTGCAATTCTTCTAGTTTATCCAACCGGTTCTTTTGATATGTTTTGCAACTACATTTACAATAGCTGAAAGAATTACATTTTGTACAAGCTTTTCCGTCAACTTGATCTTCAGGTATTCTAAAACATTTTTCTTTGCAACAATAAGTTATAAGTGTTAGATTATTTCTTTTGGATGACATGTTGGTTGTAGCTTGTCTTAAACAGAACTGAGCCTCTCAACGTTAAAGTTTCGTATTTATGTAAAGTATTCGAATAAAACTATCGAATAAAATAATCGAATAATACTATCGAATAAAATAATCGAATAATACTATCGATTAAAAGTTCAAGGTCATCCGTTTGAGGTTTTAAAAAAATACAACATATCAGTATATAAAAACATGTACTGATATGTTGTTTTTTATCTTTTTATTTAAAACATTTTTTTTACAATGTTATTTTTGTGCGATGTGCAGAGTTAGTTCCGTAGAGTTGTTTCCGCTCATTCCGTGTGACACCAAATATAATGATCCTGGTTGAATTTCCCGCAGATCTTCATTTTGCAGCAACTGGACGAATCGTTTTGGAAGATATACTTGAAACTTTGGTTCATCACCCGGTGTGCATCGGATAAAGATGCGACGACTGCGTCTCCATGCGTTGTATCAATTTTCTTCATTTCATGAACAATATAATGTTTCTGTTCTTTTAATTCTGAACATTTCTTGATAATTAGAGTATTTGATTTTGAATGCAAGTTGAATTGTTCAACTAAACATTGGAGAAACTGTTGTGATGCCATCCTTCACAGGAGATGTTGTCTGTTCGGAGTATGGAGTTAGACTGATACTCGGGGTGTGTTGCCTCTTCGTTTATATAACCTTCGGAACCCCCACTACATTCTTCCGTTTGTTGTTGTAAGTAAGCAGCCAAGTGATACGCGTTTTGTAATGCGCATTGAGATTGGTTGTGTTTCGGATTTATTGTAGAAACACAAATATTTCTAGCATCAAAGTGAAATGTTTTGTCCACTTTTATGTTTAAAACTTCTTTGTTTGTGTACTGTCGTATCCAATTCTTTTTTTCCAATCCTCTGGTATATATGTGTGTAAATTGTTTGCAAAAATGAAACATAATTTTGTGTACATTGTTGTACGGTAGGAAACCTTCATACCAATGGATATGATGAAAATTATTTGTTAGCCATCTGTTTGTTATTTTAGCTTTTGACTTTAGTTCATGGACAGAACACGGTGCTTCAAATAAAAACGGGTATGCTACTTGTGTAAGCAAATCCAAAATTACCAATTCTTTTATGATAAATCTATCATCGTTTCCACGAAATGCTTGAAATTCAATTACACAAGGTTTTGCTGCCATTTCTTCATCCTGTCTGCTCATCATGGTGTCTGCTGATCAACTTTTTTCCACACCACGGTAGGTTAGATATATATGAACCAGGCCGTACAGTTGTAGGCGCGTTGGTGTATGTTTAACGTGGGCGCCATCCCCAGTAGGCCTACCCCACGGTTTATTCTTTTGTTAAATTACATTGTAGTTTTAACCTAGCAAAGTTTCTTCTTCTGTATTATTGTTGTTGGTGGTTTCTTCTTCTGTACTGTTGTTGTTGTTGTTGGTTTCTTCTTCTGTAGCCTCCGTTGCAACTTCGGTAAAAGGTTCAAAGTTTCTTAACTGCCTCCACATTTCCACTTCGTGAGGTATTCTATTAAAGATGGATGTATCTATTGGTCCGTATTGTAAAGTGCTTTCTGGTTGTTTTTCGCATGCATCTACCAGATATTCCTTAATAACAGAGCTTGAAAATACTAGTTGTTTCATATACCTGGTAATAGGTGATGTTGCATAGTTTAAAATGTAAAATTCTTCACGTGTTAGAAGAATTTTATTTTCAAATTGTGTCGAGTCTCTAATTCTTACTTGTTGTTGACCACGATGTTTAATAATGTCAATTTCATTGTCACAATCCAAAAGTCGAATGTTAGTTTTTCTTCCAAAGAAACTGTTGGCTAAATAACATTCAATAAGATGTAGATGTTTTAAAAAGGAATCCCAAGCATTTTCTGAAAATAAAACCATCTTTGTTCCATGGCTTAGTATTACTGCGGGAGAGTAGTCTAATGATTTTACCAATCCTATCGACACACTTTTACTCATGCAAGATGAAATAGGATAAAAGATGCGAAGGAAAACTTCAGTTAAAATGTTTGGTGGAATATTTTCTTCAAGTTTTCTTTTCTTTCTTACGTTTGTTTTATTATTTTCCAACTTTTTATTTTGTTTTCCAAACTTTAAAAAGTCATCAATTTCCTTTACAATATTTTCTTCAAAATGTTTATCATCATTTTCCAATAAAGGTGCTGTTTCGGAAACGTCTTGTACAACTGATAAAGAACTCATTTTGTTTATAATGCTGTAGACGATGTTACCCATACAACTGTAGACAGTAAACTAAACAATTTTTGTTCCCGCTCCTGCTTTTATAACCGAGTGGTGGGGGTATTTTTTTTTTCCTTTTCATTTTACAAAACTGCTTTTACAATTCCTGTTAAAGGTTTATATGTAACAATTTTATCATGTAAAATTAAACAATAAGCAGATGTATCTTTGGGTACATTTTGTTCAAATTCCATTTCTATTTTTATATCTACACTGGAAGATTTTACAGATTCGTTTTGTTTTGAACAATCAACTACAACAATCGGATAGTTAGATTTAAATTGGTTTGGCGTTAATAAAGGTGTGTTTGTTTTTCCATAAGATGAATTTTGGAATCTTGCGTACATATCGTACAAAACGCTAAACCTGTCTTTTGTAAAGTTTATGTTGAAGTTGTCGTATGGAAAGAATTGAGAGTTTAGAAACACCTTAAAATTTGTAAGTTTGCAATGATCAAATTCACCAGCATGTTTAGTTATTTCGTTTCTTCTTTTTGTTTGTAATCCAAATATTACATATCTTGCCTTTTCCAAATGAGTAGAAGTTTTTACAGTCCATGTATGACGTTGTGTTTCCGGTAAAACCGGATATTCATGAAACTCCCAACTTCTAAATGGTATTACGATATCACGATCTGATTTTAAAGTTCTTAATAATGAAATTCTATTCTGATCGTTTAACCGTACATGCGGTACTCTCCAAACAATTTTGTCTAATTGCATTTTCCATTCTAAAGTAGCTTCCGTTGTTCCATCAGTTGCTTGAATAATATCTTTGTCGTTTGATGATCTTAACAAAACTAATTCTTGTTTTACGTTTATTATTATTTTTCGGTAATCTTCGGCAAAGCCTAAAAGTAATCTTAAAGGAATGTAAAAGTCAAAATTGCCTGAAGTGTTTGGAGTGATTGTACTGGAATCGGGTGCTACCCATCCTGCGGCGGCCAGCATATTTTTTTCACTCGGTGTTAAAGATGCTAATCCTTTTAATGTACTTGTAATTCCCACCTTTTTTGTTGAATCTACTGTAACTCCGGAAATTTCATATCTTATTTCATCAAACAAATATGCCATGGGGTTATTTATGAACGGAACAGTACTTGCAGTGCTTCCATCTCTTTTTGTTACTCTTCCTTCGATATACAAATAACTTTCACATGGAAGTGTATAAATATCCTGTTGTTGTATGGGAATTCTAATTTCATCATTATTATTTAATTTTGATGAAGCGTAAGGGTTGTGCGTATGATATTCCTTTTCCCATAAGGTTTCGTCGAATGTCGGACCCTGCGCTATATCCAATATTTCCATTATTAATAAGTTTTAATCCAATTTCTTCTAGAAAACGAATGTTATCACTTGTTAATCCTTCTATAGCTGAAGTGCTACTGACTTGTTTACCAGTCAGCTCTTTCTTTTTAAATGATAACCCCATTGTTATACGGTTGATTTTATATGTATTCGTATAGTTATAGGTTCGTCTCTAAAATCAATATGATTTCCGTCTTGATCTAGTATGTTCACCACAATGTCTGAAATAAAACTGGTGTTTAACGGTAGGTACACCAAGTTTTGTGGCTTTTCCACAATTTTAAAACCCGGAGCGACCGTTGGAATGTGTGCAATATATGAGTATTTTCACCATCTCTATAAGAACCATGTATAATATTACATGTAATATCTATACTGTTAACCTTCATTATTGTTACAGTTCTAGCACCTGAATGGTTAATATTAGGTTCTAAAATTTTTGTTGTTTTAGGAAATCCTAATAAACTACCAATTGAATGTTCTTTGCTAAAATCTATATAATATTTAGATTTAATTTCAGCTTTCATAGTATTGTTATTTCCTTTTATTGTTATATTATCTTTTCCCATATGATTTTGTATCGCTTCATTTATATCATCAATTTCATATGCTCCAGTGGGTAAACTAAATACTTGTATATCTGAATATTTGTTTGTATTTTTATCTTTTGTTTTGTAATAATGTATTTTGTCATTAACATTTTCAGTAACGTTGGGAATAGAATTATAAGTTGTTATATCTAATAATGCGGCTTCCCATAATTTATCTTTTTCCAAACGTAACGCAGGGAAAAGAACACTTCGCAAAGTAGATGAAGTTCCAGTTAATGATACTGTATAGGAAGACATCTTAAAGTTGACTAACGCTTTTTGTTAAAAAATCTAAACATAAATGTCCACAGATTACCGTATCATCAGGTTGCTCTCTTTTATAATTGTATAGTACATTTTTAGCTGTTTTAAAGTAATATTGTAGTTCTTTTGGTGGTGGGAGATTACCAAAACTATCAAAGTAGTAAATAGTTGATCCTAGTTTCTTATAACATACCCAATGAGTGCCTGATCCTTTACTATTATCTAAATTTACTATTCCGGTTTCATTTTTCCATATTTTAACAGGTAATGCATCTTTCATAAACACTCCTCTAAAAAATGGAATTTTTAAACAAGAAACATAAGTAATTAATTCTTTATCTGTTAATTCTTTATTTGGAATTAGTAATTGTTTTTTTCTGTTTAATACACACGATACGGTCTTAGGTATAATCCTCCTCCTTTTTTTATCATTGACCATATTGTTTGTTTCTTTTTATTTTTACCTGCGGTGGATCGTCGTTTTCTTCTTATATTTCCTCCACGTTTCTTTGCAGGTTTTCTTCTCCTTTTTCCACCTCCTTTCTTCTTTCCACCTCCAAACATCGTTTTACCCTTCATTGCTGCTGATACCGCTAAAGCTGCTGCTTTTTCACCGATACTAGCGTCACTGGATGTTACTCTTTGCCAAGCTTTTTCAGCAAGTGCTCTATCCGCTATTGATCTATTTTTAGTATCTGCAAACTTTGAATATGCTATATCGTGTTGTTTGCAGGCTTGATCAAGTTTATTTATTCCAAGATCTCCTCTAGCAAGTCTTTTTTTCAATTTTGTTCCAGGACCACAATATTGATAACCTCCTGGTAAATGTAGTTCTACAGGTAATAAATCGATAGCTTTATTAACTATAGCTCCAACCGGCTTAGTAATAAGAGAAAGTGCTGTTGATGCTATTCCTCTTCCTCTCTTTATAACGTGTCGATTATGACTGATGCGTTGAACTTTCAACATGGTCTTTTATAGTGAAAGGAAATGTCGATACTTGTTTATTTTATAAATGCTTTATAATGAATGATGCACTTATCCTTTGACATTGTTTATTTATAAGTATGTTTGTTTATGGGTAAAAAATTTTTTTCCAGTTTTGTGGAAGGATTGTATCTTCTTCATCATCATCATCTTTAGAAGTTCTTAAAGTATCAGTTTCCTTATTTAAAAAATATTTTTCCATAACATTCTTTTTAACCCAATTTAATTTTTGATCAGATTTTATGGGCTTTATTGTGTTATAAATATCATATAATACTACACTTAAGAGTCTTACAATGTAATTTACATTAACAGCATCAGTAAAATTAATAGGGTCTTTTAAGCTAGTCAATCGCAAGTCTTCACAAAAAAAAGACTGCTTATTTAAATCTTTTCTTAGAAAAAGATTATAGTACATGTTTCCCCTCTCACGCATTTGTGCTACTGTAACTACATCACTGTCTCTTATTCCTTCTGCAACATTGAATAGTGGTTTCCCTTTGCAATCAAAGTATTGTTTACCGTCTTCATATTGTTTTATTACAGGAACTTGTCCAATTGTTGCTACATCAGTTTCATCCAACCCTTTTTTAACATTAGTAATTATTTTTGCATCCGCATTCCATTTGTTATCTTTTAATTTCATTATTTGACTTATTGTAGCTGCATCTGATTTTGCAGTTCCTTCCTTAACGTTAGTTAACACTTTATTTTTGCAATCAATTTACTTAATATCATGTGTAATACAATGATCTGTAACATATTGAAGGTTTACCGCATCTTTCATATCTTTAGGGTCTCCAATATCGTGTATTACAAAGTTGTAAAAGGAAAATTTATCTGTTTTTTCAGGTATGACTGAATGTAAATACTTTTTGGTAACTGAATCTTGATCATTAACAGGATCTGCTATATTGGCTATTCTAAGATCTTTTGCATCATATGCTTTATTATTACTTTTAGGATCATATCTTAAGGTTTGGTTTATGTACCACATTAAATATTCTTTATTTACCAAATCATTCTTATCTATTGGTTTTGGAAGATTTGCAATTCTATAAAAATTAGCGTTATACACTTCATTTTGAAGCTTTAAGCTAGGTAATGTTTCACTTCTTAAAGTTTTAAAATTTACCGCATCATTATCATCTTTTGGATCATTTACAAACTTTAAACGTTTGTTATTTATATCATAATCTCCATCGGATGTTAGTGGTAAGCCACCTCTTTTTCCATAAGATCCTGATTTGCTTCCAGTTTCGGAATACCGTCCAAACTTATCCACACTCATGGTTATACTAAATATTTAATCAGTTATACTTGTATTATATATATATATATATATATACTCATATTTTTTTTATGCAATTACTCCTCGATTTCGCAGTTCGCCGACCAAAGCTACCCATTCATTTTCTAAACCACTATGTCCGGCTTGTTTAGCTTCATATATCAACTTCATTCTGTCAACCAATTTGTTTATATCGTTGTAGTATATTATATTAGTATCATACAAGTTTTTTAATAATCCTTTTCCTGATAAATTTGATTGATTTGTTTTTCTTCTTTTATGTAAAATATTTATTTCAGCAGAAGATAATGATTTTCTTTTTATGAGTTCCCTTCTTTTTGGTGGGAAAAGTTTAGCAATAATAGTTTTATATTTTTCTGATGCATTTCTATGAACATTGAAATTTTTAGAATAATTTTTCTTATGCGCATTTGTATCCTCCAATATTTGTTTAAAAATGTTTAAATCCTTTTTAGTATATTTATTAGGTTTCGGCTTAAAAATAAGTTCAAACAATCCTTTTGTACCCTTGTATTGTTTATTATTTATAATAATATTGTCATGCTCGTCTACATCAAGTTTGCTATCTCCAATCATTAGCCCATTTTCTTCTATTCTAGCACCAAAAGTATGATATTTTCGAGTTGGTTGTGCAGAATGTAACATTTTTAATACAAATTGTCTTGCAAGCGGCCCTTTATACGCAATATCCGAGCCCAATTTGCTCAAGTTGGATGGATTAATAGGCTCTTCTTCTTCTTGTTGTTCTTCGCTTGTAGAAAGACCTTCTTTTTCTGTTAAAACATCCGTTTCTTCACCTAGTTCGCTTTCTTCTTCAGTTGTTTCTCCTTGTTGTGTAAAACTTGTATCACTTTCATATTCTTCTTTTTGTTCAAATTTTGAAATGGGTAAAATAGCATCTCCGGAAAAATTAAATGTTGAATGTTTAACATTTTGTCCTAATTGTTTTAATGGCTCAGTAATAGGTTTAAATGTTGATTCCAGAAATTTCTCTCTTTCACTTATTCCTAATCTTAACGCTCTGTTTTTATGTCTAATAGAATCACTAAGTGATTTTATTTCTTTTAATAGCTTTTCCTGATTAACCATGTTTACACCATGAAGACTTGTACGATAATGTTGTTAATTAATGTATTAAAACAAATTTATCAAAACCTATGCGGTAACGACCATCTGTTATAGCTTTATCTTTCATAATTACCAAAAATCCATATTTTTCCGCCCAAGCTTTTCCACAAAGCTCTTTGAATTTATCAAATGACATATCAGCATTTACATGATCGTTGTATATATGTTTTAGGTTTGTATCGTCTTGTTTGAATAAAACTAAAATATTTGCATTGTCTCTAATTAGTTGTTTTGGAATTTTGCTATATGTTTGTCCGATATATATGCTATCAATATTATTATGTCTTCCCATGGCAAAATAGTTTCTAATAGTATCATGATTTTCACTAGATACATCATCAAATACAAATACAGAATACGGCTTAGCCTGGTCTGGTTGCATAACACTGTCACTAGCATTAAATTTGTAATAGTTAACATCGGGCACATCAGTCAGGATCTTTTCCAACAATTGATACTTTGGTTGATGTAAGGACTTTGAAAAAATATATAGGTTATTAAATCGCAATCCTTTTGTGTTTGTAATTAAGTTAAACACAACGTTAGTTTTGCCACAGTTTGAAGGACCGCTGACTATACATCGTACAGTGTTTGGAAATAAACTGCCGTGTTTACCATTGTTGATTTTAACGTTATCTACGGTTAAATCATCAATGTTATTAATATTAAATTTATCTTTATGGTGAACAATCTCCATCTTATTCAAAGGCAGAAGAGTAAATAAGTTGATTTAAAACTAAATCAAATCTTTTATAGGTATCCACGAATCTTCAGTTTTATCAAACCCCAACCAACGTACTTTAACTTGGTCTTTTTTCCTTTGCAACACCTTTTCAACAAGATAAACATCGCCTACTGTTGACTTTAAAAATTCATGTCCGTAAAAACCGCCTTGTAACAAATTTCCTTTGTTATCTTTTAAAATATAAGTTTCCGGTACAGTAGGTTGTACTTTATACACTGTAAAAACTTCGTTTGTCCAATTGGGCAGGTATTTTTTAGTAAACACTCCTTTGTATTTACTAATTCGAACTTTATCATTTACATTAAATTTTCTTGGTTTTCTTTGTTCCGCTTTTGGCTGTGTATTTTTTTTAATTCGTTGTAAAACTAGTTTAGCGTTTTTCTTATTCACTTTGTTAGGTGCCATACCGATAGTTCTATGAAACTTGTTGTTGTAATCGCTTATTAATTTTGGTAAGATATCAACCCATACGTAAGAACCTCTTTTCGAAAACATTTTATACATTGCACCTTTTAAGGTTCTATTAAATCTTTCAATTATAGCTGCCGTTTTCTCAGAATTTGTGGAATAATGATTTATGTTATATTTTTTCATTAACAAGGCAAAATGTTTATTAAAAAATTCTTTCCCATCATCAGTTTGTAAATGTTTAATTTTATTTTTATCTCTTTTTATAGCTACTTCCATAGCTTTTGTTATGCTGTTACCAGTTTTGTCTTTTAATGGCAAAGCATCTGCAACTTTAGTAAAACAATTAATAATCGTAAGTATGTATTTAAATCCTTTATTTATTTTACTATGCGGTTGCATTTCAATTAAATCTGCTTGATATAAATCATTTATTCCTTTTACAACAGTATTTCGTCGTGGAAACTTTATTCTTGCAGGTTTATGAAGTTCATTAACAATCTTTTCCTTTAAGTCTGTCATGATGATTTTACTAACAAAGTCAAGTTAGTATTGAGTGTTTCTTTTTCTGCATCCGCTTTTATAGTTCAAGGTCATTTCAACATATTTTTAAAAAAAGGGGAAATCACAGCGAGCATGCTGTGATTTCCCCTTTTTTTCTTTTTTTTTCTTTTTTTCTTTTTTTCTTTTTTTATTTTTTTTCTTTTTTTCTTTTTCTTTTTACTCATTGATAGGATTGAGAGAGTAGTGGCCGAATGGTAGAGTGTGAATTTTGTCTGGAAGAATGTGTCGTTTGTCATCATTGGAGCAGAGTGCTTTTTTCACTTCTGTTACGCTGTACAGTTGATGGTTGAAACTTCTGATGGTGTTGAATTTTGCAGTTATAGTCGTTTCTTCAAATAAGCATTGCTTGTAGTGTTCAAAATTTACATTCTTCTTAAGATACAAACTTTTTACTCCCTTAGCTTTTTTAATAATATTGTTTTCTTCTTTATGCAATTGTAGTGAATACAATTTGACATTAGTGCAATAAGTTCTTTCAGTAAAATTCCATTTGCTTCGTCTTTAAATTTTCCAAGTTTCTTTTTGTTCCGATCATTGTCATAATTTAAATGATCTTTTGGATAGTCACTAAAATCAAATTCATTTTTGTGAACAAATGTTCGAAGATCCAAATACATATCTTCAGTAAGAATCCAGTAGATGAAAGCGTCCGTGTCCATGTAGGCGATTCCGATGTTATCTCTACCGTAGAAGGCGACCATTTTGTTGTAGTGGAAATCGTACATGTGGGTTTTGGAAATATCCAAGATTGACATTCCAACGTACAACGGACGATCCATTTTCACGCTTGTCTTCTTCATAGATACTGCCACAAGGTTTTCATTGATGATAACGGATGTTCCAAAGTTTGGTTTTTGTACAAGTTTTTCTAGTTTTATAGGATCTGTAATTAATTTAACATTTTTGTGTTTTCTTTTGTTTTCCAATGTTTTTCCAAATATCGCATTATTCATTAATTTAAAAAAGTCCTTTTGAAATGTTGATATTGCAGCTGCTCTTCTTCTGGTGTTTGAATCAATGTACGGTTTTAACCAGCAAGATTGGGAAAATTTTAAAACTCTATGAATTTTGGTTATACGTAAACCCAATTGGAGTGCTTGTTGAACAACCCAAAAGTGAGCTACGTATCTTTGTTTATTTTCAAGAGTCATCATTAATTTTGGATGTTTGCCAATTGGTGAAACTTCTGTTTTTGCAAGGAGCGGAAGATCGTAATGAAGATCATGCAAGTGTTCTGGATATTCAAAGTCACAGTCCAATATGTATCCGGTGTCACCGTCTTTTGAAATTTGCGAAATATCACCAATAGAGTCTGGATTAACCCATTCAAAGTTTCCAAAAGGAAGTGGATTAGACATGGCCCATCCGTATAAATTGTTGGCATCGAAATATCCTAAGAACACTGATGGTTTTTCTTTATCGTAGTTTGGAAGATATTTGTTGTTAGCTTTAACATGTCTAGTAACACTTTGGGTCAATCCACCTCTAACGCCCGATTCGATCATCAACACCATGTCAATATCTGTTAATAATTGAAGGTTGCACTTTGTTTCTTTTAGCATAGCTTGCCAAGCTAGTCCTGGAGAAGTATAAGAATGAAGAGGGTCTAATCCGTAAGCTTCAAAGCAGGTGTTTCTAAATTCTTCCATCACATCGCAGAGAAGGGTCACATCAAGTTTTACATAAAAGTCAGAATAATCTCCCAGAGTGTTCATTTCCAATTCGTCCCAAACTCTGCATGCGTGTTGATAGTCTTCAGGTGAAATGTCCAAATCGGTAAGTTTACTTTTGAAAGCTTCTGGTGGAGGAAGTGACGTTTCTTGAAATTTATGTAGTCCATCGATGTAATCATACGGGAAAACTCCTTTCCGAAGAACCAAATCCATTTTTTCTGCAGGTACAATTTTGCTTGTTTCTATTAAATTTTGTCTTCTTAAATTTTCAGAAGGTTTCATAAGACTGTAAGGCATAAATCGAAAAGAATCAACAAATCTAAGTTTAATTTTGCCCACCTTTTTTGAAAAGCTTATAAATTTTTCCATAGTTTGTGCTATAACGTCTATTTCACCGTTGTCTCTTGCTAATTCGGGAATGATAAAATGTCCATCGTATCCGCTAAGATTGTGAAAAACCACGGGAATAAAAGATGGTAGTCTGTAGTTGATGTTACATCCGTTGCAAGCTGCACCTCTGTGGGCTCCTGTCAGATGGTCATGGTCGCGAACTTTAACTTTAGTTTCTGTAAATTGATTGTTACACAAATAGCATGTTGTTGTCGAATCATAAAGATAAATTTCTTCCGGTGTCATAGGTGACATAGGAACCACATTGCTATACATTGCTTCCACTTTCCCAGCGATGTCGTATAAATCATCAACAAAGTATCGAGCTGCTTCTTCTCCACGATAAATCTTTGGTGTAGATGTCAAACCATATTCTTGAAGATGTTCTTCAGGCAGAGTGGATTTTACTATTAAACAGTAGCTGTTTGGTTTTGAAGTTGATACTTTGTTCTGCTTGTAATTTCCTCTCCTTCTTCTTGTTCAAGTGGAAGCAATGAAGATTCAAAATCTGCATACACTACAACGGGAATTCTGTATTGTTGGATAACTTTATCAAATTTTACTTGTGATCTGCTAGGGTGTGGTAATTTAATTATTACTTCATAGTTTCCATTGCATAATTTTTTATGTTCCATCAACCATTCTGAACCACCTCTTCTTAATGGTTTGTTTACAAAACAAAAACATCTTTTACAAGTGGTTTTTTCTACTTTATGTTTTGATAACTGTTTGCAAACTAGAGCTTCGAAATCTTTAATATATACATAATGTGAAATATCACCTTTTGTTATTAATAATAAATCGGTATGATCTCTGCGTTCGGTGGGTGTTATACGTAAGGGATAGACATTGTTGGATGAATCTAAGCCAAAGATGTTTACAGATGCAAAAGGATTTTTCTTTTCAAATTTTGATATGTCTTGAATTGAAACAGGATAAGTCATGCCTTGAAAGTTATACATATAGGAAACCTCATCGTATGCTCTACTCGGTCGTTCCACATGATCTTCTACATATTTTGCAAGCATTGCATACTTGAAACATTCAGCATTTTCATTTTGTACATTAACACAAGATTTGGTTACTCGAATCTTCCTTGGCAAAGCAATATAACTACTACCTCTCATTCCATATCCATGTTTAAGAACTCTCACATCTAAGCTTGTTATACTTAACAAACTCCATCCAGAACCTCTTCCTTCATGTTCTTGTAATTTTGTTAAAAGTTCTTCAAAACAATCATCCACAATTGAGCTTATATCCGATGCAAACATGATGGTTTTGTTTTTAGTTAAAAATCCTCTTGGTGATGTTTCATTCTGAACATTTGTAAATACAGTATCTAATAATATTCCAAACTTTATAAAATTTAATCTTCTTAGTTCATTCTTCAATGTTTCTGTTACTAATGTTTTTGCTTTCAATATAAATTGTGCTACTTGCAATTGAGCATTGTCAATCTTAAAATGAGTTACTACACTGCCTGGTAAAGCTCGGGCGTATAATTCCACATCCAAAGATGGTCCGGGTGCGTATTGAATAACACTTGGCCTTGAATTTAGTTGTTGTTGATGGGTAGCCAGCATTTGATCTAATTCTTCTAAATCTTCTTCTTCTGCATTGTTTCTTGTTTCGTTGTTATGGTACACTTCTCTGTGTATTTGTAGTAAGTTTTCATTTTCAAAAGATTCTTCACAACTGATGCAGTAATACATGACGTAGGTGTGCTCTCCACAAAAGTTGCAGTAATAATAAGAACCACTCTTAAACTACCCCTATTTATAGACTACCCCCACCACTTTTTCTGTATTAAACACAAAAAGTGTTAATAACAGTTAAATTTCTTATATTTCAAAACTCCTAAGTGTCAAGGTCAAATAATGCAAGTTTAAAAAAACATCTGAGTGTCAAATAATGCAGGTATTAAAAAAATCTAAGTGTCAAGGTCAAATAATGAAAGTTTTAGAAAAAATCTAAGTCTCAAGGTCAAATAATGGAAGTTTTAAAAAAATTCTAAGTCTCAAGGTCAAATAATGGAAGTTTAAAAAAAAATCTAAGTGCCAACGTCAAATAATTTAAGTTCAAAATAATACATATATTATGCGTCGTAAGTGTGATCATCATTGCTGTTGTTTAAATATGTTATTTCCAAATCGTTATCGCTTTCATCTTCCTCCATGTCCGATGCCGGAAACAAACGTCGCCGAACAAGAGCATGTATATATTGTACTGGATCATAGTTAATTGTTACAACATGTGTTAACGGTGTTTCTTCGCCTATTGCTACTGGTACTTCCAAAATATTTTTTTCATCACTTGTAGCATCAGACGTAGCATCGGATGTAGCATCGGATGTAGCATCAGATGTATCTTCTACTGGAATCAAACTATTTTCAAAAATACTTTCGTCATCCGTTAAGTCTTCTGGTTCAACTATTTTATATATTTTTTCACAAATTGTACATCCAAAAGGAAAATTGTTGTCTGTTGGAGGCATTATAAAAGAAACTTGATATTGTAAAATAAATGTTGAAGCAAATGTTTGAAAATTTTTCTAAGTCCGAAAGTATTAATTATTAGGAAGTTTTACAAGTCCAATGTAAAGTAAAAATAAAGAAAGAAGTGTTGTTGCCTGTTTAAACAGTTGCAAAAGAATGATAGGTTTGAAAATTTTTCAAAGTCCTAAAATATTAAATATTGAGAAGTTTTAACACTTAAAATATTTACAAATCCAATGTAAAGTAAAGAAAGAAATGTTGTTGCCTGTTGGAACAATGGCAAAAGAATGATGGAAACCAAACCCGCAGTAAGGGTCCTGTGGTTTGGGAGGGGGTAAGCGAGGAGGGGGGATGACCTCAAGCCGAGTTGGGGTCCGGGATCTGCGCGTGTGGTTCGGCATCAGTTGCTCGCTAGACAGTGAGGTGGTAACATGTTCAGAAGGCGCCCTGAACATTTTATCATTTTTGCTGTTTGGTGAAAATATCTTGGTGTTATTTGTATAATAACATCTTGACGTAGGACTGATTAATTTTAAGGCATGGTAGTTGTTTGTGCTTGTAGATACCCTAGGGTTTGTAGTTTGTTTTTAATTTGCTGGTTTGGTAGTTAGTATTATTTTAAAATCTTTCTTTTACTTAAAATATATTTCTGCCTGGAATGTTTAAATTTAAAGTAACATTTTTGTTTTTAGGAATGTTATATGATATGTTTTTAATACCTTTCTATTCCAATTTCCTTTTTCCAACAAGCTTGTTGAGGGCATTCCCTCTCTTGTCTTGTACTCCTTTTTAGTTAGGGACACCTTTCAATTCCAATTTCCTTTCCTTTTTTCCTTCCATCTTTTGCATGGTAAAACCAATAATGGTAAAACCGGCTACCGCTTTTGTAGTGATTACGCTCACCAAAGCGGGTCACTTACAACCTCTATACGTGCTGGATGGGTAGTTCGCCTACCTCCGGAGTTTCGCTAGACCTCAGTTGTTCTGCGTCGCTAATGGCGAGACACTGGCTCCTTTAGTGTTAGGAAATAAAAAACATATTTGTATAACATTTTTTCCTAAATTTAATTAAGCAACTTGCTATTTCAAAATAACATTTTTGTTTTAGCTTAGCGTTGTGCGCTTATGGTGAGGTGTGTGAGTTCGCTTACGTGATGATCACACTGTAATCATGATGTGCAGCGCTGGGCTGTCTAGCTATTTTTTTTAAACTAAATTTTATTTCTTTATTTTTTTATTTTTATTAATTCTTAAACTCTAGGCAGATTGTATTGTAAATTAGCTTTTCTTCTTTTAGGTTTCCGGGGGTGTACGGTTCTGTAAAACCGTACACCCCCATTTTCTTTTTAGTTATCGAATGACCTTGACCTACTTATTTTCAAGGTCAACAAAAAGACTTAGCGAAAATTTCTAAGTCTCAAGGTCATTTATATATAGGTAGATTTAGCTTTTCTTCTGTTAGGTTTCTGAGGTGTACGGTTCTGTAAAACCGTACACCTTAATTTTCTTTTTAATTATTGAATGACCTTAACCTATTTATTTTCAGGGTCAATAGCAGTTAGCGAAAATTTATAAGTGTAAAAAGTAGGTCAAGGTCACCAAAAAATACCCTATGAACGGGGGAATAGACCGCTAAGTAATTCTTTTAGAATTACAAAGTGGTCTATTCCCCCGCTCCTATTTTTTTTTATTTCATTTTTACACTAACCTCTCAGTTTTAACAAAAGGAGGTATTTGTTGTGCGCACTGCATAATGTTTGATTTACACAACACATCTTTTACCCTTTTTTAATAATATACGAACATTGTTCTTTTTAGGACTAGATTGTAAAAAGTAAAAAGTCATTTTGTTATCCCGCTTTTATAAGAAATTAACCCTCCATTGTAAATTTTGAAAATAGGTCAAGGTCATTCAAAAATACCCTATGAGCGGGGGAATAGACCGCTAAGTAATTCTCTTGGAATTACAAAGTGGTCTATTCCCCCGCTCCATTTTTTTTGTCTTGTGTTTAATTTGACCATTTAACTTTATCAGATGGAGATTTTCTTACTAAATAATAATGAACATTACTGATATTTGGAATTTGAAGATTTACTGGTAATTTGAGCAAGTAGAGTTCATCACAACATCTAAGAACAACATCCCTGTTACTGATCTTTTTTACAAAAACATATTTGTGGTTTAATTTCAATCTGTTGATTTTAATTCTTTTATAGTTTTCAATTTTTTCTGGCAATTCACTTTTGGAAGGTTCAATTTTGACTTTTTTAGAAGGTTGAATTTCGACTTTTTCGGAAGGTTCACGTTTGTTATGCAAATTACACAATTTTTCACCTACACTACACAACTTCACACACCTTTCACCTTTGTTCGCTCCTTTTTTTAAAATATGAGCACATTGTTCTTTCTTAAAACAGGATTTTCTTAATTTTTTAAGTTTTTGAAGTTTTTCAGAAATTTTTTTAGGAGATTTTTTTGGTGAAGATTTTTTTGGAGAAGGAGATTTTTTTCGGTGAAGATTTTTTTGGAGAAGGAGATTTTTGTTTCACAATAGAAACAACAGATGATGATGATGATGTTCTTGATGACGAGGAAGAAGACCTGGACGAAGACAAAGTGCCTGCCATAGCGCTGGATCCGAAGAAAGTAAAGATTACTCTGTTTACCCTGCCTTTATAACAGCTCCCCACCCATTTACCCCCTCTACTTTTCGACGTCAAAAAAATATTTATCCAAGCTTTCTAACATTGGCAAGGAAACAGTTTCAAAAGGTTGATACAAAATTTCATAAATGTCTTGGTTTAAATTTTGCGAAGTTTGAAGATATTCTTCTATTTCCTGTACAAATTTCTGTTCGAATTGTTGGAATTCTTCTATATCCTGTAAAAATGTCTGTTCGGATTGTTCAAATTCTTGTTGTTCTAAGTTAAATGTTGGTGATTTCAAGTCTTCTTCCAATTTTTTAATGTAATCTATTGCATTTTGAACTATAGATTGTCTGTTAATTTTTTTTTGTTTTTGACTTTCCGGTACAACTAATTTTAATTTTTCAAAAGCTTTTTTTAATCTGTGTTGTCTTCTTTGTTCCCTTCGGTTTCTACTTAATCTTTGATCAATCAGGTATTTTTGGAAAGATTCCATAACGTTTTGTTGATTCAAAATGTAGCAAACTATTAATTCTATAAAGCTTCTATCCGCTCAATATATAGTGGAAACCCGGGGGGAGGGGGAATCACCTTCGCCATCAAGGTGATTGGTACGTATTTAAAGCTTTGAGGTTTGCATAGCCAGACCATAACTATGAGCTCCTTGTACGAGTTGTGTCTGCAGCGTATCTGCACCGATAACCCTATGCTCCGGCATATCAGAAGGGTGTCAGAGCCGCTGCCGCCAATTTTGCAAGGAGAGCTCATTTATGAGCATAAAAGACGATGCGTCTACAAAACCAAAATTTGGTTTGAAGGGCCAAATGTTGGCAGAATATGTGCCGTATGTCACATGGTACGTTTTTTCATTAACTGCATTGTTTATTTTGTTAACAATATATTATTTTTTAATTTCTTTAAATTAATAATTTTTTTTCAGGCGCTTCCTCTTGCCGGCCCGGGGGACAAGCTTTATCGAACTATTGCTTATAGAAGCGGAATAATTGGGTATAAACTACAAATGCCGGCACCTCAAGAAAAATGTCATCTCTGCAATTTCTGCCCCCTGGCAAAATATGAAATTAATTGTATGTGTTTATAAACACATATAATTATGAGAAATTAAATAGGGACGGGGAACAGAGCAGTTTGTGATCTAACCACTTACTGCTCTGTTCCCCGTTCATAGGGTATCTTCAGATGACCTTGACCCACTTTTAAAACTTTATGGTGGGGAAAATGTATATATAAACCGTGGATTATATGATGAGGCATCACTTCCCTCACCGATAATCATGGAAAGTTTCCGTATGTTTTACAATGTTTTTTGCACTCCTCAACAACATATTCAATTTATGTTAAATTTAATCCATGTCCTCCAGAATATTAATTTTCTTACGATTAATGTTACTGGGGAAAGAATGGTAAATTTAACATATCAACGTTTATTAGTTACCATCAACCCTTTCGTAGATCCGAATTGGTTTTCAACACTTGAAACATACATTGATACTATGGCTTTTGAACAAGGATTCCATTATCTTTGGGTTGATGTAGATTACATCAACTTTCAAAATGAATCAGATGATGATGGATATGATTCTGCCACATAAAAGTAGACATTAACGGAACTTCTCCCCCTGCCTTTTAGGAAAAAAGAGAGGAACAGTGTTAATTAATAACACTGTTCCTCTCTTTTTTCCGCTTAAAGTTAAAGGACCTTGACCTACTTATTTTGAAGGTCAATTGTAACTTAGTGAAAATTTTCTAAGTCCTAAGTAGGTCAAGGTCATTTAAATCTTAGCGGAAGAATGAAAAGAATAGCTACCAACATGCATTGTTGGTATCTATTCTTTTCTTTCCTCCTAGAAAACCCCTTTAGTCCGTGTCAACTTTGATGTGAATTTTTGTACAAAATTGTACATAATAAAGGACCCATGTTTCGAGTCCTTCGTAATCCATAGAATCCGAAGTGCAACAGATTTTTGTACCGTCTGCTTTAACAGCTTCAAGTACTCCACTAATACACTTCAGATTGCTATGATACGTTCTTATGTACCATAGTACTTTTTTGGCTTCGACAAAGTTGTGCACAGATCATGAGGGATTCCATGGCAAATGTAACCACAAGACTACAGCACACCTTATATATACTGTGAGCCCAAGGCTATAGCCTCGATTTTTGAGTTTTTGCGTCATAACTTTTATACCGTTGGTTTTATCAAAAAATGTTACTGGACCTTTCTTGTTTGTCTTTTAATTCTGCTTAATTTGACTACCCGCACGATAGATTTGGAGCATTTTTGTTATATCCACTGCCTAAAGCCTCGATTTTTGAGTTTTTGCGTCATAACTTTTATACCGTTGGTTTAATCAAAAAATGTTACTGTACCTTTTTTGTTTGTCTTTTAATTCCGCTTAATTTTACTACCCGCACGATGGATTTGGAGCATTTTTGTTATATCCACTGCCATCGTGTACGGCGACGCAGTTCTAAAGTTGAACGGCGACGAAATCAAGTAACCGGTTTTGCCGGGGGGATGCGGGGGGATGCGGGGGTTTCGGGGGGGGGAGGGGGGGAGGTGGTGGGAGGGGGGGAGGAGGGGGAGGGGGGGGGTTTCGTGGGGGGGGATATAACAAAAAATGCTCCAAATCTATCGTGCGGGTAGTCAAATTAAGCGGAATTAAAAGACAAACAAAAAAGGTCCAGTAACATTTTTTTGATTAAACCAACGGTATAAAAGTTATGACGCAAAAACTCAAAAATATTAATAACCAACGCGAAAACTAAACTCACCATCAACAGAAATTAAAACATTTACAAAAACCCAAATGTTAAAAATAATAATTATTTAATAAAAGATACAACACAAAACTAAAATCTTAGGTTATTTAAAACTTTAACAAAATATTTAAGTCTCAAAAGTAGAGTTTTAAAATCAATCAATATATAAGTCAAACAAGTAAGTCTTTTGAAATTAAAATATCTAAGTCTAAAAAATAGGTCATTTAAAATAATTCTAAGTCCGAAAGTAGAACAATCAAAACTAGGTCAAGGTCATTTAAAAATTATAAAAAAAGGGGGGTGGGGAAGCGTGGGGTCCCTACCTTATTCTACTACTTTATTTCTATACTACTTTATTATAACTTATGCTACCCCTTAAATGCTATCATGCATGCGGTTACGGTGTGATCATCACGTAAGCGAACTCACACACCTCACCGCCCTATCATATCTTAACCCCTACCTAACGTTCCCCCTATTCTATCTTATACTATGTAATATTACAGTTACGGTGTGATCATCACGTAAGCGAACTCACACACCTCCCTATAATATTACACCTAACTTAATATTACAGTTACGGTGTGATCATCACGTAAGCGAACTCACACACCTCACCGTAATATTAACCCTGACAATTAAACCACGCAGGAAATGGAAAGGTAGGTGGATTGCCATTGCGACCGACTATTATAGGAGGGCGCCTCTCCCACAATAGCCGAACGCAGTGTGTGCTTGACATAAGCCATCCCACACACCATGGCGAACATTACGTTACAGCATAACCCTCCACGTAAGCGGACCAGTTACACCTTCACCGTAATGCCAAAGAGAAACGTTGCGCGCTTGCTTATATCAGCGAGCTCGAGACTCGACCTCGCTAGCGAGCCTTGACTAGTAGGTCAACGTGTCGCTCTGCCGAGGCCGGTAGCCTTGGCCGGGTCGCTAGCCACCGCTCTCACAACTTCGTCTGGCCTACTTGGACCTGGTCACTACCTTGACTACAAGGTTGTTGTGTGCCTACATGGACCTGGTCACTACCTTGACTACAAGGTTGTTGTGTCTGCTGCCTATAAGAACCCCATTCGCCCGCCTTGTGTTATTCTGCCACTCGCCACCATCGCTGTTACTATCCATTCCCACGTTTTTCTATTTCATTATATCCATTTTATTATTTCCTTTATCTAATTATGGACTCCTCATCTGCCTCTTCATCCTGCCCTATTCTTCTGGGTCTGCTCAAGAAACCTCTGATGAAGCAACATTCCATCCCGGTATCGATCAGCCTTTCTGCAATCAACGATTTTATTCCGCAAAAATCCTCTACTCCCGTCCTCTCCTCCTCCATTAACGAAATAATAGCTGATGCTGTTAATGAAGATCAACCCCAATTATTTCAGAATCCCACACCAGTTACAGAAACATCAACGCCGCAAATTGAAGAGATTCCCATCGCTCCAATTTGTGACGACATTTTAACTGAAGACTGGATGGAGTTGTGCGGACTGCACCCTTCTTCTACCCCCCAACAAATTCAACCCGCACCAATCAAAGAAACCCCCACCCCCCAAACAATTCTTCCCGCACCAGTAAAGAACATCAGGCTAAAGGAATTAAAGAAAAACAAAAAATATAACCTGTACAGAATTGAAGAAAACAAAATTTATATCTACAACGAGGAGAGGACGAAAATTTATATCCTCACAACTCCAAAAACCAAACCACCACTTGTCCCAACAGATCCAAAATTTTTACTAGTAACAGCGGAGGGTGGAAAATTGAGAATAAATATATTAAATTAAACCTTATATTCCTTCCCCTCCTCAATCAAAGTCCACCCTGGTGGCAAAATCGGCCCTTCTAAGGGCCACCCTAAGACTTTCAAATTTAGGCTTAAGTTAGGGCCTCAACCCTTGGTGACTACAAGCGGTTCATATACCTCTAAGTCCCAAAGGTTGAGTCAATAGCGGGGGGCTTTCGCTAAAGCCTCAACCCTTGGTGACTAACAAGTGGTCTGTGTACCACTAAGTCACAAAGGGTTGGACGCTAAAGCCTCAACCCTTGGTGACTAACAAGCGGTTCACATACCTCTAAGTCCCAAAGGTTGAGTCAATAGCGGGGAGCTTTCGCTAAAGCCTTAACCTTTGGTGACTAACAAGAGGTCCGTGTACCTCAAAGTCCCATAGGGGCTTTCGCAAACCACCCCTTGTTAGTCACCAAGGGTTGATACTTAAACTTAAGCCTAAATTTGAAAGTCTTAGGTCGGCCCTTAGAAGGGCCTTTTTTTTGCCACCAGGGTGGACTTTGGAGGTGGGAAAAGGTTTTACTCGGTAATATTTATGTTTAACTTGGCACCTTTTTTATTTATTATCAAGTGTCGAGGGTTAAGGGGAATAGGAATTTTGTTGGGAATGTCAATGACATAAATTTTGGTTTTTTCAGAATTAAAAATGAAAATAGAAGAAGATAAATGTCTTAAGATTTCATATTTTCGGTTAAGTTTCAGTTTTCTTAGATGAAATTTTTGCTGGGGTACGTTTGAAGATACAGGTGATAGAGGTGGTTTGGTGCGAATTTTGGGTGGTTCGGTGCGAATTTTGGTGCCGGTAAGAATGTTTTTCCAAACTTGCTGAAAAGGTTTTTGAGCAATAGTGGTTGTAACATCATACCAATCACGATTGTTGTTCGATTGAATAATTCGTACCCCAAGCAGTTGAAGATAGGAAAACCAGTTATACCAAATCTCGGTATACTCGGAGCGGTTCATTGTGAAATTGAAGTAGGTGTTGTTAGGACGGTGGCAAAGGAAAGAATAACTTATCGAGTGTAGAGTGTAGAGTGTGTTAAACAATCAAGGACAGGTGTGCCGGGTGATGCAGCAAGGACGACGACCTGTATTCGCCGGCCGGCCGCAAGCGAAAGTGCGGCGCAAGGTCAACCAGTTGTATTGCTAACTGGTCGGCAACAAGCGAAAGCATGCGAGGTCAAACCCGGCCCACTCGGTCTCATTTATCTTTTAAAACTCGCATGATAGGGTTTGCAAACATATTAATTCAAATATGTTGTAAAAATTTTCTTACGATATTTTGTTACAAATATTTTTAAGGCAAATGTTAAGAAACCATGTTTCTATTTTTAATCGCAACTACAGTTTCGATTTCTTTAACTAAATATTATAACTAAGTATTAAGGTAATATAATAAAGTAGCATCTTTAAAAATATTGTAACTTGTACAAAGTTAAATAAGTATTTTAAGCCAAATGTTAAAAACAATTGTTTAGTACTGAGATGTTCACCTTACAACACCTACGTTAGAACTAACACTACAAATCCAAAAATTGCGAGGAGTCTCTCATGGTGGTGGGGGGAGGGCAGATGTTCCGAGCTGCACATGTCAAGGGAGGTTGCAGCGCCGCTACTGACACATCAGTTTGCTAGTAGAACTGGCAGAGTAAACATCTAAATAAACATGAGTTCTGTTTTATATGTTTCTTTTATTAAAGATGGACTTTGCATTGAAACGCAAAGTTTTCCTATTGATGCAGATCCTATACAACAAATTTTAGTACATCCTCCAGAAAGTTATGATTCCATCTACATTTCAGTGCAAGAAACAAACGACCCCCCACCACCAACAACTCCTGATGCACAGTAGGACACGGCTACCACACGTCATTAAAGCTTCAGCTCTTTACCCGAGCACACATGGACTCTGAGCTTCAAGATAATACTGTTTCTTCTACATCTACACCAACTTCCGAACAATTACCTACTACAAATGAAACTACTACAAGTCTACAAGTAAATGAAATTTCATCAACTGTTAGTTCTGATGCGCAAGCAATAATGTTATCATTAATTGGTTTCGACTAAAAATTCAACAATGGAAGAAGAAAGAAATTCGCTACTTTACAACTTGGTTTTTGTGAACTCGTCGAAATTTATTATTTGCCTACTTTCATTTTTATGTGGTTACAATTTTGGTTACCTTGTTCAGGAAATGCTAACAGATAAAAAGGAAGAACATTCGCTATATTTTAAAGTTTATGTTTATGTAATTGCATCTTTATTTGGTTACTTTGTAGCAGGATATTTTCTTGTTAATTTTTCAATTCCATTTTTACATGGTATTTTAACAGACGTGAAAATCAACAAAACAACAGTTTGTAAAAAGAAACAAAAATTATCTTGCATTTTCGGATTTTCCGAAAATGCAAGATCTTTTTTAAAAACACCCCCAAACGACCTTGACACACTTCCGGCCATTTAAAATTTAAATACCCAGCACAGCAGGGCATTTAAACTTTAAATACCCACCAACAACACGTCACAGCTACATCACAGCTGATGACGTCACTTCCGGTCACGTGACCGGAAGTAGCTGTCAAAAAATTGACTGCCTGTCAAAGTTTGATTGGGCCAGCAGCCCCAAGTGCCCACTACTTACGTCATGTATCCACAATTCCGTATTTATTTTTAAATTTCATGTCAAACTTAGTCAAATTGTTGTCCGCACATCGTATAGCGACTAATTTAATCACCCATATTTCCAAAACCTAAGTTTTTAAGGTAACTTGGGTGGTATAGTACTAAAGTTCTGGTCCTATTCTTTCATCCGATGTGTACCTCATGCTGGCACACTTCCGTATTTATTTTATATTTCATGTCAAACTTAGACAAATCGCTGTCCGCACATTGCAAAGCGACTACTTTAATCAGCCATATTTCCAAAACCTAAGTTTTTACGGTAACTTGTGTTGTATAATACAGAAGTTCTGGTCCTATTCTGTCACCCTATGTGTACTCTTGTTGGCACTCTTCCGTATTTATTTTATATTTCATGTCAAACTTAGGCGGATCGCTGTCCACACATCCAAAGCGAAAATTTTAATCACCCATATTTCCAAAACCTAAGTTTTGACGATAACCTAAGGGGTATAATACTATAGTTCTGGTCCTATTCTATCACCCTATGTGTACGTCATGTATCCACAATTCTGTATTATTTTTATATTTCATGTCAAACTTAGACAAATCGTTGTCCGCACATCGCAAAGCGACTACTTTAATCACCCATATTTCCAAAACCTAAGTTTTTAATGTAACTTGGTTGGTATAGTACTAAAGTTCTGGTCCTATTCTATCATCCTATGTGTACGTCATGTTGGAGCATCTCTGTATTTTTTTTATATTTCATGTCAAACTTAGACAAATCACTGTCCGCACATCTCAATTCGACTACTTTTATCAGCCATATTTCCAAAACCTAAGTTTTAACGGTAACTTGGGTGTTATAATACAGAAGATCTGGTCCTATTCTATCACCCTATGTGTACGTAATGTTGGCGCACTTCCGTATTTATCTTTATATATCATGTCATACTTAGACAAATCGTTGTCCGCACATCGCATAGCGACTAATTTAATCACCCATATTCCCAAAACCTAAGTTTTTAAGGTAACTTGGGTGGTATAGTACTAAAGTTCTGGTCCTATTCTTTCATCCGATGTGTACGTCATGCTGGCACACTTCCGTATTTATTTTATATTTCATGTCAAACTTAGGCGGATCGCTGTCCACACATCGCAAAGCGACTACTTTAATCACCCATATTTCCAAAACCTATGTTTTCACGGTAGCTTGGATGGTATAATACTATAGTTCTAGTACTATTCTATCACCCCATGTGTACGTCATGTATCCACAATTCCGTATTTATTTTTATATTTCATGTCAAACTTAGACAAATCGTTGTCCGCACATCACATAACGACTAATTTGATCACCCATATTTCCAAAACCTAAGTTTTTAAGGTAACTTGGGAGGTATAATACTAAATTTCTGGTCCTATTTTATCACCCTATGTGAACGTCATGTATCCACAATTCCGTATTTATTTTTATATTTCATGTCATCCTTTGACAAATCGTTGTCCGCACATTGAATAGCGACTAATTTAATCACCCATATTTCCAAAACCTAAGTTTTTAAGGTAACTTGGGTGGTATAGTAGTAAAGTTCTGGACCTATTCAATCATCCTATGTGTACGTCATGTTGGCACATTTCCGTATTTATTTTATATTTCATGTCAAACTTAGACAAATCGCTGTCCGCACATCTCAATTCGACTACTTTAATCAGACATATTTCCAAAACCTAAGTTTTTACGGTAACTTGGGTGGTATAATAGAGAAGTTCTGGTCCTATTCTATAACCCTATGCGTACGTCATGTTGGCACACTTCCGTATCTATTTTATATTTCATGTCAAACTTAGGTTGATCGCTGTCCACACATCCAAAGCGATGATTTTAATCACCCGTATTTCTAAAACCTTAGTTTTGACGGTATCCTGAGTGGTATAATACTACATTTCTGGTCCTATTCTATCACCCTATGTGTACGTCATGTATCCACAATTCCGTATTAATTTTTAAATTTCATGTCAAACTTAGTCAAATCGTTGCCCGCACATCGTATAGCGACTAATTTAATCACCCATATTTCCAAAACCTAAGTTTTTAAGGTAACTTGGTTGGTATAGTACTAAAGTTCTGGTCCTACGCTATCATCCTATGTGTACGTCATGTTGGAGCACCTCCGTATTTTTTTTATATTTCATGTCAAACTTAGACAAATCGCTGTCCGCACATCTCAATTCGACTACTTTAATCAGACATATTTCAAAAACCTAAGTTTTAACGGTAACTTGGGTGGTATAATACAGAAGTTCTGGTCCTATTCTATCACCCTATGCGTACGTAATGTTGGCACACTTCAGTATTTATTTTTATATTTCATGTCATACTTAGACAAATCGTTGTCCGCACATCGCATAGCGACTAATTTAATCACCCATATTTCCAAAACCTAAGTTTTTAAGGTAACTTGGGTGGTATAGTACTAAAGTTCTGGTCCTATTCTTTCATCCGATGTGTACGTCATGCTGGCACACTTCCTTATTTATTTTATATTTCATGTCAAACTTAGGCGGATCGCAGTAGTAGTGGAAGGCCGATTCACCAACGATGAGGGGTGCGAGGGGTGCGATCCGTGACGTCATCAGTTGTGACGTAGCTGTGGAGTGCAAAGTCCAAGGTCATCGCTGACGTATGAGTGCAAAGTCCAAGGTCATCGCTGACGTATGAGTGCAAAGTCCAAGGTCATCGCTACGTCATTATTTCTCGCGCGCGCCACGAGTGCAAAGTCCAAGGTCATCGCTACGTCATTATTTCTCGCGCGCGCCACGAGCGCAAAGTCCAAGGTCATCGCTACGTCATTATTTCTCGCGCGCGCCACCACCGTTGCGCCGTTCGCTCGGCTCGAGCGCGCCGGTTCCTACTAGATTCTGCCGCCCTGATACTTCGGAAGAATAAAAAACGGAATAATTCGATATTCGATTGTCGATTTCGATGACCAGTTCCGTCCCAAATCAGAACATTTGACCCAACACCATAACAAGTCCACACTTATAAAAAAAAAAATAATAATTAAATAAATTGCATTTTTTATACCCTAAGCCTCTTTAACATATATATCCTGACAGACCTTGACAAAAAAAATCAATTTATAACGCTTTAAAACATAATTAACATTTCTTACGGGTAATTTTATCTCCCTCAAACGTCCAACAATCCTCTAGATTAACTTTAATTCCTATAGTATCACCGATATTATCCAAAACATCCAACTCACCAATGTCCATTAAAGCATCAAACACAAACTCGTCACTCCCTAAAATTCTAACTGACTTCGGATCATTAGGGTCAAATTTAGTTCCATCAGCTGTAATAACCTCCCCGATCGACTTGGAAATAGCAGCCTCGTGAATCGCATGCAATTCTTTTAAATACTCTTCATCCACAAGGTTCTTTTTACCCACTTCTTCCGGACGCCTTCTTATTAACTTACGTTCAAAACACGTTGTTGGATTCGTCCGCAAGTACAAGGTAATATCTTTAACACCGCCCTCATCAAATGCAGTCTTACGCGGATCGACATACTTATTACTTAGATCCGTTAAAATTTGAACCTCAGCGGGCGTCATAAACTTTTTGTAATGTTCATTAAAAACATGTCTTACAGTGAACGCAGAGCGCTCTTTAATCACGATATAACCCTTCTTCGCATATTCAACGGCTCTCTTATCGCACTCCGTCATATAAATTAACGCGTTGGCTTGAAACGTGAATGCCCATCTCTCGATATCTTTATACAAGAGGTCTAATAAATTCGTACCGTGAAAATCCCGCCATGCGCCGACTGGCTCTTGTATGTGTACGGTTTTAAACCCTAGGTTTTTAAACCGATCAAACAAGCCTGTGGCAAAAGTAGTTTTACCCGCACCGATATTTCCTTCCAGAGTAATAATCATGTTATGAGACTTCATTTTATTCATCTATATAGTATATCACTTGAATTCCAACCGAGTTTTTTACTAAACCGATTTGCAGAAATATATTTCAGACGTAAAAAAATAAAAAAATAAATTAAATAATTAAAATCATCTTATGTAATTAAAAATTCATTACACACCGGTCGAACCGAATCCATTAATTCCGCGTTCCGTATTCCGCATATCGATTCCACCGTCTACCGGCACATCGTTTCTATAAACCTCCAATATTAACTGAGCGATTCGATCACCTCTTTTAACGATGAAATCATCATCCGAATTGTTAAACAACAACACACGCAAATCGCCTGTATAATCAAAGTCTATCACGCCGGCGCCCACGTCGATGAAATGCTTAGCAGCTAAGCCACTTCGAGGTGCTACTCTACCGTAACATCCGCGGGGAAATTGAAAAGACAAGTCCGTCTTTATCAACTGTTTACCGCGACCGGGTACTACATAATCATAAGCGCTTTTCAAATCGCAACCGGCCGCGTCCGGTGAACCTCTGACGGGTGGTGAGGCGAACTCTGACAATTTGAAATATTTAAAAGTGACAGACTCCATTTTTGTTACCTATATATTACATCCGCTTATATTCGCACTACATAAATTATTAAGCTGTTGTGCAAAAATACATTTCAGGAACGAGAAAAAAAATTAAATCATAAATAAAATAACAAGTATAATCAAATAATAATAACGAATATTCAATCTCTCACAAACTTGATATCGTGTTTAAACTCATCATTCAACAATGGGATCTTTCCGTGGTACACCACATACAACGGTTGGTCCGATTTCAATAGCGCGTTTATATTTTTCGTAGTCATTCTCTCGTTCCAACTCTCGGGTAGTTGAAACCGCACATCATCACATGTAACCAAAACTCTAAGACCATAAGCATAATGAATTCTTTCTATGCTATTGACCAAATATTTTTTATCGATTTCTAAATCACTTATCTTCGCGAAAGAATTACCATTCACTTCGTCGAGGATATCTTTATAATAATCCTTTTCCATTTCCATCTTTCTTCCGTCTATATATAAAAATATATTTTCATAGTCGAATAAAAAATTGAGAGCGTTTCAAAAGATGTAATAAATCATCGCTTTTGACGAAAACTGATTCATATTTAATTCCGACTCATCGACTAGTTTTAAATAAATGATATAATCGGGCAGAGCGTTTTGCAGGGGAACGTAGTTTTCATCCGTCAGATAAATGTTGATTTCTCTTATCGTCTGCGTGTTAGGTTTGAGCGGTATGTAATTTAAAACGGACGGTTTCTCGTAAATTTTATCTCTGTGTTCTCGCGGACTCGAGTGATACAACAACGAGGAGAAATCGTGTCTGTGCCGATGCTCCGCGTGATTGACATATGAATGTTCGACTAAATCGCAATGCACTTCGATCATGTGGAACGGTCTGATTTGTAATTTACTTTCCTCCTCATATATTGATAAAATCTTGTTCGCTGTAAACTGTAATTCGAATAAGGTTTCATCTTTTTTCAATTCATCGAATCCGAGAAACCGTCGCAGCTCGTTGTTTATATGGAACTTGACTGGAGATTTTATACATATCTTAGACTGTGGGTCTCGAAAAATCTTAAACTTTTCCACATCTATCGCCGGTGTAAACTTATTAATCCTCATGAATTCCCTGATTTCTCTCTGCATAGTTTTCAAATCCCAAAACTCCGCTTTAAAAGTTAGTGTAGGACGACTTATCTCCCCCATATAAAAAGTAATTGAAGCCGGCTCTTTCAAGTTATAAAAATAGTTGTGAAATGAAAACCCCGTGAGCGCTAGATAATAACGCACGTCCTCTTTCAAGTGTATGGGGTTTTCGAGCTTCAATTGCAAATGCGGACTCTGACCCGTCAATCTGAAATACACCATTTCTCTATATATACTTTTTTAAATTGCGGTTAAGATTATTTATTAAGAGCGAGGGAGAAAAAAAATTAAATTATTCGAACCATCTCAAAAATGTGTATTTATCGTTTTGTAAAGCACGTTCTATCGTATTGAAATCCTGTCCTCTGGAAAAACGTCGCAATACCTCCAAACATAAATGACCGCATATAGGTGGATCGTCATAATTTTGATATCTCATATGATTATAAAAAATACCTTTAGTCATGTTTAGATATTTCTCCAATTCTAAAGGTGGAGGCGCCTCACCGAACGAATCGAAATATATGACATAATTACCTTTTTTCGTATAACAAGTCCAATGCGTGCCGCCCGACTCCAGATCACCTAGATTAATAATAGCACACTCGTTTTTGCGCGGCTTGTCGGGTAAACACTCTCGCATAAAAACACCACGGAAATTGTTGATTTTCAACTTGTTGGCCCATGTCTCCAGTTCGGACATGGTCAGCGGAACTAGTTTTTTTTATCCTCTCTAATATCTTTAAGAGTCTTATGCAATTTTCTGCTTACACGTTTCTCCAGACCGGCTCCGGTTTTATCTTTATTAATCAATTCGTCCAGTTCATTGTCTATTAAATTTTTCAACCACGGCACGAAATCATTCTTCAACACAGGCGCCACTTTATTCTTTATCAGAGGTGAGGCGAATTTCTTAAAATACGGAATATTGTTTTCAGCCAGTTCTAAAACTTCCTTCAGAAGACCTCCATCGATCATTTCCTTCAACTGTGAATAATCAAAAATCAACCGTGTCCCTCTATTGTTTTTCAACGCTTTTTCCACTTGTTTGTTTTGATCACCATCGAGTGACACTTCGGTATTACCATTTTTTAATTGATCTTTTGTTAAAGTAAGCACTGCGCGTTTAAGCTTCTTATGAGCTATCCGCAGCTTATTCAGTTGACCTTTGGTCAAATTTATTTTCCTCTTGTGATTCCCCATTATCTATGTATAAAAATTAATATTTTGAATTCATATAAAAAATTAAAACTTGCCAAATGATTGATATTTTTTTCTATCGAACGAAAATTTAATTTCATTAATATAAGAGATGAATTCTTACTGTCGCACGTGTAAAACACAGACCGCGTCAGAGAACATGAAAATTGTGAAAACGAAAAATAAAAGATGGTTGGCGAGTTCCGATTGCGCGGTCTGCGGCGGCGTTAAAAACTCGTTTATCAAAGAGCCACCCGAAGTGGTGGAGGCGAAAGAACTGCACAAACCGGTAGTGAAAAAATTTATAAAACGCAGGATAATCATGAAAGGTCTGGATAATCTGTGGGCCGCGGATCTGCTCATCATGAAACAATTCGCCAGAGAGAACAACTGGTACAAATACATCTTAAACGTGATAGACTGTTTTAGCAAATTCGTCTGGTCCGAACCGTTGAAGAAAAAAGACGGCGCAGTAGTGACGGCCGCTTTTGAGAGGATAATAGAGAGAGCGAAAAAGGACGGTCACACTACGCCCGAACTGCTGCACACGGATAAGGGGACAGAGTTTAAAAATAAACCTTTTAACGACATGCTCAAAAAACACGGCATAAAAATGTACCATACGGAGAGCGAGGAAAAGTCGGCGATAATCGAGAGATACCACAGGACGTTAAACGATAAATTCAGAGTCAAATTCCAAGTGAGAAACTCGCACAAACGGTACGACGTCTTACAAGAGCTCACCGACGAATACAACAAACACGATTACCACAGCACGATAAAAATGCGTCCGGCCGATGTCAATAAGAGCAACGAGTCCGATCTGTTGAAAATGTATCAGGAGCTCGAAAGTGAAGTGCCGCGTAAAAAACCGAAATTCGACGTCGGAGACAGAGTCCGTATAACGGCGAGTAAAGTCGTATTTAGAAATAAATATAAACAAAACTGGACTAGCGAAATTTTTGTGATCGCGCAAGTTTTAAACACCAAACCCGTCACGTACAAAATCGAGGCTCTAGACGGTGAAGAAGTGATCGGTGGTTTTTACGAGAGGGAACTGCAAAAGACGGAGTTTTGATTATTAAAAAAAAACACTTAAAAATATAGACCCCTTAAAACTACAGGTAATTGTTTATTTTTAGACCCGTGGTTTTGTAATATAAGCCTTACTGAGCTTTTATCGCTCGAAAAGGGTTGGGACACAAATCGTGTCCCACCCTGTTTTAGGACTTAACACATCCCAATTTAGGACCGTTATTTATAATACCAAGCTATCCTAATTTAGGACTCAACACTTCCTCTTTTAGGGCTGTTATAAATAATTCATTAACGCATCCCAAATTGGGACTAATTTATAATTGAAACAAAAAACGTTTAACGCAATCGTCAAATATATTTTTTAAATTGATCATAAAAAAACATGACTCGACGAGATACATTTCTATATATTAGTGGGGGTAAAATGGTTAACACGATTGATATAAAAAATAACAAGTTTACGTATGAAAATCACGATATTTACATTATATTCGACGGTGATAGAAAACCTTGGTTTCACGCAAATACCATCGCGGAAATATTGGGTTATGTCAGACCGGGAAAAGCGGTAAACGATCATGTCGATGAGAAGTATAAAACCACCTATTCGGAGATAAAACAATACGATACCGCGAAATCTCCTACAAAAGTGCAACCCAAAACCGTCTACATCGATGACCCCGGTGTTTGTTGTTTGTTGGTAGCGAGAAAAAATGACATGAACGAATTTAAAGATTGGATTTTCGAGAAACTTTTACCGAAGCTTAGGAAACATCAGTACCGCGTCACTAGTTTGGAATCGGAAAATAAAGTGTTCAAGACTTTGATAAATAACGCGCAGATCCAACAAATGTTCGGTGTTCTAAAGAGGACGGATCGTGAAAATGAATATAAATTCGTAGACACGCAAAAACGTGTTTTTGACAAAGCCGTCAACGAATCGGGTGGATACGATCTATGTTTTGAAATTGAATACATAACTATCGACGATGAGATTTTAACTAAAAAGGTGTTGAGAGAAATAGTTAAAGAGGATGTGAAATACGATTATAACCGTAAAAGCAAATGTATAAAAATTCACGATGACGATTTCGACCTGATTAACCTCGTTAAAAAAACATTGTCGGAAGTGATGTTGTGGTGAAATAAATACGTTTCCGATCGTACGAACTATATAATTTATTTTTTTTATTTTTTCGATCGTAATAAAACTAACGTTCGATCGGTTGTTTTTTCTATAGTAGGTACAAAATGAATAACAATAATAATATGGATATTGCGAGTGATGAGATTTCCAACGAAAGTTCTTCATCGTCTTATAATTCTGATGTGTCCAACACAGATGAGGATTACATGGACGATATCGCGAGTAAATTCATTTTTAAAAATCAAAAGGTTACAGTGATTTTCGATGATGACGATAACTCGTGGTTTAAGGGTAAAGATGTGGCCGAAATATTAGGATATTCCAATCTGAAGAAGGTCTTACAAACACATGTTAATGATCGTTATAAGAGAAATCTGGCCGATTTAGTTGAGCCCCAATTTGGGTCCCAACCTATTTCGCACCATAAAGGCTTAGAAGTATACATATCCGAGCCCGGATTATACGAATTAATATTTTCATCGAGGTTACCATCGGCGAACGACTTTAAACGTTGGGTCTTCGAAGACGTTTTGCCTTCCATCCGTAAATACGGTGAGTACAAACTCAAAAATAAAATCGTAACGCTCATGGAATCGATCGATCATATGGAAAATGAAAATCGTCGTTTAAACAATACAATAAAAATCATGAAACCTAAAGTAGCTTGTATGCCTCAAAAATCGGACCTAAGACACGTCTTTGCCGTCTTTAAACGATATTCTTATGCAGACGGTATTTATACATACTACTGTGTAAGAACTGAAGATCGGTATTTTTCTACGGTTTATAAAAAGAAAATCGATGAAGGTTATTTACTTTTGTTTTACAAAGATGATGAAGTGCCGAACAGTATAAACGTTTTGAACTGTGTAAAAGATATCATGAGATACCGCAATATATCCTATAAATCACGCAATAATGTTGTAATCACGCCGTATAATTTCATAGAATTAGTAGAAGAATTCTTCAAAGATTTGAGAAAATAAATAGTAAACATTTTCCCATCCTAATAAATTCTTATTTCTCGTAATTTATTTTATTTCTTTTCTTAACCGGTGCATTATTTTTTTCCTCATAGAGAGTGATGGATATCGTCCCGTATTACGAAGAGAAGATCGAAGATAACCTTCTACCCCAACCATTACGTTGTCTGATAGTAGGCTCCTCGGGCTGTGGAAAAACAAACTTGTTGTTGAATTTTATTTATAATCCGCGCGGTCTCGTGTTTAGAAATTTATATGTGTTCAGTAAGTCTATAGAACAGCCGGCTTATGTAGAATTACGCGAAAAGTACATCGATGCTGAAAACAAGTTGAATAAGAAGATAGCATACTTTTTTAACAATTGCGAAGATTTACCCCCACTGGACGAGTGCAAGAAAAACTCCCTCGTGGTGTTCGACGACTGTTTGATGGAAAAACAAGAAGCGATAAAAGACTACTTCATCAGAGGTAGACATAAAAAACTGTCCTGCGTCTACCTCAGTCAGAGCTACGGTAAAGTCGACATGCAAGTGATACGGAACAACGTCAACCTGCTATGCGTCTTCAAACAAAACAAACACTACACGAAACGTATTTATGACGATTTCGTAGGATCGGACATGACGATTGATGAATTCGAAAAGATGTGTCAAAAGTGTTGGAGCGAACCGTTCGGATTTTTGACAATAAACACCGCTAAGAAAGCGCACAACGGAAAATACATGTTCAAGTTAAAAGACGAGTTAAACGATGTTATCGAACGATAATCGATGTGTATGCATCGTTTTTAATAAACGATTCATATACGTTATTTTATAAAAACCACGTGTATGCATCGTTTTGAATAAACGATTCATATACGTTATTTTATAAAAACCACGTGTACGCATCGTTTTTAATAAACGATTCATATACGTTATTTTATAAAAACCACGTGTACGCATCGTTTTTAATAAACGATTCATATACATAATATTTTATAAAAATAACGTGTATGCATCGTTTTTAGATTTTTATTCAAATTTATTTTTTTTCTTTATTTTTGAAAAGCGAAACTCTGAACCCGAAACCTATATATATATATAATATAATGAAGAGGAAAAGCGATGATAAGGAGATCATCAGCACGCTGGTGAAAAAACAGAAGATGGTCGATAAGATGTGGCCGGACGATGTCTGATAGAAAGAAATATATGCGCATGTTCGGTAGGAGATAAATATTTTTATTTCTAAAATTGATTTTAAAATTATATTTTTATTTCTAAATTTTATTTTAATTTTATATTTTTTATTAAGTTGAAATTATGTTTTTTATTTTTTTTTATTCGAAACGAAAAACTTTAAAATATATATAGAGATGGAAAAGTATTACGAAGAAGCGTCAGACAAGATTGAACGGTGTGAATATAATACCGTCCTACCGGTGTCTGATTTAAATTTTAATTCACCTAATAAGTTTACGACATTCCAATTAGATCATGGCGATTCGTTTTATGATAGAAGGATTTTATTCCATATACAAGGAGAAGTTGTGAAAAAAGCGAATGATAAAAAATATGATGAAGCTGATCCTATTAAATTAGTTGACAATTTTCCAGCATTTTTATTTAAAAGAATCGAATTGAAAAAACATAATCAATTGATTGATTGGGTCGATGAAGTGGGTATTACGAGTACAATCAAAAGACTGACAACATATAGCAAATCGGGTGAGAACACTTATTATACGAGCGGTTTTAAATCAAAATTCGATAAAAAATGGGTAGATTCGAAGCTCTAGGTACGTTATCACATCTGGGCTTAGGGTTTTTTAACGCTCTGAAATATCCTATGTTTAAAGGAGGTTTTGAAATAATTTTTATACGCAACGAAGATAATGACGCGATATATCGTTGGAAGGAAACCGTCGGCGGGACACAGAAATCAGCGGATGAAGCTAAGATAAAAATCACGAGTTTTGTTTTAAAAGTCCCTCTTGTAGATTATGATGCGATGAAAAAATTACCACTCATTCAAGGATTGAAAAAGTTGAGTGAAAAAGGTGATTTGAAGTACGCTTATTACCAATGGCAATGTATTGAAAAATTCGGTGTGACAGGCTCGTCATATAGTTTTGATATATACAACATATTCCGAAATATATCCCACCCGCGATTTATAATCATAGGTTTACAGACCAGCCGCAAAAACAATCAAGAGAAAGATCCGACCCAATTCGATGGAGTTAACATCAAAAACTATCATGTCAAAATCAACGGACAATTATATCCGAAGGAGAATCAAAATTTAGCGATAAATGAAAAACAGTATGGAATATATACGATAGTTATTGTTCAGTAAGGAATGTGTTATATGGAGACGAAGATGTTTATTTAAGCGACGTGGATTTTATAGACAAGTACCCGTTGTTAGTCGTTGACACACATCATCGCCCGTTCTCGATGGATAGTAAAAGAAAAGATATTCAAATAGAACTGGATTTTACGACTGCCGTAGCCAGTCCGGTGGCGGATCAGGGGACCACAGCGTACGTGGTAGTTGTATCGGAGATCGGCTTCACTTACGATTTGGAGAGGAATAGAATTACAATGTTTTGAGATATTTTTTAATGTGGAGATGATGATAAACCGTCTACAGCATAGACGGTTGAAAATTGTTTTCGTTTTTTATGAATATAATTATATGTTAACTTTTTACACGTGAGAATGAATTTATTTTTTTTTCCAAAGTGTGTAGTTTAAAGGGAGGAACGAAACGTTCCCTTTATAAAAAAAAGAAAAGAAAAAAAAAGGATTTTTAAATAATAAGTCGGTTATGTATTTATTATCTTTTTTTTAATCCGTGTACAAGTCAAGTGTGACATTTAGTTCAATTATTCCGTAGACGAATTAGCATCAAGTTCTAACGCGGACTCGACCTCTCGCGGTATCTTGTAGTGCCCCCAAGGGAGACTGGTGATGCCGTCTTCTAAAATAAACCTTTTATCGTCACTCGCCGATAATGCTTTCTTGTGCAGTTCTACACTATACAATTCATGCTTCTTACTTCTTATCATATTCATACATCTATACATGTCTCTCTGTTCGAACAAGCATTCCTTGTAGTCTTTAAAAGTAATTTTAGTTTCCACAACCGATTTCTTAATTCCTTTCGCTTTTTTAAATTCTTTCCCATCAAAATCTTCATACGATCTTAACCGATTGGAGTACATCTTCGCTCTGAGTCCTACATATTCCGATAATGGATCACCCCGCATTTCATCCTTAAATGTGCCGAGTATTTTTTCTCGAAATAAGTCATATCTTTCATCATGTTTCCTCATATCCGAGTAGAAATCCGGAGTTTCTATTAGGTATTCCAAACTGTCGGTGTCCGTATAATGCAATTTCGCTTTTTCTCCGTATTCTTTTTTAATATAATTATAATGAAAGTCGTACATCTGCGTTTTAGCGATGTCTAATATACACATTCCTATATATATGGGTTTGTTAAATAATAAACTAGTTTTTCTCATGTGAACGGCAGAAAGATCTTCACAAAATATAGTTCTATGCTTAAAAATCGGTTTCGCCACCCATTTCTCGATCTGTTTAGTCTGCGTAGCGAGTCGTATGTCCACTCTATTTCTGACATTTTCGATGGTTTTACCGAACACTGAATTGTTTAGAAGCTTGTAAAATTGCTTTGCGGGTTTATTAGTAGCGTTTTTCCAATAGCATACATTTTTAACGATAAAATCCGACATCCAATAACTCTGACTGAAACTTAGAATTCTATGTATTTTTTTTAGTTTCAACCCTAACGAAAGATATAATTTTAACGCTTTGTAATGAACGACATATTTTTCTTTATCGTACAACGTGGTCAAGAGTTTGATCTCCTTTGAACCGGGAGGTGCCCGTCTTTCGACCGCTAGCGGTAGGTCGGAATGTAAATCGTGTAATTCTCGCGGATATTCTAAATCCACTTCGAATATATATCCTACGTCGCTATTATCGCGTATCCGCATTACATCGATTTCCTCTTCGACCCATTTAAAATTACCCGTAGGCATTTTGTGTTTAGACATCGCCCAACCGTATTGGTTCACGGCGTCCAAGTACATGAGATACGTTATAGGCTTACTCTCATCATACCCATCGACACGCGGGTTATTGGCTTTCGCGTGTCTGTTCGACACTTGAGCTAAACCGCCTCTAATCCCCCTCGTGATCATGAGTATCATTTCGTAGTCGTACAAATAGTCTAAAACCGCTCCGCTTTCTTTTAATAATATGCTCCACGCCAGACCCGGCGTTGTAAAGTACCACGCTAAATCCAATCCGTATGATCCCAAAGAAATACTTCTATAATCTTCCATCACATCGGCTAGTAATAAAACATCGAGTCTGTTATAAAACAGTGTATATTCTTTCATATTCTTTATTTTAAATGTTTTCCAAACCAGTTCCGCGTGTTCATAATCCAACGGATCAATACCTTGTTCGTTCAACTCATTATAAAATTCTTCTCTCGGTGGTAAACTAGTCTCGAGATATTTTTCATCATCGTCCATATAATCGTACGGATAAACTCCTTTTCTAAATAATAACTTCATCGGATCGGGATTTTTATATTCATGTAAAAATAAATCAAATTTCATTTGAAATTCTATACTCGATTTATATTTATCCAACCCAGCATCGATTAGTCCACAGAATTTTTTCTCTTGTAAAAATTCATAATATTTTTTTTGATAGTCGGACCAATTATTTATATCTTTATCTTTGAAAGAGTCTTCAAAAAATCCTCCACCATCCGAATCCGAATCTGAACTGGAATCTGAATCGGAATCATTTTGTAACTTTCTCGATCTATTATACTTTTTGATATCATTATATTTATTTTTTATCTCATCTCTCTCCTTTAACCATCTCGTATAATACTCTTTTTGTTCCTCGGGCATTCCATACTTTTTTACATGTATAAAGTCAGATTCTCTCAATCCCTTAGTTAAATCGTCTAACGAATAAAGTGTAAACTTATACGAGTCTAAAAATCTCGCTTTTATTCCGATCCCGAAATCGACAGTATACGAGATATATCTCTCTTCGTTATTCGGAATGATATCGATACGCGTATTTTCATCTAATCTCAACATTTTTATTATTAAATGCGTATCATAACCGCTCAAGTTATGGATAAATATGGGAATAAACTTCGGAATTTTAAAGTTCAAATTACAAGACTGGTGCGCCGCACCTCTATATTTTCCAGTCAGATGACAATGATCGCGATCGCGGATATCCTTTTTTTTATCATTTTTTCCATGATCAAGACGAATAAAGCGATAAGGCCGTGTGAATAAGTTAGCGATATCCCGTTTATCATCGTTTTTTTCATCAATATCATTTTTTTCATCGGTTTCGAATTCATTCCCGCATATGTGACATATTTTAGCATCTGAAAAATCTTTTTCTTGCTCAGCGGTTAGAGGAAGCATGGGTTTTTCGTTGTTTTCATAATAATCTTTAATCGCTTGCAATTCAGATTTAAGTGTTTTTGCAAACTGTTTCCCCGCGTCACTCCCGTAGTATAAAATCGGTTCTTTATACTCGCCGAAGGTATAAACCGTGTAGAGACAGAAGGATCTCGCTACATGATGTTGATATGTGTCGGTGTAAGAAACATATTTCGCATACCCCTCGGGTGTTCTTATAGTGTTAGGCGGTTGACACGTAGCTTCGTTTTCAGCGACTTTTTCGATTAATTTCATTTTCGGCGGTTTACGCCTCTCTACATTTTCTAATAAACACTCAAAATCCGCGTACATAACGAAAGGAAGTTTCATCCGACATTTGTAATCTTTAAATTTTATAACTTCCCCTTTTCCCGGTATATTTACTCTTACAGAGTCGTGTTCTTTACAATACTCTTTGTGTCTAATCAATAAATCTTCTCTACCGAAATATTGCAGGCATCGTTTGCATATGTAGATTTTTTACATCTTTTCGTCACCTGAATATGTACCAGTTTTTCCAGATCTTTAATATAACAATAATGCGATTTTTTTCCTTTTTTAATATATAAAAGATCGATATGCGTATCCTTTTCTTCATCTGTCACAATCAGCGGATATATATTATAGTTACTATTGTAACCGTAAACGTTTATCGATATTCCGCTTCGCTTTACGAATTTTTTTACATCGTCCAAGGCGACTGGAAACTCTATGTCTTTCATCGCATCGACAAACTCGTTTTCATATCTTTTATATTTTTTAACTCTTTCAGCATTTTGATTAACGGGGTGTAAAGCGGATAAAATCGCCCACAAAAAACATTTTTCATCTTTGTTTTTTACATTTATTATAGCTTTTTTATTTTTTATTTTATCTGGAAGATCGATGTAACTCGATCCTCTAAAAGGCGAGTATTTGTTAATCGCTAAATCTAGTCCTTCGATTTCGTAAAGGCTCCATCCGGATCCTCTCGCTTCAAACTCCTCCATATTCGTACATATTATATCTCTCATCATCCTCAATGTTTGTTTCAAATCGGTAGTACTGTATGCTCTAAAATTTTCAGTTCTAAAAAACATCTTCTCTATTTCACATTTGTCACTCACATTACGCTTATACTTAGCGATAAAAGTCAAATTAAACTTAATATTATGTTTTGCGAGATAATCTTCTATGAACTTTATGATCGTATCGATAAATCCATTAATAAAAACTTTCGGATCTTTTATTCCGTGAATATTTTTAAAGTGATATGTAATTAACCTACTTTCAAAAGCCGTTTCTTTTAAAATAATCTCCTTTTCAGTAACGGGTGGAAGTTTATCGCTTTTTACAGGCTTCACTAGATTAATAATCGTGCTCATTGCTAACAATGCGGCGCCGTGTAAAACGTTAAAAACGGAATTATTTTTATTAGTAGTAGTAGTAGGTCGTATATCGAGTCTGGGTTGTTTGGCTGAAGTCGGTCCATCTTCAACATCATCATGACTCTCGATATCCGTTTTAGCAGTCGAAGTCCGACCCGGAGCGTACTGAATAACTGAAGGTCTGCTTTGATAATCTCGAGGATTGAAATTTTCGATAGGAATTAAGTCGGGTACAGGCCGCTTTAATCTATTGATCCCACTCGTACTCGGTTTAGCTAAATCATTCGCATTACATTTTTTCACGTGTCGACTAAAATGTAAACTTGTGATTTCTTTTCCACATTTATCACACGTCTTCTTCTTATTATCTCGTTCTGGATTCGATGAACATCTTTTTACATGGTGGGATAAGTTTGTCTTCGATATCAGTTTACCGCAGAAACCACATTCAATTTTGGAAGTCATTTCTTTCACCTATAACAGAAAATAAAAAGATTAGTTATCAATAAAAAATTAAATTCGAATGCATTCATACAAATAATATTTATTTAAAAAATATTTATCGAAAAATTTTACAAGTCTAAAAAAGTCAACTACTGAAAATTTTCAGTCTCAAAAAATATTTATCGAAAAATTTTACAAGTCAAAAAAAGTTGACTATCGAAAAATTTCAAAGTCCCAAAAAAATATTTATCAAAAAATTTACAAGTCCAAAAAGTATTTTTCGAAAAATTTTACAAGTCCGAAAAAGTTGACTATCGAAAAATTTCAAAGTCCCGAAAAAATATTTATCGAAAAATTTTACAAGTCCAAAAAAGTTGACTACTGAAAATTTTCAAAGTCCCCGAAAAGTGTTTTTTGAAAAATTTTACAAGTCCAAAAATGTTGACTACTGAAAATTTTCAAAGTCCGAAAAGTATTTTTTCGAAAAATTTTACAAGTCTAAAAACGTTGACTCCCAACAATTTTCAAAGTCTCAAGATATATTTATTGAAAATTTACAAGTCTTAAACTGAGCAAAAATATTCTAAGTCCAAACAGTATTTACTGAAAAATTTACAAGTCGTAAAAATGTTAAAGTCTTAATAAACCAAAGTCGGCACTTACCTCAGGAACTGTCGAGACGATCTTCAAAACACAACTGGTCAAACTCAAAATCGGACCGGTATATATACCCGGAAAATCACGTGGCTCACGTGTAAAGTTGCACGTATTCTTAGGGGCAAAGTCAGCTTTCAACGTAATCAAAATTTTCCATTGAAAACCGTTTAAAATTACAAATTTTTAAGAGAAAATAATTCAAAATTGATTTTTATGTATCAGGAGGGCAGAATACGGTAGAAACTTTGAAATCGATTAACGAAACGATTCGATAAATCGAAATCGACAATCGAATATCGAGTTATTCCGTTTTTTATTCTTCCGAAGTATCAGGGCGGCAGAATCTAGTAGGAACCGGCGCGCTCGAGCCGAGCGAACGGCGCAACGGTGGTGGCGCGCGCGAGAAATAATGACGTAGCGATGACCTTGGACTTTGCACTCGTGGGGCGCGCGAGAAATAATGACGTAGCGATGACCTTGGACTTTGCACTCATACGTCTCGTACGCCTCGTACCCTCGTAGCCTCGTACCCTCATACGTACTGCACCAGAACAGCCTCTTAATAACTACTCCCATATTTCCAAAACCTAAGTTTTTAAGGTAACTTGGTTGGTATAGTACTAAAGTTCTGGCCCTATTCTATCATCCGATGTGTACGTCATGCTGGCACACTTCCGTATTTATTTTATATTTCATGTCAAACTTAGACAAATCGCTGTCCGAACATCGCAAAGCGACTACTTTAATCACCCATATTTCCAAAACCTATGTTTTTACGGTAACCTGAGTGGTATAATACTATAGTTCTGGTCCTATTCTATCAACCTATGCGTACGTCATGTTAGCACACTTCCGTATTTATTTTATATTTCATGTCAAGCTTAGGTGAATCGCTGTCCACACATTCAAAGCGACTATTTTAATCATCCCTATTTCCAAAACGTAAGTTTTGACGGTAACTTGAGTGGTATAATACTATAGTTCTGGTCCTATTCAATCATCCTATGTGTACGTCATGTTGGCACACCTCCGTATTTATTTTATATTTTATGTCAAAATTAGACAAATCGCTGTCCGCACATTGAAAAGCGACTACATTAATCAGCCATATTTCCAAAACCTAAGTTTTTACGGTAACTTGGGTGGTACAATAGAGAAGTTCTGGTCCTATTCTATAACCCTATGCGTACGTCATGTTGGCAAACTTCCGTATTTATTTTATATTTCATGTCAAACTTAGGTTGATCGCTGTCCACACATCCAAAGCGACTATTTTAATCACCCGTATTTCTAAAACCTAAGTTTTGACGGTATCCTGAGTGGTATAATACTACATTTTTGGTCCTATTCTATCACCCTATGTGTACGTCATGTATCCACAATTCCGTATTTATTTTTAAATTTCATGTCAAACTTAGTCAGATCGTTGTCCGCACATCGTATGCGGACAACCCATATTTAATTTAATCACCCATTTTTCCAAAACCTAAGTTTTTAAGATAACTTGGTTGGTATAGTACTAAAGTTCTGGCCCTATTCTATCATCCGATGTGTACGTCATGCTGGCACACTTCCGTATTTATTTTATATTTCATGTCAAACTTAGACAAATCGCTGTCCGAACATCGCAAAGCGACTACATTAATCACCCATATTTCCAAAACCTATGTTTTTACGGTAGCTTGGATGGTATAATACTAATTTTCTGGTCCTATTATATCAAATCGCATATCGCAAAGCGACTACTTTAATCAGCCATATTTCCAAAACCTAAGTTTTTACGGTAACTTGGGTTGTATAATACAGAAGTTCTGGTCCTATTCTAACACCCTATGTGTAAGTCTTGTTTGCACACTTCTGTATTTATTTTATATTTCATGTCAAACTAAGGCGGATCAATGTCCACACATCCAAAGCGATTATTTTAATCACCCATATTTCCAAAACCTACGTTTTTGCGATAACCTGAGTGGTATAATACTATAGTTCTGGTCCTATTCTATCACCCCATGTGTACGTCATGTATCCACATTTCCGTATTTATTTTTATATTTCATGTCAAACTTAGACAAATCGTTGTCCGCACATCACATAGCGACTAATTTAATCACCCATATTTCCAAAACCTAAGTTTTTAAGGTAACTTGGGAGGTATAATACTAAATTTCTGGTCCTATTTTATCACCCTATGTGAACGTCATGTATCCACAAATCCGTATCTATTTTTATATTTCATGTCATCCTTTGACAAATCGTTGTCCGCACATCGAATAGCGACTAATTTAATCACCCATATTTCCAAAACCTAAGTTTTTAAAGTAACTTGGGTGGTATAGTACTAAAGTTCTGGTCCTATTCTTTCATCCTATGTGTACGTCATGTTGGCACACTTCCGTATTTATTATTATGTTTCATGTCATACTTAGACAAATCGTTGTCCGCACATCACATAGCGACTAATTTAATCACCCATATTTCCAAAACCTAAAATTTTAAGGTAACTTGGGTGGTATAATACTAAATTTCTGGTCCTATTCTATCATCCAATGTGTACGTCATGTTGGCACACTTCCGTATTTATTTTATATTTCATGTTAAACTTAGGCGAATCGCTGTCCACACATCCAAAGCGACTATTTTAATCATCCCTATTTCCAAAACGTAAGTTTTGACGGTAACTTGAGTGGTATAATACTATAGTTCTGGTCCTATTCTATCATCCTATGTGTACGTCATTTTGGCACACTTCCGTATTTATTTTATATTTCTTGTCAAAATTAGACAAATCGCTGTCCGCACATCGAAAAGCGACTACATTAATCAGCCACATTTCCAAAACCTAAGTTTTTACGGTAACTTGGGTGGTACAATAGAGAAGTTCTGGTCCTATTCTATAACCCTATGCGTACGTCATGTTGGCACACTTCCGTATTTATTTTATATTTCATGTCAAACTTAGGTTGATCGCTGTCCACACATCCAAAGCGACTATTTTAATCACACGTATTTCTAAAACCTAAGTTTTGACGGTATCCTGAGTGGTATAATACTACATTTTTGGTCCTATTCTATCACCCTATGTGTACGTCATGTATCCACAATTCCGTATTTATTTTTAAATTTCATGTCAAACTTAGTCAAATCGTTGTCCGCACATCGTATAGCAACTAATTTAATCACCCATATTTCCAAAACCCAAGTTTTTAAGGTAACTTGGTAGGTATAGTACTAAAGTTCTGGTCCTATTCTATCATCCTATGTGTACGTCATGTTGGAGCACCTCCGTATTTTTTTTATATTTCATGTCAAACTTAGACAAATCGTTGTCCGCACATCGCATAGCGACTAATTTAATCACCCATATTTCCAAAACCTAAGTTTTTAAGGTAACTTGGGTGGTATAGTACTAAAGTTCTGGTCCTATTCTTTCATCCGATGTGTACGACATGCTGGCACACTTCCGTATTTATTTTATATTTAATGTCAAACTTAGACAAATCGCTGTCCGAACATCGCAAAGCGACTACTTTAATCAGCCATATTTCCAAAACTTAGGTTTTTACGGTATCTTGTGTTGTATATTACAGAAGTTCTGGTCCTATTCTGTCACCCTATGTGTACTCTTGTTGGCACTCTTCCGTATTTATTTTATATTTCATGTCAAACTTAGGCGGATCGCTGTCCACACATCCAAAGCGAAAATTTTAATCACCCATATTTCCAAAACCTAAGTTTTGACGATACCCTGAGTGTTAAAATACTATAGTTCTCGTCCTATTCTATCACCCTATGTGTACGTCATGTATCCACAATTCTGTATTATTTTTATATTTCATGTCAAAACTAAACAAATCGTTGTCCGCACATCACATAGCGACTAATTTAATCACCCATATTTCCAAAACCTAAGTTTTTAAGGTAACTTAGGTGGTATAATACTAAATTTCTGCTCCTATTTTATCACCCTATGTGAACGTCATGTATCCACAATTCTGTATTTATTTTTATATTTCATGTCATATTTTGACAAATCGTTGTCCGCACATCGCATAGCGACTAATTTAATCACCCATATTTCCAAAACCTAAGTTTTTAAGGTAACTTGGGTGGTATAGTACTAAAGTTCTGGACCTATTCTATCATCCTATGTGTACGTCATGTTGGCACACTTCCGTATTTATTTTATATTTCATGTCAAACTTAGACAAATCGTTGTCCGCACATCGCAAAGCGACTACTTTAATCAGCCATATTTCCAAAACCGAAGTTTTGACGGTAACTTGGGTGGTATAATACAGAAGTTCTGGTCCTATTCTATCACCCTATGTGTACGTAATGTTGGCACACTTCAGTATTTATTTTTATATTTCATGTCATACTTAGACAAAACGTTGTCCGCACATCGCATAGAGACTAATTTAATCACCCATATTTCCAAAACCTAAGTTTTTTAAGGTAACTTGGGTGGTATAGTACTAAAGCTCTGGTCCTATTCTTTCATCCTATGTTTACGTCATGCTGGCATGTTTCCGTATTTATTTTATATTTCATGTCAAACTTAGACAAATCGCTGTCCGCACATCGCAAAGCGACTACTTTAATCAGCCATATTTCCAAAACCTAAGTTTTTACGGTAACTTGGGTTGTATAATACAGAAGTTGTGGTCCTATTCTATCACCCTATGTGTACGTCTTGTTGGCACACTTCCGTATTTATTTTATATTTCATGTCAAACTTAGGCGGATCGCTGTCCACACATCCAAAGCGACTATTTTAATCACCCGTATTTCCAAAACCTAAGTTTTAATGGTAACCTGAGTGGTATAATACTATAGTTCTGGTCCTATTCTATCACACTATGTGTACGTCATGTATCCACAATTCCGTATTTATTTTTATATTTCATGTCAAACTTAGACAAATCGTAGTCCGCACATCGCATAGCGACTAATTTAATCACCCATATTTCCAAAACCTAAGTTTTTAAGGTAACTTGGGTGGTATAATACTACATTTCTGGTCTCATTTTATCACCCTATGTGAACGTCATGTATCCACAATTCCGTATTTATTTTTATATTTCATGTCATACTTTGACAAATCGCTGTCTGCACATCGCAAAGCGACTACTTTAATCAGCCATATTTCCAAAACCTAAGTTTTTACGGTAACTTGGGTGGTATAATGCAGAAGTTCTGGTCCTATTCTATCACCCTATGTGTACGTCTTGTTGGCACACTTCCGTAATTATTTTATATTTCATGTCAAACTTAGGCGGATCGCTGTCCACACATCCAAAGCGACTATTTTAATCACCCGTATTTCCAAAACCTAAGTTTTAATGGTAACCTGAGTGGTATAATACTATAGTTCTGGTCCTATTCTATCAACCTATGTGTACGTCATGTATCCACAATTCCGTATTTATTTTTATATTTCATGTCAAACTTAGACAAATCGTTGTCCGCACATCGCATAGCGACTAATTTAATCAGCCATATTTTACGGTAACTTGGGTGGTATAATACAGAAGTTCTGGTCCTATTCTATCACCCTATGTGTACGTCATGTTGGCACACGTCCATATTTATTTTTATATTTCATGTCATACTTAGACAAATCGTTGAACGCACATCGCATAGCGAATAATTTAATCACCCATATTTTCAAAACCTAAGTTTTTACGTTAACTTGGGTGGTATAATACAGAAGTTCTGGTCCTATTCTATCACCCTATGTGTACGTCATGTTGGCACACTTCCGTATTTATTTTATATTTCATGTCAAACTTAGGCGAATCGCTGTCCACACATCTAAAGCGACTATTTTAATCATCCCTATTTCCAAAACGTAAGTTTTGACGGTAACTTGAGTTGTATAATACTATAGTTCTGGTCCTATTCTATCATCCTATGTGTACGTCATGTTGGCACACTTCCGTATTTATTTTATATTTCATGTCAAAATTAGACAAATCGCTGTCCGCACATCGAAAAACGACTACATTAATCAGCCATATTTCCAAAACCTAAGTTTTTACGGTAACTTGGGTGGTATAATACAGATGTTCTGGTCCTATTCTATCACCCTATGTGTACGTCATGTATCCACAATTCTGTATTATTTTTATATTTCATGTCAAACCTAAACAAATGGTTGTCCGCACATCACATAGCGACTAATTTAATCACCCATATTTCCAAAACCTAAGTTTTTAAGGTAACTTGGGTGGTATAATACTAAATTTCTGCTCCTATTTTATCACCCTATGTGAACGTCATGTATCCACAATTCCGTATTTATTTTTATATTTAATGTCATATTTTGACAAATCGTTGTCCGCACATCGCATAGCGACTAATTTAATCACCCATATTTCCAAAACCTAAGTTTTTAAGGTAACTTGGGTGGTATAGTACTAAAGTTCTGGACCTATTCTATCATCCTATGTGTACGTCATGTTGGCACACTTCCGTATTTATTTTATATTTCATGTCAAACTTAGACAAATCGTTGTCCGCACATCGCAAAGCGACTACTTTAATCAGCCATATTTCCAAAATCAAAGTTTTTACGGTAACTTGGGTGGTATAATACAGAAGTTCTGGTCCTATTCTATCACCCTATGTGTACGTAATGTTTGCACACTTCAGTATTTATTTTTATATGTCATGTCATACTTAGTCAAATCGCTGTCCGCACATCGCAAAGCGACTACTTTAATCAGCCATATTTCCAAAGCCTAAGTTTTTACGGTAACTTGGGTTGTATAATACAGACGTTGTGGTCCTATTCTATCACCCCATGTTTACGTCTTGTTGGCACACTTCCGTATTTATTTTATATTTCATGTCAAACTTAGGCGGATCGCTGTCCACACATCCAAAGCGACTATTTTAATCACCCGTATTTCCAAAACCTAAGTTTTAATGGTAACCTGAGTGAATAATACTATAGTTCTGGTCCTATTCTATCACACTATGTGTACGTCATGTATCCACAATTCCGTATTTATTTTTAAATTTCATGTCAAACTTAGACAAATCGTAGTCCGCACATCGCATAGCGACTAATTTAATCACCCATATTTCCAAAACCTAAGTTTTTAAGGTAACTTGGGTGGTATAATACTACATTTCTGGTCTTATTTTATCACCCTATGTGAACGTCATGTATCCACAATTCCGTATTTATTTTTATATTTCATGTCATACTTTGACAAATCGCTGTCTGCACATCGCAAAGCAACTACTTTAATCACCCATATTTCCAAAACCTAAGTTTTTAAGGTAACTTGGGTGGTATAATACTAAATTTCTGCTCCTATTTTATCACCCTATGTGAACGTCAAGTATCCACAATTCCGTATTTATTTTTATATTTCATGTCATATTTTGACAAATCGTTGTCCGCACATCGCATAGCGACTAATTTAATCACCTATATTTCCAAAACCTAAGTTTTTAAGGTAACTTGGGTGGTATAGTACTATAGTTCTGGACCTATTCTATCATCCAATGTGTACGTCATGTTGGCATACTTCCGTATTTATTTTATATTTCATGTCAAACTTAGACAAATCGTTGTCCGCATATCGCAAAGCGACTACTTTAATCAGCCATATTTCCAAAACCGAAGTTTTTACGGTAACTTGGGTGGTATAATACAGAAGTTCTGGTCCTATTCTATCACACTATGTGTACGTCATATATCCACAATTCCGTATTTATTTTTATATTTCATGTCAAACTTAGGCAAATCGTAGTCCGCACATCGCATAGCGACTAATTTAATCACCCATATTTCCGAAACCTAAGTTTTTAAGGTAACTTGGGTGGTATAATACTACATTTCTGGTCTTATTTTATCACCCTATGTGAACGTCATGTATCCACAACTCCGTATTTATTTTTATATTTCATGTCAAACTTAGACAAATCGTTGTCCGCACATCGCAAAGCGACTTCTTTAATCAGCCATATTTCCAAAACCTAAGTTTTTACGGTAACTTGGGTGGTATAATGCAGAAGTTCTGGTCCTATTCTATCACCCTATGTGTACGTCTTGTTGGCACACTTCCGTATTTATTTTATATTTCATGTCAAACTTAGGCGGATCGCTGTCCACACATCCAAAGCGACTATTTTAATCACCCGTATTTCCAAAACCTAAGTTTTAATGGTAACCTGAGTGGTATAATACTATAGTTCTGGTCCTATTCTATCAACCTATGTGTACGTCATGTATCCACAATTCCGGATTTATTTTTAAATTTCATGTCAAACTTAGTCAAATCGTTGTCTGCACATCGTATAGCGACTAATTTAGTCACCCTAATTTCCAAAACCTAAGTTTTTTAGGTATCTTAGGTGGTATATTACTAAAGTTCTGGTCCTATTCTTTCATCCTATGTGTACGTAATGCTAGCACACTTCCGTATTTATTTTATATTTCATGTCAAACTTAGACAAATCGCTGTCCGCACATCGCAAAGCAACTACTTTAATCAGCCATATTTCCAAAACTTAAGTTTTTACGGTAACTTGGGCTGTATAATACAGAAGTTCTGGTCCTATACTATCACCCTACGTGTACGTCATGTATCCACAATTCCGTATTTATTTTTATATTTCATGTCAAACTTAGACAAATCGTTGTCCGCACATCGAATAGCGACTAATTAAATCACCCATATTTCCAAAACCTAAGTTATTACGGTAACTTGGGTGGTATAATACAGAAGTTCTGGTCCTATTCTATTACCCTATGTGTACGTCATGTTGGCACACTTCCATATTTATTTTTATATTTCAAGTCATACTTAGACAAATCGTTGAACGCACATCGCATAGCCAATAGTTTAATCACCCATATTTCCAAACCCTAAGTTTTTATGGTAACTTGGGTTGTTTAATACAGAAGTTCTGGTCCTATTCTATCACACTATGTGTACGTCTTGTCGGCACACTTCCGTATTTATTTTATATTTCATGTCAAACTTAGACAAATCGTTGTCCGCACATCGCAAAGCGACTACTTTAATCAGCCATATTTCCAAAACCGAAGTTTTTACGGAAACTTGGGTGGTATAATACAGAAGTTCTGTTCTTATTCTATCACCCTATGTGTACGTAATGTTGGCACACTTCAGTATTTATTTTTATATTTCATGTCATACTTAGACAAATCGTTGTTCGCACATCGCATAGCGACTAATTTAATCACCCATATTTCCAAAACCTAAGTTTTTTAAGGTAACTTGGGTTGTATAGTACTAAAGCTCTGGTCCTATTCTTTCATCCTATGTGTACGTCATGCTGGCATGTTTCCGCATTTATTTTATATTTCATAAAAAAGTATAAAAATATAAAATAAATACGGAAGTGTACCAGCATGACGTACATATAGGATGAAAGAATAGGACCAGACCTTTAGTACTATACCACCCAATTTACCATAAAAACTTAGGTTTTGGAAATATGGGTGGTTAAATTAGTCGCTATGCGATGTGCAAACAACGATTTGTCTAAGTATGACATGAAATATAAAAATAAAAACGGAAGTGTGCCAACATTACGTACACATAGGGTGATAGAATAGGACCAGAACTTCTGTATTATACCACCCAACCTACCGTAAATCCTAGGTTTTGGAAATATGGCTGATTAAAGAAGTCGCATTGCGATGTGCGGGCAGTGATTTGTCTAAGTTTGACATGAAATATAAAAAATTTCGGATTTGTGCCAGCATGACGTACACATAGGATGATAGAATAGGACCACAACTTTAGTACTATACCACCCAAGTTACGGTAAAATTTTAGGTTTTGGAAATATGGCTGATTAAAGTAGTCGCTTTGCGATGTGCGGACAGCGATTTGTCTAAGTATGACACGAAATATAAAAATAATCACGGAATTTTGGATACATGACGTACAAATAGGGTGATAGAATAGGACCAGAACTATAGTATTATACCACTCAGGTTACCATCAAAACTTAGGTTTTGGAAATACCGGTGATTAAAATATTCGCTTTGGATGTGTGGACAGCGATCCACCTGTTTGACATGAAATATAAAATAAATACGGAAGTGTGCCAACATGAGGTACGCATAGGGTGATAGAATAGTACCAGAACTTCTGTATTATACCACCCACTTTACCGTAAAAACTTAGGTTTGGAAATATGGCTGATTAAAGTAGTCGCTTTGCAATGTGCGGACAGCAATTTGTCTAAGTTTGACATGAAATATAAAATAAATACGGAAGTGTGCCAAAATGACGTACACATAGGATGATAGAATAGGAAAATAACTTTAGTACTAAACCACCCAAGTTACCCTAAAAACTTAGGTTTTGGAAATATGGGTGACTAAATTAGTCGCTATACGATGTGCGGACAACGATTTGACTAAGTTTGACATGAAATATAAAAATAAATACGGAAGTGTGCCAACATTACGTACACATAGGGTGATAGAATAGGACCAGAACTTCTGTATTATACCACCCAACTTACCGTAAAAACTTAGGTTTTGGAAATATGGCTGTTTAAAGTAGTCGCTTTGCGATGTGCGGACAGCGATTTGTCTAAGTTTGACATGAAATATAAAATAAATACGGAAGTGTGCCAAAATGACGTACACATAGGATGATAGAATAGGAAAATAACTTTAGTACTATACCACCCAAGTTACTTAAAAAACTTAGGTTTTGGAAATATGGGTGATTAAACTAGTCGCTATACGATGTGCGGACAACAATTTGATTAAGTTTAACATTAAATTGAAAAATAAATACGGAATTGTGGATACATGACGTACACATAGGGTGATAAAATAGGACCAGAACTCTAGTATTATACCACCCAACTTACCGTAAAAACTTAGGTTTTGGAAATATGGCTGATTAAAATAGTCGCATTGCGATGTGCGGGCAGCGATTTGTCTAGGTTTGACATGAAATATAAAAAAATACGGAGGTGTGCCAGCATTACGTACACATAGGATGATAGAATAGGACCAGAACTTTAGTACTATACCACCCAAGTTACAGTAAAAACTTAGGTTTTGGAAATATGGCTGATTAAAGTAGTCGCTTTGCGATGTGCGGACAGCGATTTGTCTTAGTTTGACATGAAATATAAAATAAATACGGAAGTGTGCCAAAATGACGTAAACATAGGATGCTAGAATAGGTTCAGAACATTAGTACTATACCACCCAAGTTGCCTTAAAAACTAAGGTTTTGGAAATATGGGTGATTAAATTAGTCGCTATGCGATGTGCGGACAACGATTTGTCTAAGTTTGACATGAAATATAAAAATAAATACGGAATTGTGGATACATGACGTACACATAGGGTGATAGAATAGGACCAGAACTTCTGTATTATACCACCCAAGTTCCCGTAAAAACTTAGGTTTTGGAAATATGGGTGATTAAATTAGTCGCTATGCGATGTGCGGACAACGATTTGTCGAAGTTTGACACGAAATATAAAAATAAATACGGAATTGTGGATACATGACGTACACATAGGGTGATAGAATAGGACCAGAACTTCTGTATTATACCACCCAAGTTACCTTAAAAACTTAGGTTTTGGAAATATGGGTGATTAAATTAGTCGCTATGCGATGTGCGGACAACGATTTGCCTAAGTTTGACATGAAATATAAAAATAAATACGGAATTGTGGATACATGACGTACACATAGGGTGATAGAATAGGACCAGAACTTCTGTATTATACCACCCAAGTTACCGTAAAAACTTAGGTTTTGGAAATATGGCTGATTAAATTAGTCGCTATGCGATGTGCGGACAACGATTTGTCTAAGTTTTACATGAAATATAAAAATAAATACGGAGGTGTGCCAACATTACGTACACGTAGGATGGAAGAATAGGACCAGAATTTAGTACTATACATCCCAAGTTAGCTTAAAAACTTAGGTTTTGGAAATATGGGTGATTAAATTAGTCGCTATGCGATGTGCGGACAACGATTTGTCTAAGTATGACATGAAATATAATAATAAATACGGAGGTGTGCCAACATTACGTACACATAGGATGATAGAATAGGTCCAGAACTTTAGTACTATACCACCCAAGTTACCGTAAAAACTTAGGTTTTGGATATATGGCTGATTAAAGTAGTCGCATTGAGATGTGCGGACAGCGATTTGTCAAAGTATGACATGAAAAATAAAATAAATACGGAAGTGTGCCAACATGACGTACACATAGGGTGATAGAATAGGACCAGAACTTCTGTATTATACCACCCAAGTTACCGTAAAAACTTAGGTTTTGGAAATATGGCTGATTAAATTAGTCGCTATGCGATGTGCGGACAACGATTTGTCTAATTTTGACATGAAATATAAAAATAAATACGGAATTGTGGATACATGACGTACACATAGGGTGATAGAATAGGACCAGAACTTCTGTATTATACCACCCAAGTTACCGTAAAAACTTAGGTTTTGGAAATATGGGTGATTAAATTAGTCGCTATGCGATGTGCGGACAACGATTTGTCGAAGTTTGACACGAAATATAAAAAAAATACGGAGGTGTGCCAACATGACGTACACATAGGATGATAGAATAGGTCCAGAACTTTAGTACTATACCATCCAAGTTACCGTAAAAACTTAGGTTTTGGAAATATGGGTGATTAAATTAGTCGCTATGCGATGTGCGGACAACGATTTTTCTAAGTTTGACATGAAATATAAAAATAAATACGGAATTTTGGATACATGACGTACACATAGGGTGATAGAATAGGACCAGAACTTCTGTACTATACCACCCAAGTTACCTTAAAATCTTAGGTTTTGGATATATGGGTGATTAAATTAGTCGCTATGCGATGTGCGGACAACGATTTGTCTAAGTTTGACATGAAATATAAAAATAAATACGGAGGTATGCCAACATTGCGTACACGTAGGATGAAAGAATAGGACCAGAACTTTAGTACTATACCACCCAAGTTACCTTAAAAACTTAGGTTTTGGAAATATGGGTGATTAAATTAGTCGCTATGCGATGTGCTGACAACGATTTGTCTAAGTATGACATGAAATATAATAATAAATACGGAGGTGTGCCAACATTACGTACACATAGGATGATAGAATAGGTCCAGAACATTAGTACTATACCACCCAAGTTACCGTAAAAACTTAGGTTTTGGAAATATGGCTGATTAAAGTAGTCGCATTGAGATGTGCGGACAGAGATTTGTCTAAATTTGACATGAAATATAAAAATAAATACGGAATTGTGGATACATGACGTACACATAGGGTGATAGAATAGGACCAGAACTTCTGTATTATACCACCCAAGTTACCGTAAAAACTTAGGTTTTGGAAATATGGGTGATTAAATTAGTCGCTATGCGATGTGCGGACAACGATTTGTCTAAGTTTCACATGAAATATAAAAATAAATACGGAGGTGTGCCAACATTACGTACACGTAGGATGAAAGAATAGGACCAGAACTTTAGTACTATACCACCCAAGTTACCTTAAAAAACTTAGGTTTTGGAAATATGGGTGATTAAAGTAGTCGCATTGAGATGTGCGGACAGCGATTTGTCAAAGTTTGACACGAAATATAAAAAAAATACGGAGGTGTGCCAACATGACGTACACATAGGATGATAGAGTAGGTCCAGAACTTTAGTACTATACCACCCAAGTTACCGTAAAAACTTAGGTTTTGGAAATATGGTTGATTAAATTAGTCGCTATGCGATGTGCGGACAACGATTTGTCTAAGTTTGACATGAAATATAAAAATATACGGAATTTTGGATACATGACGTACACATTGGGTGATAGAATAGGATAAGAACTATATTATTATACCACTCAGGTTACCGTCAAAACTTAGGTTTTGGAAATACGGGTGATTAAAGTAGTCGCATTGAGATGTGCGGACAGCGATTTGTCTAAGTTTGACATGAAATATAAAAATAAATACGGACTTGTGGATACATGACGTACACATAGGGTGATAGAATAGGACCAGAACTTCTGTATTATACCACCCAAGTTACCTTAAAAACTTAGGTTTTGGAAATATGGCTGATTAAAGTAGTCGCATTGAGATGTGCGGACAGAGATTTGTAGAAGTTTGACACGAAATATAAAAAAATACGGAGGTGTGCCAACATGACATACACATAGGATGATGGAATAGGTCCAGAACTTTAGTACTATACCACCCAAGTTACCTTAAAAACTTAGGTTTTGGAAATATGGGTGATTAAATTAGTCGCTATGCGATGTGCGGACAACGATTTGTCCAAGTTTGACATGAAATATAAAAATAAATACGGAATTTTGGATACATGACGTACACATTGGGTAATAGAATAGGATTAGAACTATATTATTATACCACTCAGGTTACCGTCAAAACTTAGGTTTTGGAAATACGGGTGATTAAAGTAGTCGCATTGAGATGTGCGGACAGCGATTTGTCTAAGTTTGACATGAAATATAAAAATAAATACGGAATTGTGGATACATGACGTACACATAGGGTGATAGAATAGACCAGAACTTCTGTATTATACCACCCAAGTTACCGTAAAAACTTAGGTTTTGGAAATATGGGTGATTAAATTAGTCGCTATGCGATGTGCGGACAACGATTTGTCTAAGTTTGACACGAAATATAAAAAAAATACAGAGGTGTGCCAACATGACGTACACATAGGATGATAGAATAGGTCCAGAACTTTAGTACTATACCACCCAAGTTACCGTAAAAACTTAGGTTTTGGAAATATGGGTGATTAAATTAGTCGCTATGCGATGTGCGGACAACGATTTGTCTAAGTATGACATGAAATATAATAATAAATACGGAGGTGTGCCAACATTACGTACACGTAGGGTGATAGAATAGGACCAAAACTTCTGTATTATACCACCCAAGTTACCGTAAAAACTTAGGTTTTGGAAATATGGCTGATTAAAGTAGTCGCATTGAGATGTGCGGACAGCGATTTGTCAAAGTAAGACATGAAAAATAAAATAAATACGGAAGTGTGCCAACATGACTTACACATAGGATGATAGAATAGGTCCTGAAATTTAGTATTATACCACCCAAGTTACCTTAAAAACTTAGGTTTTGGAAATATGGGTGATTAAATTAGTCGCTATGCGATGTGCGGACAACGATTTGTCTAAGTTTGACATGAAATATAAAAATAAATACGGAATTGTGGATACATGACGTACACATAGGGTGATAGAATAGGACCAGAACTTCTGTACTATACCACCCAACTTAGGTTTTGGATATATGGGTGATTAAATTACTCGCTATGCGATGTGCGGACAACGATTTGTCTAAGTATGACATGAAATATAATAATAAATACGGAGGTGTGCCAACATTACGTACATATAGGGTGATAGAATAGGACCAGAACTTCTGTATTATACCACCCAAGTTACCGTAAAAACTTAGGTTTTGGAAATATGGCTGATTAAAGTAGTCGCATTGAGATGTGCGGACAGATATTTGTCTAAGTTTGACATGAAATATAAAAATAAATACGGAGGTGTGCCAACATTACGTACACATAGGATGATAGAATAGGTCCTGAAATTTAGTATTATACCACCCAAGTTACCTTAAAAACTTAGGTTTTGGAAATATGGGTGATTAAATTAGTCGCTATGCGATGTGCGGACAACGATTTGTCTAGGTTTGACATGAAATATAAAAATAAATACGGAATTGTGGATACATGACGTACACATAGGGTGATAGAATAGGACCAGAACTTCTGTATTATACCACCCAAGTTACCGTAAAAACTTAGGTTTTGGAAATATGGCTGATTAAAGTAGTCGCATTGAGATGTGCGGACAGCGATTTGTCTAAGTTTGACATGAAATATAAAAATAAATACGGAATTGTGGATACATGACGTACACATAGGGTGATAGAATAGGACCAGAACTTCTGTATTATACCACCCAAGTTACCGTAAAAACTTTGGTTTTGGAAATATGGCTGATTAAAGTAGTCGCTATGCGATGTGCGGACAACGATTTGTCTAGGTTTGACATGAAATATAAAAATAAATACGGAGGTGTGCCAACATTACGTACACGTAGGATGATAGAATAGGACCAGAACTTTAGTACTATACCACCCAAGTTACCTTAAAAACTTAGGTTTTGGAAATATGGGTGATTAAATTAGTCGCTATGCGATGTGCGGACAACGATTTGTCTAAGTATGACATGAAATATAATAATAAATACGGAGGTGTGCCAACATTACGTACACGTAGGGTGATAGAATAGGACCAGAACTTCTGTATTATACCACCCAAGTTACCGTAAAAACGTAGGTTTTGGAAATATGGCTGATTAAAGTAGTCGCATTGAGATGTGCGGACAGCGATTTGTCAAAGTATGACATGAAAAATATAATAAATACGGAAGTGTGCCAACATGACGTACACATAGGATGATAGAATAGGTCCTGAAATTTAGTATTATACCACCCAAGTTACCTTAAAAACTTAGGTTTTGGAAATATGGCTGATTAAAGTAATCGCATTGAGATGTGCGGACAGCGATTTGTCTAAATTTGACATGAAATATAAAAATAAATACGGAATTGTGGATACATGACGTACACATAGGGTGATAGAATAGGACCAGAACTTCTGTATTATACCACCCAAGTTACCGTAAAAACTTAGGTTTTGGAAATATGGCTGATTAAAATAGTCGCATTGCGATGTGCGGGCAGCGATTTGTCTAGGTTTGACATGAAATATAAAAAAATACGGAGGTGTGCCAGCATTACGTACACATAGGATGATAGAATAGGACCAGAACTTTAGTACTATACCACCCAAGTTACAGTAAAAACTTAGGTTTTGGAAATATGGCTGATTAAAGTAGTCGCTTTGCGATGTGCGGACAGCGATTTTTCTTAGTTTGACATGAAATATAAAATAAATACGGAAGTGTGCCAAAATGACGTAAACATAGGATGCTAGAATAGGTCCAGAACATTAGTACTATACCACCCAAGTTGCCTTAAAAACTAAGGTTTTGGAAATATGGGTGATTAAATTAGTCGCTATGCGATGTGCGGACAACGATTTGTCTAAGTTTGACATGAAATATAAAAATAAATACGGAATTGTGGATACATGACGTACACATAGGGTGATAGAATAGGACCAGAACTTCTGTATTATACCACCCAAGTTACCGTAAAAACTTAGGTTTTGGAAATATGGGTGATTAAATTAGTCGCTATGCGATGTGCGGACAACGATTTGTCGAAGTTTGACACGAAATATAAAAATAAATACGGAATTGTGGATACATGACGTACACATAGGGTGATAGAATAGGACCAGAACTTCTGTATTATACCACCCAAGGTACCGTAAAAACTTAGGTTTTGGAAATATGGCTGATTAAAGTAGTCGCATTGAGATGTGCGGACAGCGATTTGTCAAAGTATGACATGAAAAATAAAATAAATACGGAAGTGTGCCAACATGACGAACACATAGGATGATAGAATAGGTCCTGAATTTTAGTATTATACCACCCAAGTTACCTTAAAAACTTAGGTTTTGGAAATATGGGTGATTAAATTAGTCGCTATGCGATGTGCGGACAACGATTTGCCTAAGTTTGACATGAAATATAAAAATAAATACGGAATTGTGGATACATGACGTACACATAGGGTGATAGAATAGGACCAGAACTTCTGTATTATACCACCCAAGTTACCGTAAAAACTTAGGTTTTGGAAATATGGCTGATTAAATTAGTCGCTATGCGATGTGCGGACAACGATTTGTCTAAGTTTTACATGAAATATAAAAATAAATACGGAGGTGTGCCAACATTACGTACACGTAGGATGGAAGAATAGGACCAGAACTTTAGTACTATACCACCCAAGTTAGCTTAAAAACTTAGGTTTTGGAAATATGGGTGATTAAATTAGTCGCTATGCGATGTGCGGACAACGATTTGTCTAAGTATGACATGAAATATAATAATAAATACGGAGGTGTGCCAACATTACGTACACATAGGATGATAGAATAGGTCCAGAACTTTAGAACTATACCACCCAAGTTACCGTAAAAACTTAGGTTTTGGAAATATGGCTGATTAAAGTAGTCGCATTGAGATGTGCGGACAGCGATTTGTCAAAGTATGACATGAAAAATAAAATAAATACGGAAGTGTGCCAACATGACGTACACATAGGGTGATAGAATAGGACCAGAACTTCTGTATTATACCACCCAAGTTACCGTAAAAACTTAGGTTTTGGAAATATGGCTGATTAAATTAGTCGCTATGCGATGTGCGGACAACGATTTGTCTAATTTTGACATGAAATATAAAAATAAATACGGAATTGTGGATACATGACGTACACATAGGGTGATAGAATAGGACCAGAACTTCTGTATTATACCACCCAAGTTACCGTAAAAACTTAGGTTTTGGAAATATGGGTGATTAAATTAGTCGCTATGCGATGTGCGGACAACGATTTGTCGAAGTTTGACACGAAATATAAAAAAAATACGGAGGTGTGCCAACATGACGTACACATAGGATGATAGAATAGGTCCAGAACTTTAGTACTATACCATCCAAGTTACCGTAAAAACTTAGGTTTTGGAAATATGGGTGATTAAATTAGTCGCTATGCGATGTGCGGACAACGATTTTTCTAAGTTTGACATGAAATATAAAAATAAATACGGAATTTTGGATACATGACGTACACATAGGGTGATAGAATAGGACCAGAACTTCTGTACTATACCACCCAAGTTACCTTAAAATCTTAGGTTTTGGATATATGGGTGATTAAATTAGTCGCTATGCGATGTGCGGACAACGATTTGTCTAAGTTTGACATGAAATATAAAAACAAATACGGAGGTGTGCCAACATTGCGTACACGTAGGATGAAAGAATAGGACCAGAACTTTAGTACTATACCACCCAAGTTACCTTAAAAACTTAGGTTTTGGAAATATGGGTGATTAAATTAGTCGCTATGCGATGTGCGGTCAACGATTTGTCTAAGTATGACATGAAATATAATAATAAATACGGAGGTGTGCCAACATTACGTACACATAGGATGATAGAATAGGTCCAGAACTTTAGTACTATACCACCCAAGTTACCGTAAAAACTTAGGTTTTGGAAATATGGCTGATTAAAGTAGTCGCATTGAGATGTGCGGACAGAGATTTGTCTAAATTTGACATGAAATATAAAAATAAATACGGAATTGTGGATACATGACGTACACATAGGGTGATAGAATAGGACCAGAACTTCTGTATTATACCACCCAAGTTACCGTAAAAACTTAGGTTTTGGAAATATGGGTGATTAAATTAGTCGCTATGCGATGTGCGGACAACGATTTGTCTAAGTTTGACATGAAATATAAAAATAAATACGGAGGTGTGCCAACATTACGTACACGTAGGATGAAAGAATAGGACCAGAACTTTAGTACTATACCACCCAAGTTACCTTAAAAAACTTAGGTTTTGGAAATATGGGTGATTAAAGTAGTCGCATTGAGATGTGCGGACAGCGATTTGTCAAAGTTTGACACGAAATATAAAAAAATACGGAGGTGTGCCAACATGACGTACACATAGGATGATAGAGTAGGTCCAGAACTTTAGTACTATACCACCCAAGTTACCGTAAAATCTTAGGTTTTGGAAATATGGTTGATTAAATTAGTCGCTATGCGATGTGCGGACAACGATTTGTCTAAGTTTGACATGAAATATAAAAATATACGTAATTTTGGATACATGACGTACACATTGGGTGATAGAATAGGATAAGAACTATATTATTATACCACTCAGGTTACCGTCAAAACTTAGGTTTTGGAAATACGGGTGATTAAAGTAGTCGCATTGAGATGTGCGGACAGCGATTTGTCTAAGTTTGACATGAAATATAAAAATAAATACGGACTTGTGGATACATGACGTACACATAGGGTGATAGAATAGGACCAGAACTTCTGTATTATACCACCCAAGTTACCTTAAAAACTTAGGTTTTGGAAATATGGGTGATTAAATTAGTCGCTATGCGATGTGCGGACAACGATTTGTCTAAGTTTAACATGAAATATAAAAATAAATACGGAATTGTGGATACATGACGTACACATAGGGTGATAGAACAGGACCAGAACTTCTGTACTATACCACCCAAGTTACCTTAAAATCTTAGGTTTTGGATATATGGGTGATTAAATTAGTCGCTATGCGATGTGCGGACAACGATTTATCTAAGTATGACATGAAATATAATAATAAATACGGAGGTGTGCCAACATTACGTACATATAGGGTGATAGAATAGGACCAGAACTTCTGTATTATACCACCCAAGATACCGTAAAAACTTAGGTTTTGGAAATATGGCTGATTAAAGTAGTCGCATTGAGATGTGCGGACAGAGATTTGTCGAAGTTTGACACGAAATATAAAAAAATACGGAGGTGTGCCAACATGACATACACATAGGATGATGGAATAGGTCCAGAACTTTAGTACTATACCACCCAAGTTACCTTAAAAACTTAGGTTTTGGAAATATGGGTGATTAAATTAGTCGCTATGCGATGTGCGGTCAACGATTTGTCTAAGTTTGACATGAAATATAAAAATAAATACGGAATTTTGGATACATGACGTACACATTGGGTAATAGAATAGGATTCGAACTATATTATTATACCACTCAGGTTACCGTCAAAACTTAGGTTTTGGAAATACGGGTGATTAAAGTAGTCGCATTGAGATGTGCGGACAGCGATTTGTCTAAGTTTGACATGAAATATAAAAATAAATACGGAATTGTGGATACATGACGTACACATAGGGTGATAGAATAGACCAGAACTTCTGTATTATACCACCCAAGTTACCGTAAAAACTTAGGTTTTGGAAATATGGGTGATTAAATTAGTCGCTATGCGATGTGCGGACAACGATTTGTCTAAGTTTGACACGAAATATAAAAAAAATACGGAGGTGTGCCAACATGACGTACACATAGGATGATAGAATAGGTCCAGAACTTTAGTACTATACCACTCAAGTTACCGTAAAAACTTAGGTTTTGGAAATATGGGTGATTAAATTAGTCGCTATGCGATGTGCGGACAACGATTTGTCTAAGTATGACATGAAATATAATAATAAATACGGAGGTGTGCCAACATTACGTACACGTAGGGTGATAGAATAGGACCAGAACTTCTGTATTATACCACCCAAGTTACCGTAAAAACTTAGGTTTTGGAAATATGGCTGATTAAAGTAGTCGCATTGAGATGTGCGGACAGCGATTTGTCAAAGTAAGACATGAAAAATAAAATAAATACGGAAGTGTGCCAACATGACGTACACATAGGATGATAGAATAGGTCCTGAAATTTAGTATTATACCACCCAAGTTACCTTAAAAACTTAGGTTTTGGAAATATGGGTGATTAAATTAGTCGCTATGCGATGTGCGGACAACGATTTGTCTAAGTTTGACATGAAATATAAAAATAAATACGGAATTGTGAATACATGACGTACACATAGGGTGATAGAATAGGACCAGAACTTCTGTACTATACCACCCAAGTTACCTTAAAGTCTTAGGTTTTGGATATATGGGTGATTAAATTACTCGCTATGCGATGTGCGGACAACGATTTGTCTAAGTATGACATGAAATATAATAATAAATACGGTGGTGTGCCAACATTACGTACATATAGGGTGATAGAATAGGACCAGAACTTCTGTATTATACCACCCAAGTTACCGTAAAAACTTAGGTTTTGGAAATATGGCTGATTAAAGTAGTCGCTATGCGATGTGCGGACAACGATTTGTCTAGGTTTGACATGAAATATAAAAATAAATACGGAGGTGTGCCAACATTACGTACACGTAGGATGATAGAATAGGACCAGAACTTTAGTACTATACCACCCAAGTTACCTTAAAAACTTAGGTTTTGGAAATATGGGTGATTAAATTAGTCGCTATGCGATGTGCGGACAACGATTTGTCTAAGTATGACATGAAATATAATAATAAATACGGAGGTGTGCCAACATTACGTACACGTAGGGTGATAGAATAGGACCAGAACTTCTGTATTATACCACCCAAGTTACCGTAAAAACGTAGGTTTTGGAAATATGGCTGATTAAAGTAGTCGCATTGAGATGTGCGGACAGCGATTTGTCAAAGTATGACATGAAAAATATAATAAATACGGAAGTGTGCCAACATGACGTACACATAGGATGATAGAATAGGTCCTGAAATTTAGTATTATACCACCCAAGTTACCTTAAAAACTTAGGTTTTGGAAATATGGCTGATTAAAGTAATCGCATTGAGATGTGCGGACAGCGATTTGTCTAAGTTTGACATGAAATATAAAAATAAATACGGAATTGTGGATACATGACGTACACATGGGGTGATAGAATAGGACCAGAACTTCTGTATTATACCACCCAAGTTACCGTAAAAACTTAGGTTTTGGAAATATGGCTGATTAAAGTAGTCGCATTGAGATGTGCGGACAGCGATTTGTCAAAGTATGACATGAAAAATAAAATAAATACGGAAGTGTGCCAACATGACGTACACATAGGATGATAGAATAGGTCCTGAAATTTAGTATTATACCACCCAAGTTACCGTAAAAACTTAGGTTTTGGAAATATGGGTGATTAAATTAGTCGCTATGCGATGTGCGGACAACGATTTGTCGAAGTTTGACACGAAATATAAAAAAAATACGGAGGTGTGCCAACATGACGTACACATAGGATGATAGAATAGGTCAGAACTTTAGTACTATACCACCCAAGTTACCGTAAAAACTTAGGTTTTGGAAATATGGGTGATTAAATTAGTCGCTATGCGATGTGCGGACAACGATTTGTCTAAGTTTGACATGAAATATAAAAATAAATACGGAGGTGTGCCAACATTACGTACACGTAGGATGAAAGAATGGGACCAGAACTTTAGTACTATACCACCCAAGTTACCGTAAAAACTTAGGTTTTGGAATTATGGCTGATTAAAGTAATCGCATTGAGATGTGCGGACAGCGATTTGTCTAAGTTTGACATGAAATATAAAAATAAATACGGAATTGTGGATACATGACGTACACATAGGGTGATAGAATAGGACCAGAACTTCTGTATTATACCACCCAAGTTACCGTAAAAACTTAGGTTTTGGAAATATGGCTGATTAAAGTAGTCGCATTGAGATGTGCCGACAGAGATTTGTCGAAGTTTGACACGAAATATAAAAAAAATACGGAGGTGTGCCAACATGACGTACACATAGGATGATAGAATAGGACCAGAACTTCTGTATTATACCACCCAAGTTACCGTAAAAACTTAGGTTTTGGAAATATGGCTGATTAAAGTAGTCGCATTGAGATGTGCGGACAGAGATTTGTCTAAGTTTGACATGAAATATAAAAATAAATACGGAGGTGTGCCAACATTACGTACACATAGGATGATAGAATAGGTCCTGAAATTTAGTATTATACCACCCAAGTTACCTTAAAAACTTAGGTTTTGGAAATATGGGTGATTAAATTAGTCGCTATGCGATGTGCGGACAACGATTTGTCTAAGTTTGACATGAAATATAAAAATAAATACGGAATTGTGGATACATGACGTACATATAGGGTGATAGAATAGGACCAGAACTTCTGTATTATACCACCCAAGTTACCGTAAAAACTTAGGTTTTGGAAATATGGCTGATTAAAGTAGTCGCATTGAGATGTGCGGACAGCGATTTGTCTAAGTTTGACATGAAATATAAAAATAAATACGGAATTGTGGATACATGACGTACACATAGGGTGATAGAATAGGACCAGAACTTCTGTATTATACCACCCAAGTTACCGTAAAAACTTAGGTTTTGGAAATATGGCTGATTAAAGTAGTCGCTATGCGATGTGCGGACAACGATTTGTCTAAGTTTGACATGAAATATAAAAATAAATACGGAGGTGTGCCAACATTACGTACACGTAGGATGATAGAATAGGACCAGAACTTTAGTACTATACCACCCAAGTTACCTTAAAAACTTAGGTTTTGGAAATATGGGTGATTAAATTAGTCGCTATGCGATGTGCGGACAACGATTTGTCTAAGTATGACATGAAATATAATTATAAATACGGAGGTGTGCCAACATTACGTACACGTAGGGTGATAGAATAGGACCAGAACTTCTGTATTATACCACCCAAGTTACCGTAAAAACGTAGGTTTTGGAAATATGGCTGATTAAAGTAGTCGCATTGAGATGTGCGGACAGCGATTTGTCAAAGTATGACATGAAAAATAAAATAAATACGGAAGTGTGCCAACATGACGTACACATAGGATGATAGAATAGGTCCTGAAATTTAGTATTATACCACCCAAGTTACCTTAAAAACTTTGGTTTTGGAAATATGGCTGATTAAAGTACACGCATTGAGATGTGCGGACAGCGATTTGTCTAAGTTTGACATGAAATATAAAAATAAATACGGAATTGTGGATACATGACGTACACATAGGGTGATAGAATAGGACCAGAACTTCTGTATTATACCACCCAAGTTACCGTAAAAACTTAGGTTTTGGAAATATGGCTGATTAAAGTAGTCGCATTGAGATGTGCGGACAGCGATTTGTCAAAGTATGACATGAAAAATAAAATAAATACGGAAGTGTGCCAACATGACGTACACATAGGATGATAGAATAGGTCCTGAAATTTAGTATTATACCACCCAAGTTACCGTAAAAACTTAGGTTTTGGAAATATGGGTGATTAAATTAGTCGCTATGCGATGTGCGGACAACGATTTGTCGAAGTTTGACACGAAATATAAAAAAATACGGAGGTGTGCCAACATGACGTACACATAGGATGATAGAATAGGTCCAGAACTTTAGTACTATACCACCCAAGTTACCGTAAAAACTTAGGTTTTGGAAATATGGGTGATTAAATTAGTCGCTATGCGATGTGCGGACAACGCTTTGTCTAAGTATGACATGAAATATAATAATAAAAACGGAGGTGTGCCAACATTACGTACACGTAGGGTTATAGAATAGGACCAGAACTTCTGTATTATACCACCCAAGTTACCGTAAAAACTTAGGTTTTGGAAATATGGCTGATTAAAGTAGTCGCATTGAGATGTGCGGACAGCGATTTGTCAAAGTATGACATGAAAAATAAAATAAATACGGAAGTGTGCCAACATGACGTACACATAGGATGATAGAATAGGTCCTGAAATTTAGTATTATACCACCCAAGTTACCGTAAAAACTTAGGTTTTGGAAATATGGGTGATTAAATTAGTCGCTATGCGATGTGCGGACAACGATTTGTCGAAGTTTGACACGAAATATAAAAAAAATACGGAGGTGTGCCAACATGACGTACACATAGGATGATAGAATAGGTCCAGAACTTTAGTACTATACCACCCAAGTTACCGTAAAAACTTAGGTTTTGGAAATATGGCTGATTAAAGTAGTCCCATTGAGATGTGCGGACAGCGATTTGTCTAAGTTTGACATGAAATATAAAAATAAATACGGAATTGTGGATACATGACGTACACATAGGGTGATAGAATAGGACCAGAACTTCTGTATTATACCACCCAAGTTACCGTAAAAACTTAGGTTTTGGAAATATGGCTGATTAAAGTAGTCGCTATGCGATGTGCGGACAACGATTTGTCTAAGTTTGACATGAAATATAAAAATAAATACGGAGGTGTGCCAACATTACGTACACGTAGGATGATAGAATAGGACCACAACTTTAGTAATATACCACCCAAGTTACCTTAAAAACTTAGGTTTTGGAAATATGGGTGATTAAATTAGTCGCTATGCGATGTGCGGACAACGATTTGTCTAAGTATGACATGAAATATAATAATAAATACGGAGGTGTGCCAACATTACGTACACGTAGGGTGATAGAATAGGACCAGAACTTCTGTATTATACCACCCAAGTTACCGTAAAAACTTAGGTTTTGGAAATATGGCTGATTAAAGTAGTCGCATTGAGATGTGCGGACAGCGATTTGTCAAAGTATGACATGAAAAATAAAATAAATACGGAAGTGTGCCAACATGACGTACACATAGGATGATAGAATAGGTCCTGAAATTTAGTATTATACCACCCAAGTTACCTTAAAAACTTAGGTTTTGGAAATATGGGTGATTAAATTAGTCGCTATGCGATGTGCGGACAACGATTTGTCTAAGTTTGACATGAAATATAAAAATAAATACGGAATTGTGGATACATGACGTACACATAGGGTGATAGAATAGGACCAGAACTTCTGTATTATACCACCCAAGTTACCGTAAAAACTTAGGTTTTGGAAATATGGGTGATTAAATTAGTCGCTATGCGATGTGCGGACAACGATTTGTCTAAGTTTGACATGAAATATAAAAATAAATACGGAGGTGTGCCAACATTACGTACACGTAGGATGAAAGGATGGGACCAGAACTTTAGTACTATACCACCCAAGTTACCTTAAAAACTTAGGTTTTGGAAATATGGGTGATTAAATTAGTCTTTATGCGATGTGCGGACAACGATTTGTCTAAGTATGACATGAAATATAATAATAAATACGGAGGTGTGCCATCATTACGTACACATAGGATGATAGAATAGGTCCAGAACTTTAGTACTATACCACCCAAGTTACCGTAAAAACTTAGGTTTTGGAAATATGGCTGATTAAAGTAATCGCATTGAGATGTGCGGACAGCGATTTGTCTAAGTTTGACATGAAATATAAAAATAAATACGGAATTGTGGATACATGACGTACACATAGGGTGATAGAATAGGACCAGAACTTCTGTATTATACCACCCAAGTTACCGTAAAAACTTAGGTTTTGGAAATATTGCTGATTAAAGTAGTCGCATTGAGATGTGCCAACAGAGATTTGTCGAAGTTTGACACGAAATATAAAAAAATACGGAGGTGTGCCAACATGACGTACACATAGGATGATAGAATAGGTCCAGAACTTTAGTACTATACCACCCAAGTTACCGTAAAAACTTAGGTTTTGGAAATATGGGTGATTAAATTAGTCGCTATGCGATGTGCGGACAACGATTTGTCTAAGTATGACATGAAATATAATAATAAAAACGGAGGTCTGCCAACATTACGTACACGTAGGGTGATAGAATAGGACCAGAACTTCTGTATTATACCACCCAAGTTACCGTAAAAACTTAGGTTTTGGAAATATGGCTGATTAAAGTAGTCGCATTGAGATGTGCGGACAGCGATTTGTCAAAGTATGACATGAAAAATAAAATAAATACGGAAGTGTGCCAACATGACGTACACATAGGATGATAGAATAGGTCCTGAAATTTAGTATTATACCACCCAAGTTACCGTAAAAACTTAGGTTTTGGAAATATGGGTGATTAAATTAGTCGCTATGCGATGTGCGGACAACGATTTGTCGAAGTTTGACACGAAATATAAAAAAAATACGGAGGTGTGCCAACATGACGTACACATAGGATGATAGAATAGGTCCAGAACTTTAGTATTATACCACCCAAGTTACCGTAAAAACTTAGGTTTTGGAAATATGGCTGATTAAAGTAGTCCCATTGAGATGTGCGGACAGCGATTTGTCTAAGTTTGACATGAAATATAAAAATAAATACGGAATTGTGGATACATGACGTACACATAGGGTGATAGAATAGGACCAGAACTTCTGTATTATACCACCCAAGTTACCGTAAAAACTTAGGTTTTGGAAATATGGCTGATTAAAGTAGTCGCTATGCGATGTGCGGACAACGATTTGTCTAAGTTTGACATGAAATATAAAAATAAATACGGAGGTGTGCCAACATTACGTACACGTAGGATGATAGAATAGGACCACAACTTTAGTACTATACCACCCAAGTTACCTTAAAAACTTAGGCTTTGGAAATATGGGTGATTAAATTAGTCGCTATGCGATGTGCGGACAACGATTTGTCTAAGTATGACATGAAATATAATAATAAATACGGAGGTGTGCCAACATTACGTACACGTAGGGTGATAGAATAGGACCAGAACTTCTGTATTATACCACCCAAGTTACCGTAAAAACTTAGGTTTTGGAAATATGGCTGATTAAAGTAGTCGCATTGAGATGTGCGGACAGCGATTTGTCAAAGTATGACATGAAAAATAAAATAAATACGGAAGTGTGCCAACATGACGTACACATAGGATGATAGAATAGGTCCTGAAATTTAGTATTATACCACCCAAGTTACCTTAAAAACTTAGGTTTTGGAAATATGGGTGATTAAATTAGTCGCTATGCGATGTGCGGACAACGATTTGTCTAAGTTTGACATGAAATATAAAAATAAATACGGAATTGTGGATACATGACGTACACATAGGGTGATAGAATAGGACCAGAACTTCTGTATTATACCACCCAAGTTACCGTAAAAACTTAGGTTTTGGAAATATGGGTGATTAAATTAGTCGCTATGCGATGTGCGGACAACGATTTGTCTAAGTTTGACATGAAATATAAAAATAAATACGGAGGTGTGCCAACATTACGTACACGTAGGATGAAAGGATTGGACCAGAACTTTATTACTATACCACCCAAGTTACCTTAAAAACTTAGGTTTTGGATATATGGGTAATTAAATTAGTCTTTATGCGATGTGCGGACAACGATTTGTCTAAGTATGACATGAAATATAATAATAAATACGGAGGTGTGCCATCATTACGTACACATAGGATGATAGAATAGGTCCAGAACTTTAGTACTATACCACCCAAGTTACCGTAAAAACTTAGGTTTTGGAAATATGGCTGATTAAAGTAATCGCATTGAGATGTGTGGACAGCGATTTGTCTAAGTTTGACATGAAATATAAAAATAAATACGGAATTGTGGATACATGACGTACACATAGGGTGATAGAATAGGACCAGAACTTCTGTATTATACCACCCAAGTTACCGTAAAAACTTAGGTTTTGGAAATATGGCTGATTAAAGTAGTCGCATTGAGATGTGCCGACAGAGATTTGTCGAAGTTTGACACGAAATATAAAAAAATACGGAGGTGTGCCAACATGACGTACACATAGGATGATAGAATAGGTCCAGAACTTTAGTACTATACCACCCAAGTTACCGTAAAAACTTAGGTTATGGAAATATGGGTGATTAAATTAGTCGCTATGCGATGTGCGGACAACGATTTGTCTAAGTATGACATGAAATATAATAATAAAAACGGAGGTGTGCCAACATTACGTACACGTAGGGTGATAGAATAGGACCAGAACTTCTGTATTATACCACCCAAGTTACCGTAAAAACTTAGGTTTTGGAAATATGGCTGATTAAAGTAGTCGCATTGAGATGTGCGGACAGCGATTTGTCAAAGTATGACATGAAAAATAAAATAAATACGGAAGTGTGCCAACATGACGTACACATAGGATGATAGAATAGGTCCTGAAATTTAGTATTATACCACCCAAGTTACCATAAAAACTTAGGTTTTGGAAATATGGGTGATTAAATTAGTCGCTATGCGATGTGCGGACAACGATTTGTCGAAGTTTGACACGAAATATAAAAAAAATACGGAGGTGTGCCAACATGACGTACACATAGGATGATAGAATAGGTCCAGAACTTTAGTACTATACCACCCAAGTTACCGTAAAAACTTAGGTTTTGGAAATATGGCTGATTAAAGTAGTCCCATTGAGATGTGCGGAGAGCGATTTGTCTAAGTTTGACATGAAATATAAAAATAAATACGGAATTGTGGATACATGACGTACACATAGGGTGATAGAATAGGACCAGAACTTCTGTATTATACCACCCAAGTTACCGTAAAAACTTAGGTTTTGGAAATATGGCTGATTAAAGTAGTCGCTATGCGATGTGCGGACAACGATTTGTCTAAGTTTGACATGAAATATAAAAATAAATACGGAGGCGTGCCAACATTACGTACACGTAGGATGATAGAATAGGACCACAACTTTAGTACTATACCACCCAAGTTACCTTAAAAACTTAGGTTTTGGAAATATGGGTGATTAAATTAGTCGCTATGCGATGTGCGGACAACGATTTGTCTAAGTATGACATGAAATATAATAATAAATACGGAGGTGTGCCAACATTACGTACACGTAGGGTGATAGAATAGGACCAGAACTTCTGTATTATACCATCCAAGTTACCGTAAAAACTTAGGTTTTGGAAATATGGCTGATTAAAGTAGTCGCATTGAGATGTGCGGACAGCGATTTGTCAAAGTATGACATGAAAAATAAAATAAATACGGAAGTGTGCCAACATGACGTACACATAGGATGATAGAATAGGTCCTGAAATTCAGTATTATACCACCCAAGTTACCTTAAAAACTTAGGTTTTGGAAATATGGGTGATTAAATTAGTCGCTATGCGATGTGCGGACAACGATTTGTCTAAGTTTGACATGAAATATAAAAATAAATACGGAATTGTGGATACATGACGTACACATAGGGTGATAGAATAGGACCAGAACTTCTGTATTATACCACCCAAGTTACCGTAAAAACTAAGGTTTTGGAAATATGGGTGATTAAATTAGTCGCTATGCGATGTGCGGACAACGATTTGTCTAAGTTTGACATGAAATATAAAAATAAATACGGAGGTGTGCCAACATTACGTACACGTAGGATGAAAGAATGGGACCAGAACTTTAGTACTATACCACCCAAGTTACCTTAAAAACTTAGGTTTTGGAAATATGGGTGATTAAATTAGTCTTTATGCGATGTGCGGACAACGATTTGTCTAAGTATGACATGAAATATAATAATAAATACGGAGGTGTGCCAACATTACGTACACGTAGGATGATAGAATAGGACCAGAACTTTAGTACTATACCACCCAAGTTACCTTAAAAACTTAGGTTTTGGAAATATGGGTGATTAAATTAGTCGCTATGCGATGTGCGGACAACGATTTGTCTAAGTATGACATGAAATATAGTAATAAATACGGAGGTGTGCCAACATTACGTACACGTAGGGTGATAGAATAGGACCAGAACTTCTGTATTATACCACCCAAGTTACCGTAAAAACTTAGGTTTTGGAAATATGGCTGATTAAAGTAATCGCATTGAGATGTGCGGACAGCGATTTGTCTAGGTTTGACATGAAATATAAAAATAAATACGGAATTGTGGATACATGACGTACACATAGGGTGATAGAATAGGACCAGAACTTCTGTATTATACCACCCAAGTTACCGTAAAAACTTAGGTTTTGGAAATATGGCTGATTAAAGTAGTCGCATTGAGATGTGCCGACAGAGATTTGTCGAAATTTGACACGAAATATAAAAAAAATACGGAGGTGTGCCAACATGACGTACACATAGGATGATAGAATAGGTCCAGAACTTTAGTACTATACCACCCAAGTTACCGTAAAAACTTAGGTTTTGGAAATATGGGTGATTAAATTAGTCGCTATGCGATGTGCGGACAACGATTTGTCTAAGTATGACATGAAATATAATAATAAATACGGAGGTGTGCCAACATTACGTACACGTAGGGTGATAGAATAGGACCAGAACTTCTGTATTATACCACCCAAGTTACCGTAAAAACTTAGGTTTTGGAAATATGGCTGATTAAAGTAGTCGCATTGAGATGTGCGGACAGCGATTTGTCAAAGTATGACATGAAAAATAAAATAAATACGGAAGTGTGCCAACATGACGTACACATAGGATGATAGAATAGGTCCTGAAATTTAGTATTATAACCACCCAAGTTACCGTAAAAACTTAGGTTTTGGAAATATGGGTGATTAAATTAGTCGCTATGCGATGTGCGGACAACGATTTGTCGAAGTTTGACACGAAATATAAAAAAAATACGGAGGTGTGCCAACATGACGTACACATAGGATGATAGAATAGGTCCAGAACTTTAGTACTATACCACCCAAGTTACCGTAAAAACTTAGGTTTTGGAAATATGGCTGATTAAAGTAGTCGCATTGAGATGTGCGGACAGCGATTTGTCTAAGTTTGACATGAAATATAAAAATAAATACGGAATTGTGGATACATGACGTACACATAGGGTGATAGAATAGGACCAGAACTTCTGTAATATACCACCCAAGTTACCGTAAAAACTTAGGTTTTGGAAATATGGCTGATTAAAGTAGTCGCTATGCGATGTGCGGACAACGATTTGTCTAAGTTTGACATAAAATATAAAAATAAATACGGAGGTGTGCCAACATTACGTACACGTAGGATGATAGAATAGGACCAGAACTTTAGTACTATACCACCCAAGTTACCTTAAAAACTTAGGTTTTGGAAATATGGGTGATTAAATTAGTCGCTATGCGATGTGCGGACAACGATTTGTCTAAGTATGACATGAAATATAATAATAAATACGGAGGTGTGCCAACATTACGTACACGTAGGGTGATAGAATAGGACCAGAACTTCTGTATTATACCACCCAAGTTACCGTAAAAACTTAGGTTTTGGAAATATGGCTGATTAAAGTAGTCGCATTGAGATGTGCGGACAGCGATTTGTCAAAGTATGACATGAAAAATAAAATAAATACGGAAGTGTGCCAACATGACGTACACATTGGATGATAGAATAGGTCCTGAAATTTAGTATTATACCACCCAAGTTACCTTAAAAACTTAGGTTTTGGAAATATGGGTGATTAAATTAGTCGCTATGCGATGTGCGGACAACGATTTGTCTAAGTTTGACATGAAATATAAAAATAAATACGGAATTGTGGATACATGACGTACACATAGGGTGATAGAATAGGACCAGAACTTCTGTATTATACCACCCAAGTTACCGTAAAAACTTAGGTTTTGGAAATATGGGTGATTAAATTAGTCGCTATGCGATGTGCGGACAACGATTTGTCTAAGTTTGACATGAAATATAAAAATAAATACGGAGGTGTGCCAACATTACGTACACGTAGGATGAAAGAATGGGACCAGAACTTTAGTACTATACCACCCAAGTTACCTTAAAAACTTAGGTTTTGGAAATATGGGTGATTAAATTAGTCTTTATGCGATGTGCGGACAACGATTTGTCTAAGTATGACATGAAATATAATAATAAATACGGAGGTGTGCCATCATTACGTACACATAGGATGATAGAATAGGTCCAGAACTTTAGTACTATACCACCCAAGTTACCGTAAAAACTTAGGTTTTGGAAATATGGCTGATTAAAGTAATCGCATTGAGATGTGCGGACAGCGATTTGTCTAAGTTTGACATGAAATATAAAAATAAATACGGAATTGTGGATACATGACGTACACATAGGGTGATAGAATAGGACCAGAACTTCTGTATTATACCACCCAAGTTACCGTAAAAACTTAGGTTTTGGAAATATGGCTGATTAAAGTAGTCGCATTGAGATGTGCCGACAGAGATTTGTCGAAATTTGACACGAAATATAAAAAAAATACGGAGGTGTGCCAACATGACGTACACATAGGATGATAGAATAGGTCCAGAACTTTAGTACTATACCACCCAAGTGACCGTAAAAACTTAGGTTTTGGAAATATGGGTGATTAAATTAGTCGCTATGCGATGTGCGGACAACGATTTGTCTAAGTATGACATGAAATATAATAATAAATACGGAGGTGTGCCAACATTACGTACACGTAGGGTGATAGAATAGGACCAGAACTTCTGTATTATACCACCCAAGTTACCGTAAAAACTTAGGTTTTGGAAATATGGCTGATTAAAGTAGTCGCATTGAGATGTGCGGACAGCGATTTGTCAAAGTATGACATGAAAAATAAAATAAATACGGAAGTGTGCCAACATTACGTACACATAGGATGATAGAATAGGTCCTGAAATTTAGTATTATACCACCCAAGTTACCGTAAAAACTTAGGTTTTGGAAATATGGGTGATTAAATTAGTCGCTATGCGATGTGCGGACAACGATTTGTCTAAGTTTGACATGAAATATAAAAATAAATACGGAATTGTGGATACATGACGTACACATAGGGTGATAGAATAGGACCAGAACTTCTGTATTATACCACCCAAGTTACCGTAAAAACTTAGGTTTTGGAAATATGGGTGATTAAATTAGTCGCTATGCGATGTGCGGACAACGATTTGTCTAAGTATGACATGAAATATAATAATAAATACGGAGGTGTGCCAACATTACGTACACGTAGGATGATAGAATAGGACCAGAACTTTAGTACTATACCACCCAAATTACCTTAAAAACTTAGGTTTTGGAAATATGGGTGATTAAATTAGTCGCTATGCGATGTGCGGACAACGATTTGTCTAAGTATGACATGAAATATAGTAATAAATACGGAGGAGTGCCAACATTACGTACACGTAGGGTGATAGAATAGGACCAGAACTTCTGTATTATACCACCCAAGTTACCGTAAAAACTTAGGTTTTGGAAATATGGCTGATTAAAGTAATCGCATTGAGATGTGCGGACAGCGATTTGTCTAGGTTTGACATGAAATATATAAATAAATACGGAATTGTGGATACATGACGTACACATAGGGTGATAGAATAGGACCAGAACTTCTGTATTATACCACCCAAGTTACCGTAAAAACTTAGGTTTTGGAAATATGGCTGATTAAAGTAGTCGCATTGAGATGTGCCGACAGAGATTTGTCGAAATTTGACACGAAATATAAAAAAAATACGGAGGTGTGCCAACATGACGTACACATAGGATGATAGAATAGGTCCAGAACTTTAGTACTATACCACCCAAGTTACCGTAAAAACTTAGGTTTTGGAAATATGGGTGATTAAATTAGTCGCTATGCGATGTGCGGACAACGATTTGTCTAAGTATGACATGAAATATAATAATAAATACGGAGGTGTGCCAACATTACGTACACGTAGGGTGATAGAATAGGACCAGAACTTCTGTATTATACCACCCAAGTTACCGTAAAAACTTAGGTTTTGGAAATATGGCTGATTAAAGTAGTCGCATTGAGATGTGCGGACAGCGATTTGTCAAAGTATGACATGAAAAATAAAATAAATACGGAAGTGTGCCAACATGACGTACACATAGGATGATAGAATAGGTCATGAAATTTAGTATTATAACCACCCAAGTTACCGTAAAAACTTAGGTTTTGGAAATATGGGTGATTAAATTAGTCGCTATGCGATGTGCGGACAACGATTTGTCGAAGTTTGACACGAAATATAAAAAAAATACGGAGGTGTGCCAACATGACGTACACATAGGATGATAGAATAGGTCCAGAACTTTAGTACTATACCACCCAAGTTACCGTAAAAACTTAGGTTTTGGAAATATGGCTGATTAAAGTAGTCGCATTGAGATTTGCGGACAGCGATTTGTCTAAGTTTGACATGAAATATAAAAATAAATACGGAATTGTGGATACATGACGTACACATAGGGTGATAGAATAGGACCAGAACTTCTGTAATATACCACCCAAGTTACCGTAAAAACTTAGGTTTTGGAAATATGGCTGATTAAAGTAGTCGCTATGCGATGTGCGGACAACGATTTGTCTAAGTTTGACATAAAATATAAAAATAAATACGGAGGTGTGCCAACATTACGTACACGTAGGATGATAGAATAGGACCAGAACTTTAGTACTATACCACCCAAGTTACCTTAAAAACTTAGGTTTTGGAAATATGGGTGATTAAATTAGTCGCTATGCGATGTGCGGACAACGATTTGTCTAAGTATGACATGAAATATAATAATAAATACGGAGGTGTGCCAACATTACGTACACGTAGGGTGATAGAATAGGACCAGAACTTCTGTATTATACCACCCAAGTTACCGTAAAAACTTAGGTTTTGGAAATATGGCTGATTAAAGTAGTCGCATTGAGATGTGCGGACAGCGATTTGTCAAAGTATGACATGAAAAATAAAATAAATACGGAAGTGTGCCAACATGACGTACACATTGGATGATAGAATAGGTCCTGAAATTTAGTATTATACCACCCAAGTTACCTTAAAAACTTAGGTTTTGGAAATATGGGTGATTAAATTAGTCGCTATGCGATGTGCGGACAACGATTTGTCTAAGTTTGACATGAAATATAAAAATAAATACGGAATTGTGGATACATGACGTACACATAGGGTGATAGAATAGGACCAGAACTTCTGTATTATACCACCCAAGTTACCGTAAAAACTTAGGTTTTGGAAATATGGGTGATTAAATTAGTCGCTATGCGATGTGCGGACAACGATTTGTCTAAGTTTGACATGAAATATAAAAATAAATACGGAGGTGTGCCAACATTACGTACACGTAGGATGAAAGAATGGGACCAGAACTTTAGTACTATACCACCCAAGTTACCTTAAAAACTTAGGTTTTGGAAATATGGGTGATTAAATTAGTCTTTATGCGATGTGCGGACAACGATTTGTCTAAGTATGACATGAAATATAATAATAAATACGGAGGTGTGCCATCATTACGTACACATAGGATGATAGAATAGGTCCAGAACTTTAGTACTATACCACCCAAGTTACCGTAAAAACTTAGGTTTTGGAAATATGGCTGATTAAAGTAGTCGCATTGAGATTTGCGGACAGCGATTTGTCTAAGTTTGACATGAAATATAAAAATAAATACGGAATTGTGGATACATGACGTACACATAGGGTGATAGAATAGGACCAGAACTTCTGTAATATACCACCCAAGTTACCGTAAAAACTTAGGTTTTGGAAATATGGCTGATTAAAGTAGTCGCTATGCGATGTGCGGACAACGATTTGTCTAAGTTTGACATAAAATATAAAAATAAATACGGAGGTGTGCCAACATTACGTACACGTAGGATGATAGAATAGGACCAGAACTTTAGTACTATACCACCCAAGTTACCTTAAAAACTTAGGTTTTGGAAATATGGGTGATTAAATTAGTCGCTATGCGATGTGCGGACAACGATTTGTCTAAGTATGACATGAAATATAATAATAAATACGGAGGTGTGCCAACATTACGTACACGTAGGGTGATAGAATAGGACCAGAACTTCTGTATTATACCACCCAAGTTACCGTAAAAACTTAGGTTTTGGAAATATGGCTGATTAAAGTAGTCGCATTGAGATGTGCGGACAGCGATTTGTCAAAGTATGACATGAAAAATAAAATAAATACGGAAGTGTGCCAACATGACGTACACATTGGATGATAGAATAGGTCCTGAAATTTAGTATTATACCACCCAAGTTACCTTAAAAACTTAGGTTTTGGAAATATGGGTGATTAAATTAGTCGCTATGCGATGTGCGGACAACGATTTGTCTAAGTTTGACATGAAATATAAAAATAAATACGGAATTGTGGATCATGACGTACACATAGGGTGATAGAATAGGACCAGAACTTCTGTATTATACCACCCAAGTTACCGTAAAAACTTAGGTTTTGGAAATATGGGTGATTAAATTAGTCGCTATGCGATGTGCGGACAACGATTTGTCTAAGTTTGACATGAAATATAAAAATAAATACGGAGGTGTGCCAACATTACGTACACGTAGGATGAAAGAATGGGACCAGAACTTTAGTACTATACCACCCAAGTTACCTTAAAAACTTAGGTTTTGGAAATATGGGTGATTAAATTAGTCTTTATGCGATGTGCGGACAACGATTTGTCTAAGTATGACATGAAATATAATAATAAATACGGAGGTGTGCCATCATTACGTACACATAGGATGATAGAATAGGTCCAGAACTTTAGTACTATACCACCCAAGTTACCGTAAAAACTTAGGTTTTGGAAATATGGCTGATTAAAGTAATCGCATTGAGATGTGCGGACAGCGATTTGTCTAAGTTTGACATGAAATATAAAAATAAATACGGAATTGTGGATACATGACGTACACATAGGGTGATAGAATAGGACCAGAACTTCTGTATTATACCACCCAAGTTACCGTAAAAACTTAGGTTTTGGAAATATGGCTGATTAAAGTAGTCGCATTGAGATGTGCCGACAGAGATTTGTCGAAATTTGACACGAAATATAAAAAAAATACGGAGGTGTGCCAACATGACGTACACATAGGATGATAGAATAGGTCCAGAACTTTAGTACTATACCACCCAAGTGACCGTAAAAACTTAGGTTTTGGAAATATGGGTGATTAAATTAGTCGCTATGCGATGTGCGGACAACGATTTGTCTAAGTATGACATGAAATATAATAATAAATACGGAGGTGTGCCAACATTACGTACACGTAGGGTGATAGAATAGGACCAGAACTTCTGTATTATACCACCCAAGTTACCGTAAAAACTTAGGTTTTGGAAATATGGCTGATTAAAGTAGTCGCATTGAGATGTGCGGACAGCGATTTGTCAAAGTATGACATGAAAAATAAAATAAATACGGAAGTGTGCCAACATTACGTACACATAGGATGATAGAATAGGTCCTGAAATTTAGTATTATACCACCCAAGTTACCGTAAAAACTTAGGTTTTGGAAATATGGGTGATTAAATTAGTCGCTATGCGATGTGCGGACAACGATTTGTCTAAGTTTGACATGAAATATAAAAATAAATACGGAATTGTGGATACATGACGTACACATAGGGTGATAGAATAGGACCAGAACTTCTGTATTATACCACCCAAGTTACCGTAAAAACTTAGGTTTTGGAAATATGGGTGATTAAATTAGTCGCTATGCGATGTGCGGACAACGATTTGTCTAAGTTTGACATGAAATATAAAAATAAATACGGAGGTGTGCCAACATTACGTACACGTAGGATGAAAGAATGGGACCAGAACTTTAGTACTATACCACCCAAGTTACCTTAAAAACTTAGGTTTTGGAAATATGGGTGATTAAATTAGTCTTTATGCGATGTGCGGACAACGATTTGTCTAAGTATGACATGAAATATAATAACAAATACGGAGGTGTGCCATCATTACGTACACATAGGATGATAGAATAGGTCCAGAAATTTAGTACTATACCACCCAAGTTACCGTAAAAACTTAGGTTTTGGAAATATGGCTGATTAAAGTAGTCGCATTGAGATGTGCGGACAGCGATGAGTCTAAGTTTGACATGAAATATAAAAATAAATACGGAATTGTGGATACATGACGTACACATAGGGTGATAGAATAGGACCAGAACTTCTGTATTATACCACCCAAGTTACCGTAAAAACTTAGGTTTTGGAAATATGGCTAATTAAAGTAGTCAAATTGAGATGTGCCGACAGAGATTTGTCGAAGTTTGACACGAAATATAAAAAAAATACGGAGGTGTTCCAACATGACGTACACATAGGATGATAGAATAGGTCCAGAACTTTAGTACTATACCACCCAAATTACCGTAAAAACTTAGGTTTTGGAAATATGGGTGATTAAATTAGTCGCTATGCGATGTGCGGACAACGATTTGTCTAAGTATGACATGAAATATAATAATAAATACGGAGGTGTGCCATCATTACGTACACGTAGGGTGATAGAATAGGACCAGAACTTCTGTATTATACCACCCAAGTTACCGTAAAAACTTAGGTTTTGGAAATATGGCTGATTAAAGTAGTCGCATTGAGATGTGCGGACAGCGATTTGTCAAAGTATGACATGAAAAATAAAATAAATACGGAAGTGTGCCAACATGACGTACACATAGGATGATAGAATAGGTCCTGAAATTTAGTATTATACCACCCAAGTTACCGTAAAAACTTAGGTTTTGGAAATATGGGTGATTAAATTAGTCGCTATGCGATGTGCGGACAACGATTTGTCGAAGTTTGACACGAAATATAAAAAAAATACGGAGGTGTGCCAACATGACGTACACATAGGATGATAGAATAGGTCCAGAACTTTAGTACTATACCACCCAAGTTACCGTAAAAACTTAGGTTTTGGAAATATGGCTGATTAAAGTAGTCCCATTGAGATGTGCGGAAAGAGATTTGTCTAAGTTTGACATGAAATATAAAAATAAATACGGAATTGTGGATACATGACGTACACATAGGGTGATAGAATAGGACCAGAACTTCTGTATTATACCACCCAAGTTACCGTAAAAACTTAGGTTTTGGAAATATGGCTGATTAAAGTAGTCGCATTGAGATGTGCGGACAGCGATTTGTCAAAGTATGACATGAAAAATAAAATAAATACGGAAGTGTGCCAACATGACGTACACATAGGATGATAGAATAGGTCCTGAAATTTAGTATTATACCACCCAAGTTACCTTAAAAACTTAGGTTTTGGAAATATGGGTGATTAAAGTAGTCGCATTGAGATGTGCGGACAGCGATTTGTCAAAGTATGACATGAAAAATAAAATAAATACGGAAGTGTGCCAACATGACGTACACATAGGATGATAGAATAGGTCCTGAAATTTAGTATTATACCACCCAAGTTACCTTAAAAACTTAGGTTTTGGAAATATGGGTGATTAAATTAGTCGCTATGCGATGTGCGGACAACGATTTGTCTAAGTTTGACATGAAATATAAAAATAAATACGGAATTGTGG